>OZ038485.1:132579673-132584673 GCA_964036315.1 Acanthosepion esculentum
GTATTTTATCATATACCCAAGAGATCTAAGAAAAATATTCTTTCTAGATGTATCTATATTTCAAAGATAAAAGATACCCTCTTACAGGAACTTTTTCAAGAAATCTCTCATCAATTCAGTATACTTTCACTTCTTGGAAAGAATTACAATAAGAATTGTACATTTTGAATTGGACATAGTCTGACAATTTATTAAAGACATTTTTGATATGTTTAACGTTCTTTTTATAGATACAAGTATTTAAGTAAATGATCTGTTTATAATAAATAGTATTAAATAACATTTACCGGCCTGAATGTCCGAGAAATTTTCATGGAAATTTTTCGTTCTCCGACAGGAATCGAACCTCTATCCTGCACGGAACCGTCATTTCACGTGACGTGCCTTAACCGTTCGGCCACAGAGAAGCGTCTGGTTAGCAAGGTCAATTTTACTATCTTTAAACTTAAATCTTCCATGAATCACTTCTATTCATATCTGCTCTTAGTGTATCAAATGTAAACAAATGACGTCATACATTTTGAATTGGACATAGTCCGACAGTTTATTAAAGACATTTTTGATATTTTTAACGTCCTTTTTATAGATACAAGTATTTAAGTAAATGCTCTGTTTATAATAAACAGCATTTAATTAAATACTTGTATCTATAAAAAGAATGTTAAACATATGAAAAATGTCTTTAATAAGAATTGTATAAAATTTATTAAAATCCTCAGAAATCGGAACCTGATGATTGGTTCAATTCAAGTGATGCTTGTATCAATGATCAGCTTAAACGTCAGGTTGAAATGCAAACACATCTTTCAGCTGGATGACAAAAAGTACTTCAAGAAAAAACATAAGAAAGCCTAGAGGAAAATACAATAGACAATAAGAATCATGATAAATATTTAGTAGAGAACGCTTTATAAGGATGTATAATTAACCGCAGATAGGATCAACACAAAAACATATTCTAGTCATATTAAAAAAAACTTATGGATCACAAGCTTCATCAATATCTTTGCTTTAGGATAATCATGGCGAGGAACTGTTTACATCTTTGGACAACATTGCAAACCGATGGAAGGTACATTTATATTTACTAAATTGAGATATAAAAGTTGATCATTATCATTGTAGTTGAGGAATTGGACAATCCAAATAATATTTAGAATTTACAAATATCAAGTGAAAATAAGCACTGAGTATCTTTTAATCGGTTCAGTAAAGCCACTAAATACCAAAGGGTTACTGCGTATGGAAGAATTAGGAAGAGAAACATTACTAATGAGTGGGAAGAGAAAAGGGTAATCAGGAAGACAGTAGATAGCAATTGACATTGCATTTAAATTTTTGAAGATTAAATTTGGTCTGAAAGCACGGAGCCGAAAAGGATTTCCACAATTAAAAAGTGCGAGAATAGAAACTGTTATCATAGAATTTAAGACTAGTCAGCTTATACGAAAATTGATGATATATCGACAAGGGTCTAGTATGCGATTAAATTTAAAAACTCTATGTATAATAACGAAGAGCGATGTTTATTTGCGCTTCATTACAAACAAATGTGGTTCAGGGTCTAAAACGTGGAATGGCGAAAAGGGCGGTTTTCTTCTGTCTTGACCTCGAACTTAGCTAGCCACAAACACTGACTCAGACATACAACAAAATTCCTTACAGCAAAACAGCGCATTCCTACTTACCTTTCTTACTACAACCACCATAACAGCTCATTGTAACATAGCGAAGAGCTCACCCAGACAATTATCATGACAGGATTTATAGAAAAGACTCACAGAGAGAACGATTTCGAGCGAAATTCTCTTTAACTTTATAGAAATTTAATCGGATAATGAACAAAATAATACGGGACATATGGAATATAGGGAGCTCCTCTAAAGAATCGATGCTGTTCTAATTCCAATTTACAAATGTAATATTATGGGGGAGGTTTGTGGGTATTCAAAAGTATTGCAAACCGATTTTCTTTGGAAAAGTCCATATGCATACGCTCCCCATGTTAAAACTAATTTGTGTTACATCCAGTCTTGGTAGTGAGGCCGGGAAAATATCTACTTGCTGGCGTGCTTTTTACAGGGCTGAAACCAGTAGATCTCCAAATATTATCCCGAAATCTAAATGGGATTTTAGAAGCAACCGACATGAATATAACTGCAAGACATCTACAAGAATTATGATGAGAGCAAGATTTGCATTTATCTCAGGCTTTTTGTTCATTTAACAAAGCCGTTTACCATCGAGACTAAGTAAAGATAAATCGGATCTTTGGCTTAAATTCGGATGTTCTGCACACTTTATCAACCTGGCGAAATCATTTCATGATTACATAGAAACTTGTCTACATACAGAAGACACAGCCTGAATCTTTTTTAGGCAGAGAATGGTGTCAATCGTTGATATATTCCTGGGTTGACATTATTTTCTACATAATTCGCTGTTGTATTGACAAAGACATTTAGGGATTATAACCATGAGATATAGAACCGATAAATTATTAATGCTTAGGAGCTTTTCTATAAAAAGAAAGACTTTTACTAATCTAATAAAAGAAATACATTATGCTTCTGACTGTGATACATTCAGTGATATGCAGCACTTAACGAACGAAATCAGTGAATCCTGTAAATCTGTTGGGTTTCACATAAGTTTGAATTAAGCCTGTGGTGATGTACCTAGAGTAAAAGATTTTCCTATGAATCATTATGATGAAAGTTATTGAAAAATGTCGGTACCTTGAAAGCACTTTCAATTGCTTTTGTTCTTTCGGTGAAAAGATTAAAATCCGCGACCTTGTCTAGCTTCTAAGAACCCGGAACATCGTGTTTGGTCAGAGAGACATATTAAAATTATTTTGTCATCTTTTCGCTAAATACATACATTTGGTGTCTTTGCCCACATCATCAGTGATGTTTTAGCCGACGATCATTGGGGATTTTCGGCCTTACATTATCAGACGCCTTCGACATGTTGACCCAGTCGATAATGATAACAATTGTGCAGTATCCATCACCTAAAATTATTCTCATACTATGAGGATATGATTGGACTATAATGGTCAGATGACATGCATTGTGTTAATATACACGCTGCAAGTCATCTAGCCTTTATACTCCAAACCTCTTTGCTCTTCCATAAAAATAAGCAAAAACAGTGATCGTTTTCGTAGTAAATCAGGCGAAAATCTCGACTTGAAGTGGTAATAACAATCTTTTGTTTCACTCACTGATATATAAACACATGCACACACATACACACACTTCAAAGTAATATTATGTGAAAATTAATTTTTTCCATCCCCCTTTCTGCCTAAAAACTTGTTATGGTCCAAGGAAGAACAACACGAACACAAGAGTAAAATAACGAAGATATATTACACGGAATAATAATACAAGATGTGGAAGGTGTTAGTATGACTGTCAGTCTGGTTTGGAGTGAACTACTATCGGCTCGACTCGATTCGTCCCTTTCTCTTGAGAAGCGTAGTATACATAGTGTTAGGAAGAGTTCATATTATACTTATAGGTAAGGACCCTTAACAAAACTAAAACTTTCTAATTCTGTTTCTAAATGTGCTCTTTTTGGAATTCCGTTTTCTCTAAAGTTTCATCATTACGCACATGTTCATTCCATGGATTCTTTCAGACAGCATCCTTCTGTAGAAGCACATTTCAAAAGTTTCCTCAGTTATTTTCTTTATATGTAAGGTTATTTTCCAGCATTAACTGCCATATAGGAGAATATATATTACATAACAGTCCAATATTTTCTTCTTTGTTCTAACGAAATTCTCTTGTTTCTTTGCTTACCTTTTGGAAATCCTGTTTCGCTATCTCAACTGGATTTCTGTGTCGCACTTTCCGCCCTCTGATAAAACATTTCCTAATTATGTAAATTATTGTCTCTGCTTGAGTTGGGTTTCTCCAATTCGTTGCTCGCCCCTTGAGCAATTCTTGAGCATCTGCCCTTTCTCAACGGTGACCCAATCGATACGGATAGGCTCTTCTCTCACTATAGGGATATGATTTGACTATAAAGGTTAAATGACTCGCATTGGGCTAGTACTCACACTGAAAATCATCTAGCATTTATAGGCCACTCACGAACAACTTCCGCTTCAGCAACCTCTTCGCTCTCCCACAAAAAAGAAGCAAAAACAGTGAACATTTTCTTAGTGAATCCAGTGACACTCTCGACTTGAAGTGGTAATAACGAGCTTTCGTTTCCCTCACTGATATACATATACACATACTTCAAAATATTCTGTGTGCTAATCTTTCAAGCCCTCTTTCAGCGTTATCTGCCTAGAAGCTCCAACAGTCCAGTTCTGATTCTAAATATATGTGTTAATTTTATTCCATTTTCTCAACCATTTCTCCATGGTGACATTTTCTCATACCCTCTCTCCATGGTCGTTAATGAATGGATATCAGCGTGTGTGGTATCTGTCAACTACGACTATTTTCAATATGCAATGCTCCCTTTATAGTCCAATCACGAACAACTTCCGGTTCACTAGGATCTTCACACATAGAAAGAAAGGAAACGCAGTGACCTTTTCTTAGAATATATGACCAGACTCCAGTCTTGAAGTGGCAAGTAACGCTGCTTACTCTTGTGAACACTGCGCAACAAAAAACTAGAGAAAGACAGCTACATTGGCAAAGAGATATAAACGGAATGAAACTAACACATCAAAGTGAATAGACAAGAAAAGATTAAAATTGGAAAAGGTACTTAAATACTTTAAAAACATATTGAGAGAAACAGGTTTGAATAGATTATAAAAAAGTATTTCTTGATAAGGCAGAGTCTGGGAAGTAACCATGAACAGAAAAAAGTTAAATAGGGAGAATGATCAAGCTATGGAAAATAAATAGAATCAGATTGATTTTGCTCTAAACATTTTATAGTCTATAATGAGGAAAAATAAAAATTTACCGCGCCACGTCACGTGATCCTTTGACCTCATGGTCAAGCCATAATTAGAAAGGCGT
>OZ038485.1:132587173-132622173 GCA_964036315.1 Acanthosepion esculentum
ATGTCGAGAGAGAGAGAGAGAGAGAATAAATATAAATTGTGTCAATTGATGTTACCTTCAGCCTCCAAAATTCGAAGTCTCGTAGACAGGAAACTCCAAATTAACCTCGTCTAGTCATCAGGGTGAAAACAAACACAATTTGGGCAAGTGTTTCCTGGAATGACATGCGAGTTTGAAACATGCAAATTAGCAAAGTCGATTGAAATGAACTTCAGAAAGACGCAAAAAATCAATATTTAATGCTATGGGTGTTTCGAGCAGCGCAAGATAATTGATATATATGGTAAACAGTAAGATGGATAAGACAGAAGATGCGATCGAGAAGTTTATTGGTAATGTATAGCAAAAACTAACACAGTCACGGACGTCCTGGAATGATTCTGGTAAAGACCTTTGACGTTGGAAATTGTTGTTGACCATGGATAGCTGATAATGATGTTGATAATGATGATATATGTCATGTTAAACTTTGAATTTCTGAGATCTAGGGCGTATGTTGAAATCTTGTAGATAAGTAATTATTGAATGTCGTTCCGAGAAGCTTATGAGAAAAGGCAACACAACAATGTTGAGAAATGCGTAAAATTTATAATGACATTTAAAATCAAAATTAATTTATTTTTTTCAACTGGTAATGGCATTTTAGTATCGTTATTTTTTCGTTATAAATTTAAATTTCGGCTAATAATTTAAATATGCATGAATAATTTATACATGTGCAGATGGAAAGCGTTTCTTATTAGAAAACTTTTAAATTCGCAAATTGTACGCACATATATATATATATATATATATATATATATATATATATATATATATATATATAATTTTCTTGGCATTAAACACTGGCAGTTTTTGGGAATAAACATTGAAAATTATTCCTGTGTTTTCAAGTTTGAATATGGCATATCAAGGAGACACTCCTTATCACTTGATTCTTGTTGCCAGCGTGAACTTTTTATTTGATAACAGAACGTCGTTGTTAAGACGAACGGGTCTGCCTATCCTCGCATTGTATCTTATTTGCATTCCACCATGCGCCATAAGAGCTGGTTTCGTTATTTATATAAGAGAAAAAAAAGGTGAAAGAAATGATAAAATCATAAAGAATAGGTATTTAGAAATTAAAAATATTGTTTTCTTCTTGAGAAACTGGGACCTGCTTTGGATCAATAAATCTTTTCAATAAATCAACCACAAAAAATAGAAACATCCACCTCGCCCGTACATTTAACAGGATAGTTTTCGAGTTACGCCGTGGAAATCAGTTTATCTTCAAGAACGAGAAATATGTCTCCTTCTCAGTGAACTCAATTAATAAAAACGATGAGGCCTTATTAAGTAAAGCATACTACAGACATACACTACAGTTCAAAGTTTGAAGCCACCCCCGGAATTAGCATCGGATAAACTTGATAAAAGATTGAAAAAAACTTTTTAAAAAGAGGTCTTAGATTCATTGAAAAAAGAACGGAATCAATTATCAAACTTATACTTTGAGAAACTTTTGCAAAAGTTTGTGCTGAAATAATCAAGACTAAAGGAGGATATTTCGACGAGAGCAAAATTTAATCATAAAATTTTTTTCTCACTTTTTTAACAATGCATTATAATTTTTTCTTATTTAAAGTACAAAACAAGCTGTCTTTAGGCCAATTTTTAAAAAAATAACAGTCGTGCCCTGAAACATATCAATCGTAGTATAGTTGATAGATAAACATTGGTCCTTTGAAGCGGTTAAGATTATAGTATGCCTGGAAACGGGAGTCTCTTACACAGACTGGGAAGTGGGTGCCATCTAAGCAAACATACAATACGACTTCCACTCAAGCTTTCCAACGACCGGCCAATTATCTTTTTACCAATGCACCCCAAGCAAGGCGATAATTTCACTAAGATGCAAGGGGTTACTGGAAGTGAAAGAGAAGGAAATACTTTAGAAGGAAAAGGGAAGCCAACCCTAAACAGGAAACAAGTGATAAACACCGAATGCTTTTCAAAATAGGATAATTATTACCCCACGTTGCATTTCTGATTTTTCATCTCGTTTATGTGCACTAAAATCCGGTAAGGGGCTGCTGCCTGCTCAAAAGGGTAACACGATGAAAGACAATCGTGACGTCGAAGAATAAGAACGCGAACACAGTTTCCCATATTATTTGTTGGTGTTTCATTCAAGGGCTTCACCTACACGTCCAGGTTGGTAGGTAGGTGATACTTTGTAAAAATAAAAATTTACAATAAGAACACCAGATTACATATCTTACTGTTCTTCCTTTTTTTATAATATATGTATATATATTTATAATATATATATATATATATATATATGTGTTTTCCAACACAGTGTGTCAACAGTCTATTCCAAGGTTGAACGCAATTTTCAGGGCGCATATATATATATACATATATATACATATATATATATATATATATATATATATACATATATATACATATATATATATATATATATATATATATATATATATATTCGCCATTAATAATCTTGACTTTGTATTAAACTTTTCTGAAAGAAGACTACAAACTTCTTTGATTATTGCTAATGGGTTTTCTCTTTTACCAAATATAATTAACGTGGGAATACATTTAATCACTTGAATGGACGTTTTACCGGAGACACGGAGCAACTGGGTGGCCAATGTCACAATTAATTTCGACTGTGCGTAAAATCAACAGATTCCTTACAATTTTAGCCCTCAAGACTTTACAGAAACATGATTTGAAATGCTTTTCACTGATTAATTGTCTAGCGACTGGCTAGCAAGAATACAAACACATATGTCTCTCCAATAATGTGTCTGCACAACAGTCTCGCAATTTATCGACTTGGAAATTCTAAGAAAGGTTGCACTGGGGACAGCTTCGCTGATATTGACGCTTTCGTACGTTCAAATCACGAATCAGATAATTTTCACTAAATACACGTTCGGCAGTAAAATCTTTTAAAAGTGTATTAAAATGTTTCTAATAACCATGGCCTTGAATTAGATATGTTTTCTTTTATATGAAGATGTACATTTGCTTTTGGCTCTATTAGGAATGTAATTAAAAATATTGTTTACTGTTAGTGAATTCAAAGTAATTGTAATCTAACTGGAATAGTATTAGATTAGTGTCTTATCAATTAGAAGTAATAATACCAATACAGTCAAATTGGAATCTTAAAGGAAATAACATATTCTTGACCTCCTCCCGAAAAAAGGAACAGCAATAAAGCATTTTGGATAATTAAAATATCCTGGATTGTGTACTAATGTTTTTATGCTTCATAAGATGTCAGATATAAAAATATATAAGTGATGGTTTATTTAAGTCTCTACCCAAAGGTTAGTTTGCTTGGCTGGCTTGAGCACCGACTACACTTTCGTGGGAGATATTAATTCCTAGGTATTTCAACTCTTGATATTTGTAAGTTGTTACTGTCCATAGCGTTTTTACATCAGCGAATAGATGAGCTCTTGTTGCCTAACATGTTTCGTTTTCTTTTACAGGCGTTTTATAAATATAGACACGAATTAGAAATGAAAAACATTCATTCACTATATAAATTGCTGCCGATATCTACAGAGAGTCTCGAAATGTGCATGATGAGTTTAAAACTGATGAAAGTAATGTGTAAAGATGGCTGAAAACTTTGATAGAAGGCCAACCACTGGAAATGCAAGTCCAACTCTCAGCAACAAAATATTTATTCGTTCGTTTTTTTTTTATTCTACTAAACATTATCCAAGTATGTATTTTAAAAAGTTCTATTCCCTTGAATTTATTTTCACATCTATAGTAAATAAAAGCGTAACTTTAAAAAATGAATATTAAAACAACAAAGTAAGTTTAAAAGCTGAATATTTATTACAGTTATTTGACAAAGAGTTTAATATTTGCTTATTGAAATATTCGTGTGTGTGTGTGTGTGTGTGTGTGTGTGTGTGTGTGTGTGTGTGTGTGTGTGTGTGTGTCTTTATTTGTGTGTGTGTGTGTGTGTCCGGCTACAAGAGAAATATGCAGACAAACCACCTGTCAACGGACTTCGGATGCAACGGATAAAATCTGCTGGCAAAATAAAAAATAATTTACAGGCAAAAACTTCCAAATCGTGTCCGATGTTTTTCAAAAATTGCAGGCTTAGGAGAACGAGTCGCATTAGTTCCTAAAGTGACCGCTTTGTGGCGGTGACGGGCCTTTCAATTGTAAACAAAGACAGCAAATACGCTGCATTAGGGCGTGTGTGAAAAATCTATTATTTTTGTTATTTTGTTTAATATATCTGTATTAAGTATATATTTATTTCTGCAATATATCCATGTTTACAGTATTTACATTATGATCATAACTACTGTTAGCTATTACAGTAGGTTTATAACACAAAAATAATCCCGTCCCATCTACGGACGATCGGCTTTAACGGACCCTTATTAGTCCGTTGATGAGAGGTTTGTCTGTATTTACAGAATCAGTATCACCGTAAAGTGCAGTTGTTTCTATGTGCCTGTGTAGGTATTACTGACTTATTAATATTTTTTGGAAATATAATATTTTAATGGAAAATAATTTTTTATTCAATCTTTAAAGAATAAACTTCATTGTTTTGGGGTTTTTTTTATTGTTTAGTAAATAAGAGAAAAAGTAAATAATTTTCAACTAGATTTTATTAAAGCAAAAAACTATAGCGGGCCTCATTTATTCGAAAATTAATTTAAATAAAATAGAGTTAAATTCTTAAAATTACTATTTTTCTAACATTTTTATATTTAAAGGGTGCACGTGACTTTATTACCACGTGATCTATGAAATATTTAAAAGGGAATTTTTATTTTTTTTTATTTTCCTTTTTACTCACTTATTAATGTAAGATATTAGACGGTCACATTACATCGCGGAAAGGAATATACTCTCGCAACTTAAAAAAGTAAGTGCTTGTGCTTCTTTTCCTCGGCCTGAATCGTCTTTAGATTGTTTTGGGTGCAGATTATCTCGACATTTTGCGAAAGAATAATCCCGTACGTATCTGATATGGATAATAGCAGGGACGGATTATTGAGTAGGATTTCTCTTCTGCGATCGAAGATTAGAAACAATCTAGATATTGCTCGTCAGGAGAACAAACTCTCTGTGACGACTTTCTTGGCTTTTCAAAATATGTGTTAGAGTAACTAACGGAGGAAGAGATCGGCGTTAACAAATTGCAACTTTCTTCTTCTTCTTCTTCTTCTTCTTCTTCTTAGGAGGAGGAGGCGGAGGAGGACTGGGTAGACATTGAGGAATGCCTGAAGTATTCGTTAAGTTTCCGGAGGGAGCTCGAGGATATTGCGTTTAAATTCCTACCGCAAGTGATTCTCTGAAACTGTCGCCTCCAGCCCCCTACCCCCGCCGAGAAATGGATAGGAGTCTGTCCTCATTTGCCGTAAAACCACCACAGAACCAGATTACCGGTCCTAGGTTCAATGCATACTGACTGGATAAGTTTTCAAAATCTCTTATCTCGTTTTGAGAATTGTGTATTGGCATGACCAAAGATGCTGAGAGGCTAAACTCCTTGAAATGTTCGCTCTCTGGAAAGGCCTTACTGCTGATCAACCATCTCGATATCAGCAATAGGAATTATCGAATGACCCTCACTATCCTGTACGATAAATATCTGGACGAAGAGGAAATCATCGACAATATTTTCCAGGACATAATGGACTTCTGTGTTAAACGAGAGAAGTCTTTTTCAAATTTCACTGAAATTATCTCTAGGACAACCTCACATCTGGCGGTTTTCGAAAGCTCTTTCAACTGTGCTTTCTCAAATAACCAGTCTTCATGGCAAAAGTTATTTTCTCTAAATTCTCCAGAGAGGTTAAGGGTGAATTGATTCAGCTCTCTGGTAAAATAATTCCCACATTGTCTTCCGTCTTAGAGGATACAAGGAAAGCGGTTAAATGTCTCCTTATCAAAAAGGAGGGGCAATCAACACTGCCCATAATCCAAAGCGACATCACGGCCTTGATCAAACCTCACCCGGAGGAATTCTTCCTTTCATGTTAACTCTGCATTCCGTACTTATTCTGGGAGTTCAACTCATCTCCCACCTGTCATATGCGTAAACTTTAGTAGAATTGATGAAAGTGTCTCTGCCAATTGTTTATTGGACACTGGTAATGGGCGAACCTATCTTTCTAGCGAAGTTTTGAAGCCTCTCGGCAGCTAAGACGTGATTCTGAATTCAAGTTATCAACACTCCTTTTGGTGACTGTGATAAGCACTGTAAGTCCTGGAAATCAATGTTAGATTCAGTTTTCCACTTAGACTGCTAGTGTGTTGGTGGATAACATTGTTTTTCAGTACACATCGATGAACTAGACCCCCTTTCGGACGGATTACAGCGTAACAACTGTTCCCTTGACAGAGGCATCAATTTTATTCAAATTAATGACATCGTTGGGCTAGGTTTAATTCAGCACCTGGATCTCCTTCAACTATGGAGAGGTGACAAGATTTCACTCACCTTGACACCCTCAGGACAAGAACCGTGACTACCATGCGTTTGATTCTGTGTTGGCATCTACTGTTGAAGTTAAAACCTCGCATTGTGTTTTGTGTTGGTGTCTAGGAGTGCATATGAATACCTTCTAAGTGATGTCTTCCCTGACAGTGATGTACTGAGATGACTAGAAAGGATGTCCAGTGTGGAGTCACTAGGGATGAAGGTACAAGAGCTGTTTAACTATGACGAGCAGATGATTGCGCTCTTCAGACAATCTATTACATTCAAGAACAATAAGTATCATATACGATTACCTTGGGAGTCCGAAAATATATCTTATGTTCCTTACAACCATTCTATGGCCATTCGCGTCTTGGACCATGTGGCACGGAGATTGGAACGCGATGGGCTTTATCGGGACTATTTGGAGATTTTCCGTCAGCAGGAACGTGACAGATTAATAGAAGAGATTTTTGTTTCCCCCTCACCGGTTTAAGGAATATATTTGGATTCCACACAGATCTGTCCTGAAGGCAGATCCTACATCCTTTTCGACCTGTTTTGAACTGCAGTCTCAAGACAAATAACTCCCCTTCTCTTAATGAGGTTGCCTACTAGGGAATGAACCTTACGTGTGATCTATTAGAATTACTTCTCTCCTTTCGATTAAATAATCATGTTGTGTTGACGGATATCAGGAAAGCCTTCTTAATGATGAGCCTGGAGTTGAAGGGCGATAAGAATGTTTTCTTTCTTCTTAAAGGGCAGAGGTAGGCTGCGTGGTGTCAGGTATACCACAATTATTTTCGGGTTCACGCCTAGCCCTTTTATACTGTATTGAGTTCTCCAGTACCATGCTGCTCGATTTCCTTTGGATACTTGTAGACATATGATGAAGAATCAGTTCTACGTGGAGAAAATCTGGTGACCCCCAGTGATATTCCAGATTATATATGCAATTTATATACCCTCTCCAGGGAACGATTGGGAGGATTGAACTGCTGTCTTCAAACTCTCACTGTATGAGAATTCGGGTCAAAATCGCGGAGGATGTTGCTCTGAGCAATGATGGGGTTGATGGGAAAGGAATAGTTTTCTGCAACTTAAGAAAATTATTTTGCTTCTTTTCGTCGGTCTGAACTGTCTTTAGATCGTTTTGTGTGCAGATTTCCTCGGCATTAACTAAAGTGTTTCGGTTCTTTTCAAATACAAATATAAATTGAAATTTAAACAATCGCTTTTCAAAACTAAATTCTCAATGTGTATTGCTTGCTTCTACTCTTTCAAAATACTAATTACATTCATTTACAGAGATATGTTTGTTAATGTAATGTTTAAAAGCAAAACTTTATTTACATAAAAAAATCTAAATTCCACTACAAAATAAATAGTAAATAATTATTTTTCGAAGTAAGGCTCACTATAATTTTTGCTTGAAAAAATGATTAAGTTAAATATTTAAATATATCTTAATTTAAGTTTATTTAAAAGTTTGAAAAAAGCTTAATGAGCTTTTATCTAAGTTTGATGTGGTTGAAAACAACATTAACAGAATATTTATGTTAGTATTTAAATTGAAAAATAAAGTGCCTTTTTGAATATGATGCTTTTTACCTTTTGATGCTCAAAACCCTAAGTCCCCCACCGCGATACCAAGCGTAGTATTGGCAATGTTTTATTTTTCTAAATTTAGTTATTTTGCAAGAAACAACAAAAAAAAATCACTGAAGTTTATTTTTAAAGATTGAATAAAAAATATTTTCCATAAGATGGCTGAAAAATATCAATAAATTGTCAATAATAAAATATTATTCAAAGAGCTTCCAACCACGCCGGGTATTCCCCCTAGTCACAGATAAAGAACATTACCTAATAACAAACCTACGTTATTCGAAGACTCTTTCTAGCAGTAAAAAAATGGATAGCACATGTAACACGAAACAATATCATACTCAGAATGTTGACATTCCACATTACTTCGAAAAAATGGTTAGGAAGGAAACTCCCATAAATTCTAGAAGAGGTCATAACAGTAAACTTGAAAAAAAACTATTTTCATGAAAATAATGTTTGAAGAGAAAGATCATATATATTTCAACCAATAGAAGCCTTAACTCTTGGATAAATGCATATCGAATTTTTCATTGTATGGACTCGGTTACTTTCACCATTACCAAAATTGTTCTAAAATATATGTACACTTCCAATTTTCAACGAAATAAGGGTTTTTACGCCACCGAAAAGAGTAAATGAATTAAAAATGTTCAATTAAAAGTCGTATAATTACATCAGCCCAATGGAGGCTATTTTAAACAGTACCTTGTTGTGAACTGATCTCTAGATCTGTGTAGTTGCAAGTCTCTCATATTCAAACTTATTGTTGGAAAACCGTTATTCTCTACCTGTCTCTTTCTTTGTCTAATTTTATCAGAAAAAAAAGGAAAAATATTTTTTTTTCAGATTTTATTTATGTTTGAGTCGGATAGCATTTGACAGGAGAATGAACTATGAGTAAATTATTTCCTAAGGGTTGGTCATTATCCGGATAAAGACAACTGAACTATTAAATTTTCCCCTAAAATAACAATTCTCTAATGAAAAATAAATTCATATATTTATATTATTTTTACCCTGGGAATTACTGAATGATTTAATTGTATCCACTTAAATAGCTTATCCTCAGAGAAATTCAAACAGAAATAATTTGGGAAGGCAATAAAACATAGAAATGCAATCGAATTTCTGATAAAAATTTACAATAATTCTTCATTAATGCGGGCACAAGTTAAATCCCAACTCATCAGGAATAGTGAGGATTGAACATTTATTATAATGATTTGCTTTTATTTTTAATTTATTTTCTCGGAAATGTATTTAGGAGAATGTTATACACATGTTAAATAATGTATAAAAAATATAATGACACAGAAAAAGTAATTTTCTGCCAAGTTGTTTTTCTCATGAATGAGTAAAAAGAAACTTTCCTATGTTCATGTTGTTAGTAAATATATAAGTTATCATTTGAAATAATTCCTGGAAAGTCCTGCTGAAAAGAGTGTATTAGACTGTTCTGCTTTGTTTCGTATAACTCCTCTCATTATATATATATGTATATGTATATATATATGTATATGTATATATATATGTATATGTATATATATATGTGCGTGTGTGTGTGTGTAGCAACTTCAACATTTTTAAAATTCCTTCATAATGTTAATTTGTTTTTGTAATGAAGGAGTTCCAAAAATATTGGAGGTGCTATAACTATTATAAAGAAATTCTGCAAAGATTGAAGGTGATTTATAATGCAGATAGCACCGTCAACATTTCAATAAATCCTTCAAAACATTCATAACATCTGTCTATATTTCTGAGATGAGGTATTATGTAAACTATTTACATTATTCGGACTATTGTCCTCATTTTTGTCGCCATATTTATTACAACGTTTCGGCCATTGTACGCTCCGGCCTTCTTCAGGTCGTTTGAAAGTCGAACTGAACCCTTTATTTCGCTCACACTCTTTGGACCCTGTCACTGGATCTAACCAACGCCTTTATCCAATGTGCCATATGTCCTTCGGGAGATAACTGATAACTGACATCCATTAGACACGTATAAATATTTTCATTTCTGAACATTAAGACGTTAGTTAGATCCAGTGACAGGACCCAAAGAGCGTGAGTTCAATACCTGGTTAAGGTGGTGGAGAACTTGGAGAGGGGAATTAACAGGAAATAACTGATAAGGGACATACATTAAAAACATGGCACGTGGAACTAGAACAGTCTATTCCAGTGAGCGAAATAAAGGGTTCAGTTCGACATTTCAACCACCTGAAGAAGGCTGGAGCGTACAACGGCCGAAACGTTGTAATAAATATGGCGACAGTGATGAGGACAATAGTTCAAATAATGTAAATACTTTAATATTCATAGCATTGTCAACATTTCTATAACTACTTCAAAAGAACTAGCAAGCTACTAATTTAAAAGTTTGACTATTCTTTTTTTCGTGATTTGTTTCAATGAATGCAGCCATTGTTCTTAGTCTGAACCTGCTTAAAAATTCAAGATGTGGAATTAGTAAATACTAAACATTTCAAATATGTCGGTGAATGGAACAGTGAGAAGAAACTTATTATAGGAAATGAGAACGTTAAAAATAGAAGAGGCTGTTCTAGTGTTAGTTTCATTATTATCGACCAGGCCTTAATTTTCTCCAGCCATGATTAACTCTTTCACTCTCAATGAGGCTCCCCTACCATTGAATATTTACTGGGACGCAAACACACTCAAGAGCTCAATTAGGACTCGTATATACGATCCAATTTTGACGATACTAGAAAAATAGTCCGTTTCTTGGGCCACTCAAGAAAGTACCTGCCCCCCACCCCCGTTATGCTCTCTCTTTACAAAAGTCAGATCAGAGACAAAATCGAATACGGCAAACATATATGGGCTGGAGCTGACAAATACCTATTTTCCAGCCTTGACAGAGTTCAAAACTACTTACTCATCAATTTGGGCGATGATATAAACCCTATAACGACTTTTCCAAATAGGAAACGTTGCCTGCATCTCGCCACTCTGTCGGTGTTTTCATAGCAGATGTTTAACCAATTTTATCCCCCACCAGTTCAGACATTCGCAACTAGAATCCAAAATCCATGTAGATAGATTTAATTCATACACATTCCCTCCGTATTCCGTTTGTAAGATAGACATTTCAGTCACAAGCTTCTTCCTTCTTCCTCAGAAAATTTACTACCGAGTGGTTGCTTCTCTGACAACTGAGATCTTTACCTCTACTGAAACTACCGTATATACTCGTGTCACGTGGGATCGCGCGTATCGGGTGACCTCCAAATTTTCACTGATAAAAAGTGATTTTACCATGTATCTTGTGTATCATGCAAGTTTTTTTGAGAGACCAAATTACAGTAGACTAACGTCTTTTTCGTTATCTCTTTTTCCTGTCTTCTAGTTAAATAAGCTAAAAATATAAAGCATCATTTTTATCAAAATCATGTCTATTTTAAATACAGCTGTACTTTTTGACTACAGTAAATGGATAGTTTGGTCAACGGCGTAGCCAGGGTCAGCAGTACATATGCTAATTATATTGGGTTGGTGCATAATTATCAGGCGTTTTTCTAAATGAGTTGATAAAAATTGCTGTTTTGTTTACTTTTTTAATATAAATATTTTATTTTCGGGTTATAAAAATACGTGTGAATCATACGCTCCGGAATAATCATTTAAGAATGTCTCTTTGATACATAATAAATATTGTTTAAAAACGCCTGATAACTATGCACCAACACAATATATGAGGTGCGACCCTCCTAAAATTAGCTTTAAAATTAGGTCTTCAAAAGTCACGTGATACGCAAATATATAAGGTATACACTAGCAACTTCCTCCTTTTATGCCTTTGTAACATCCTCATTAATTAACACTCTGCTTTGAGTGTCTCTTTGGCCTCGTACTCGATGAACAATAGGATAATAATTATTATTATTTACAGTTGCAATAGGGACTTGGATCCCAAGTGTTATGGGATCTTACCTATGACGACAATGAACTCTTCCTGACAGTATCAAGACTGCGCCTCTCAAGACAGACGATAGAATGAACTGTAACTAATCGAGACGAAACTAGTCGAGACAATAGTAGTTCACTCTAAACCAGACTGACAGTCATACTAACACCTTTCAACTTCTTGTATTATTATTCTGTTTAATATATCTTTGTTATTCCTACTTTTGTGTTCGTGTTGTTCTTCCTTGGTCCTAACCTTGGACCATAACAGTGGTGCGAGGATATTGGAGCATAACACCAATTAAGATTAGAGCTCCCCAAATTGAAAACAAATGTGTATTTTCATTGGCTTTATCTCTGCTCTAGTCTGCATCATCTCAAGTTTTTCATTATATGTTTAATGTCTACAGTAGACCAGAAGTACCTTTCCATATCCCTAATGAATCTTCCTTTATTTGGCTTTGTTGCTAATAGTACCACATTAGAAACATGAAACAGGTTTGGCGTCAATGTTCGAAATTAATCTTTTTAGAATGTAGCTCACCTGAAGTCGTACTGGAATAGCCTTTTCAGTGTTCTTCAGAGAACGCAGGTGCAAAGTTGCCGTGTCTGATGACATCTTGCAGAGGTTGGAGAGCAACGATCCAACCGATATCGGTGGTTATCCTAAGTTATGAACCTGTGATCGCCAGAGCTGCGCCTGGGATATGGGCGCAACACAAGTACATATATCAGCCCCCACCCAGAGCGAAGTTAAACTCTTAGAAATGCGAGAATTTAGAATCCCTGATTGGATAAGGCTCCCGGAAACACACACGACCTGGCTGATATGCTATTAGTCCGTATAATCTGTTTAAGAATGACAATAACTCACTTTAAAATTTCAGACAACACTGTACAAACAAAAGTGTTAACCTGTCGAACTCATTGATCGAAACAACAAAAATAAAGATGTTAATCCGTATAATACTAACCCATCTTAAAATCACGAAGCAGGCTATAGAGACGTCGGTTTGAAAAGTATTATCGCCTTTCGCCCGCTTCACACGCCTTTCCTATCTTTTGGACGGAAGTAAAAGTTTGTCCGATGTTTCATGTTTTGAATTGGTTTTTCCAAAGTCCTCTAATTTTTTTTAACTCCAAGTAAACCATTGCATCTTAGTGGCATTGATGCTTTGTTTGTTCTGTATAAAAATATATAAAATTGAAGATTCTAGCTTAAATAATTCTCCGACAAAAAGACAATTTTATACCTCAGAATCTCAGACAGCAGAAAGAAAGCCTGAGGGCACAGTGGCTGAAACGTCTTAATTTAATGAACAAGTGTAAGTATGAGAGTTTAATCTTATCTCAAGTGTGATATCTCTTTAAATCAGAATTCCAACCCCATGAACATAATCATAAATCATTGCCATAAATTATCAGACAAGTCTTTTGTCTTGGGACACCTCAAAGTGAGAGGCTGACAGCGTAGGTAGTTTGAAAGAGGAAAAACGAACCCTAAAGAATAGAATTACTCAACTGCTCAATTTTGAGGAGATGTTTTGTTTTACCCTTTCTGTTTACTTTTAGAAAATTCATCTGTATCATTTTTTTTATTCCCATCAGACTCAGTTTGTTGCCATTGAGAATATTTGTTTCTTTCAATTTGGATTGTTGTGATGTCTGCCAAGTCAGTAGATATTATCAGGAAATGAAAAGGTTAGATACAATAAAAAGCATCGTGGAAACAGAACAGAATAAACGATCCAGTAACAAAATCAGGAATACAGAAACGTGATGAAATGAAATAAAATTAGTCAAACTCCACTTCGTTTTATATCTTATACATACGCATTATAATCATTGGGCTGGATGGTGTGTCCTTGAAACTCAGTGGAAACGTGGGAAACAAAAACTGAGTTATACTAAATAAGAATTAGACGACGTATCCGAAATTTACGTGGATTGACAATCACCTGATGAAGGCTGGAGGGCACAACGGCCGAAAATTTGTGACAAAAACAAAGATGGTAAGTAGTGTAAATAATAACTCCTCATCCTAGAAATTCAGACAGAAAGCACAGTATAGGTAAAAAATGGGGGGTATTGCCACATAAATCTGGTTTTGTGTCTAGGCGCAAAGCATATATACGGTCACCCTACGATTAAATTATCTTTCTTTAGTCCCCTGCTTAAAACCAGATCGGACGCTCTACAATCTTCGGTGTATCTCTGCTGTGTTTCTCTCATCGGTAAAGCTTTAAGGACTGCTTTGAATTGGAGGTTTCGACCCCACGACAGCATCTTCATCACTGCACGAAAGGAAGTGGAATCCAATATTAAAATTGGTCACGAGGATTGAGCAACTGTTGTCCTTGGGTCACATGTATGAGTTTGGATGTCTTTTAACTTAATATTTGACAAACCCTCTCATTGTAGTCAGGTGGTGATATATTGAACGTTCTCTCCCCGAAATTCGGGATCGGATCAGAACTGAAGATCCGGGGATTCAGTGTGACTTGGTTGCAGGGATAATTAATTCACGACAGTATAGTTTGGCCTCGATCAGCAACCAAAGCACTGATAACCTGATACCCTCAAGATGAAGAGCCGTAGCCCCCAGTCAGTCATAGCGACAAAATGCCATGCCAGCCACTCTTTTTAAGGCCTCAAGGAAGAAAACCGGAAACCTAGCCCTAAACGGTGAAAAGTAACTCCTGTTAAAAAGACGGGAAATAGTGTGTAACGGGTGATAGGCGAAGTTACTTAATATTATTGGGGAAAAAAACAGAATAAATAAAACAATTATTAAAAAAATAGAAAATGAAATTTCGAATTGTAATTTAGAATTACCCAGTAAAGTTAAGACCACATGCGACTGAAGTTCATATATTCAAGTAGGGATAGTTAATTATGTACCCGACGTTTCTTACTGAATTTTATCTAGTTATTTCGATTTTAACATACGTTGTATTGTATCGTAAAACTAAAAAAATCGATAGAAAACTAAGCCTCCATTGTTACAGGCTATAAATTTTACTTTTAACAAATAGATAAAGGAAAAGTCAGAATTAATTATATATTATTGATTATTATAAATTAACTGATTTAAAATATGGTTTCTTCGCTACACAGGAATTACCATGTTTGAAAAACCGAACCAAAAAACTTCAAATTTAATTATATAATTAAATTAAAAGCTTTAGTTCTGTTTCATCTTTTAGCGAATTTTGAAATAACTTATTTTTAAATTTACTGAGTTTTAAACGCACATACAATTCATAATTTTTTGTTTCCAAGGATACAGAGAAATTAGACAGGGGCGATAGCGTGTTCATTTTTATTAACTATTATTGTATCAATTATGAGTTAAGTTCGAAAAAGAGGTTAAGTCTAGGTATGGTAGGGGAGCATTTTTCAACGAATTTTGACATCCGTTCAACGGATACCGTCTGGTTTTTTCTCAACGACAAAACGTTTTTCGGCGTTTTTTCCGTTAAATTCGTACTTCTTTCTAAAAGGGGTGTTTGGGTTAGAATACGTTATATTGAACTACAATTATAAAGTATTATTTTTACTTTTAATTACTAATAGACTATATTTCTTTTTAAATCAAATAAATGTAATAGAATTACTTAAATTATTTACAAATTATTATTACATATCGATTATAAGTATGTATTACTTACTGTTATTCTTTTTATTATAATATATATATATATATATATATTATTGATTATAGATTTTTAGATATGAACAAAAAGAATTAGCCACTACAAAGATGCCTTCTTGTTCCGATGCCTTTATTTTCATCTCGACTGGTGGGAACTAAAAATGGCAATGGATAATTCTATTGAAAAGCAAGTCCCTATGCTACGTCACTTCCTTAAAAAGCTATAGGGGAGGTACATCTTAAGAGAAAACAGAGAGAGGGTGTAAACAAGAGCGAGAAGAATGGAAAGAACCATTTTTAGTTCCCACCAGTCGAGATGAAAATAAAGTCATCGGAACAAGAAGGCATCTTTGTAGAGGATAATACTTTTTGTTCACATCTAAAAATCTATAATCGCTCTTGTTTACCCCCTCTCTCTGTTTTCTCTTAAGATGTACCTCCTCTATTGCTTTTTAAGGAAGTGACGTAGCATAGGAGACTTGCTTTTGAATAGAATTATCCATTGCCATTTTTAGTTCCCACCAGTCGAGATGCAATAAGGCATCGGAACAAGAATATATATTTGTAGTGAGTAATTGATTTTGTACACACGTAAAAGCGTATAATAAATAATTATAGCTCTACTCTTGGTATTGAGCCATTTTTTCAATTAAGGCTGTGAACGTTAGAATTTGCATGATCATATATATATATATATATATATATATATATATATATATATATATATATATATATGAATTAATTATATATATATATATATACCTGTGTGTGTGTGTGTGTGTGTGTGTAAAATTTCAGATAGAGTATATCTGTAAAAAGACAATATGAATAAAGACAAAAGGAAAATTTGCCGACGCCTTTTGTTCTTTGAGGGAATTTATCAAGGAAAATTCAAGGATTTAATTTCTAACAAGTATTTATATCCAACAGCAAAAATTTTTGTTGGTTTTTCAAAGTTTTTGAGTTCGGAACTCTCATCAATATCAGGTAAGCTATGAGGGACACGAAGTGACATAATTCAATACGTACTAAACGAAAGTGAGTATGGAATGTTTCGGATTTTCTTAGTTTTCAGAAATGTTGTTATGGATATTCTTGAAATTATTTTGATGCCGTTATTCTCTCCATTGTAAAAAGATCAATTCGACAATCATTATAGAATTTTATTAGTAACTGTCTATATTTCTGAGATGAGGTATGATGTAAACTATTTACATTTTTCGGACTATTGTCCTCATCTTTGTCGCCATATTTATTACAACGTTTCGGCCTTTCAGTAACTGTCTATATTTCTGAGATGAGGTATGATGTAAACTATTTACATTTTTCGGACTATTGTCCTCATCTTTGTCGCCATATTTATTACAACGTTTCGGCCTTTCAGTAACTATCTATATTTCTGAGATGAGGTATGATGTAAACTATTTACATTTTTCGGACTATTGTCCGCATCTTTGTCGCAATATTTATTACAACGTTTCGGCCATTCAGTATCTGTCTATATTTCTGAGATGAGGTATTATGTACACTATTTACATTATTCGGACTATTGTCCTCATCTTTGCTGCCATATTTAATACAACGTTTTGACCTTTGTGTATCTGTGTATTTCTGAGATGTATTATGTACACTATTTTCATTATTCGGACTATTTTCCTCATATTTGTCGCCATATTTATTACAAGGTTTCAGCCTTTCAATATCTGTCTATATTTCTGAGATGAGGTATTATGTACACTATTTACATTATTCGGACTATTGTCCTCATATTTGTCGCCATATTTGTCGCCATATTTATTATAGCGTTTCGGCCCTTCAGTATCTGTCTATATTTCTGAAATGATGTATTGTGCAACCTATATGCATTATTCGGACTATTGTTCTAATCTTTGTCGCCTTATTTATTACAACGTTTCGGTCCTTCAGTATCTATCTTTATTTTTGTGATGAGGTATTTTCTACATTATATACATTATTCGGAGTATTGTCTTCATCTTTATTGCCATACTTATTACATTATTTCGGCAGTTCACTGTACGTCTATATTTCTGTGATGATGTATTTTGTACATTATTTACATTATTAGGACCATTGTCTTCAGCTTTGCCGTCATATATATTGAAGCATTTCGGCCGTTTACTATCTGTCTATATATCTGAGATGAGGTATTATGTACACTATTTACATTGCTCGGACTATCATCCTCACCTTTGTCGCCTTATTTATTACAACGTTTCGGCCTTTCAGTATCTATCTATATTTCTGAGATGAGGTAATATGTACACTATTTACATTATTCGGACTATTGTCCTCATCATTGTCGCCATATTTATTACCACTTTTCTACCGTTTACGCTCCGGCCTTCTTCAGGTGTTTGGATTGTCGAACTGGGCCTTTTTTCTTTTCGCTCACTGGTTCTAGACTGTTCTAGTTCCACGTGCCATGCTTTAATGGATGTCATTTTTCAGTTATCTCCTGTTAATTCCTTTCTTCAATTTCTCCACTCTCTTAACCGGGTACTGAACTAACACTCTTCGGGTCCTGTCACTGGATTTAACTAACGACTTTATCCACTGTGTCATGTCACTAAGAATCTGCATTAAGAAGAAATATACATAAAATAACACTTCCCATCAATTCCATTATCCATATTATTTCCTAGACGGTGCTAATAGAAAAGCATACCAAATATACGACTGCAAGCAAGATAACAACATTCTTAACGATAAAAACTATATAAAAACAAACATAATACTATCTACTAATTCCATAACCTCCACTCTCCAAACAACCTACAGAATCGAAACAAAATCCAAATAATTAAATCTAAATCTAAGAAAAAATTATGAAAAAATTTTTAAAATTCCAAACCTTTACTTGCTCATAATATAAACAGGCAAAGCATGACAAAAAAAAACCACCAAAAACAAAGCCTTGAACATGCCTAAAGGAATGGCCGAAAGTGCTTGGAAGAATTTAAAGTAATCGAAACTGGAAAAACCTAAATAATATATATATATATATATATATATATATATATATATATATATATATATATTGGGTAAACAGAGTTATTTGTCTCAGCCATCAAAACCCTTATGGTGATATTGGAAATTATCGAAAGCTCTCAAGAAAAAGAAAAATGAATTAATATAACCAAGGTATCTAACTTGCTGTCTTAAATCATGAAAGAAGAAAGCTTATACGTGATTACGAAAGGATTTATTGAAAATAAATAAATACATGTCTAAATTGTTCAATCAGCATGTTTAAATGAATATTTGCTGCAAAAATAAACGGAATATATATATATATATATATATATATATATATATATATGACTTTATATAATAATAATGGAAGTCCATAGCCGCTAGATAAACAAATACTTAATTTAGCACTTTAACAAGCTTGTGTCGCTAGATAAATTACGACTGATTAGCAAATTCGATCCACACCGTTTTCTCTATACTTGTGGTCTTGTTATAAGTCTAAGCTTCCTTTAGTTTATATATTTCCGGTGTTGTGTAATGGTTACCGAGCTGGTCTCTCAGGTTAATGACAACTGAGAAGTGAGTTTTATTCTCACTGGGTTTTGTATACTCGTAGTCTTGTGCTGAAAATAAGTCAACGTTAGAATTAAAGACATTCGTCTTAGTAAATGACTAGACACATATTATGTGTTTGGCTCTATTTTTATGTAGAGATAAAATGAAAAATTCAGATGTTTCTGGCATTTGAACCACAGTTGGGAGAATCTCTCCATTGATTGCTTAAATCGAGTTCTTTGAAAGAGTTTCAAACAGTTTTGTATGACCTCCGAAAATCATTTCTGCATACTGTCCCATCATTGAACCATTCCTGGCATGCCGACGTTATTCCATATTCCACAGACAAACAATTGAAAGCTAGGAGTATATTAGTCAAGATGACGCTTCTGTGTCACCTTCAGAGCGCTTAGCCTATGAAAACCATTGGGTGGGTGCGTCTATTAATGCAAATTCAGCGTATCTAACCGCCTCATCTTTTTCCGACGTCGTCCATGGTTCGACCTTTATCCACTTACCGCTTCCTCGCGATATCTCTGTGCGGTCATGTCAGCATTTTTGCTCCCGATATATAACTACTTAAAATTTCTCCCTAGCCGTTAACATAACTATAACAAAACCCGTAACTGACAGTAATGCTTCCAGCAGCGATACACAGCTTATCATATTTACGTATCGATTAGCCTTAATGGGGTACACGGCCCCTAACCATTCCAGTTTCTTTTTACATTTTAGGTGATTGATCATCCTTACAAACCCAAGGAATTTCTTTTGATAAGATACTTGCCGCATCCACGCTTTGTCGAGTGAAATGCCGATTACAGCTATTATAGAAGTGATTTTCTAATGTGCCACTTCTTGGTTCCAAAGATTTCTATTATCTGACTTGGAAAGTCATGAGCAACGTTAAAACGATTTGTTACTAGAATACCTGATGGTTCAGGTTATAAACCATTGAAGTTGATTTCAACGTTCCATTGAAATGAAAATTAATTTTATTATGATTCAGTTAAATATTTCAATTCGTTCGTGTTATCATTGGTTTGATTTACAGTTCGTGGTTTATGTTTTAAGCTGATAGGAATAGAACTTTAAATCAGATTAACTAAAAAATATTCTTAATATGCCAAATATTTTTTTTAAATATGTCAGAAAATATTTTTTTAAATATTCAATGTATTGTTTGTTTAAAGAAAGCTGAAATATAAATAATTACTCCACAAATAACTGACGAAAACAGCAAAGCAGGATCTCTTTGTGTCTGTCTTCAAGGTAAAAGCATTTTAATTAAAAAAAATTATCTGTTTGAAGAAAGTTAAAATAAAACTTACTCTATAAACAACTCGTATTTTTAAATCTTATTCATTTGAAATATTGTTTAAATCAGATTAACTTAAATATATTTTTAAAAAAATATTCTACAAACAACTGGGCGAAACAACAAAGTCTGGTCACTTTGTGTCTGTCGTTAACTTGAAAATGTTTTAATTAGAAAATTGTATGTTTGAAGAAAGTTTAAATAAATGTGTAAATTACTTGTATTTTTAAATCCTATTTCCTTGAAGATTGAGTAAATAACAGATTAACTTAAATCAGTATGCACCGGTCGGACGCACCACAAAAGCACGCACGCAATCACAGACTTTTAGTATTATATAGATAATCTCGCTACTATTTACCGGGTAGTGGATGTCCGAAATTATCACGAATAAGCAACATTGAACCTGCTCAGTTCTTAGATATATGGGAATATTACTCTACGCCCAGGCTTTTTCCCTATTTCACCTTTCTTAACAAAATTACTGCTCTCACAAACAAACGTACACAACAATATCGTAAAATCAAAAGAAAATAGTCGAATCCGTCAACACAGATATAATAATATTCTCCACACGTGACATTAACTGACGTTATTTTCAGTTAACAATATGAAAAATAGTGTTTCCTACGTTCCAATTGTAAGAACACTCTGTCTTTTGTTTTTATTAATTTCCTTGTTTAATTAAATTCATTTCGTTTTTTGCTTTGAGAAAGTCCACATTGGACGAAACGCGTCAGCAATTAATAGTGTTTTCCTATTGTCATTTATATTTATAGAGAGATTGTCTTATCTACAGGTTAACTCTGAGAAATTGTCATATATGGGAAAACAAATTTCTCTAAGCATGCATGCGCAGGTGGTTTAATGGAGAAACAGATTGAAGTTACTTACAGTCATTTCCAAAAAGAGACATGGTCACCCAAACGTCTCATATGCGTCCTCACCAACACACATATCAATTAAATTTAAAATTCTCAGCATCCCTGGTCCATGTGCATGTGTGGTCATACCAATGTAACATATTTCCTCCACTTTGTCATACAATATTCCCCCACATATGATTATATGTTTACATTGTCCAAATTGTTGTCTTCATCTTTGTTGCCATATTCACAGCGTTTCGGACGTTGTACGCTCAGGCTTTCTTCAGGATCTGTCTCTATTTCTGAGATGACGTATTGTAGCTATTGACACAATTTATATAGTTATCCGAACTATATAAATTGTGTAAATAGCTACAATATTGTCATCATCTTTGGTGCCATATTCATGAGACAGATATTGTTATGATATATAAAATGTATATTTGTATATTATTATCTCATATACAGGGTGTATCAAAAATACTTTTACAAACTTACGCCAAAACTAGAACAAAACTCTATAAACATGCCCGCAAATCCTTCGTGATTAGGGCGTGATTATGTTGACGCTGTTAAATGTACAATCCAAGATACAATACAAAAATAGTTTTACAAACATTGGGGGGCGGGTTCCTCACACCAAAATAAGGTAAAATGTCCATATGAACACATGTCCAAAAGGCCATCATTGTATATCAACACAGCAACTCATAGCAAATTTTCAAAATGTCCTCTGTTTGCTTCTAGACACGCATGCAGCCGTCGGATCATTGACTGGTGGACCCTTTCAAATACTCCCAAACGGTGTCGAATGGTTTCGCAGCCCCTATGACACGTTGATGAAGTCTCTCTGGATTATCAATGCCTGCTGTATAAACCAATTGTTTTAGATGTCCCCACAGAAAAAAAAAACAAGGTATTGAGTTCAAGGAACCGGACCTTTCCTACCTATCCAACTTTCATGGACAATGCACCACTGAAACGTATATATAAATAGTGAAGAAAAATAAACAACACATGTGGCTTGGTGATTGCGTCTAGCATGAAACACTCTGTCGCCTCTGATTAATCGTCTCTGCATTCTTAATATCTGCTGCATCAAACAATTGTTTTAGGTGTCTCCACAGATAAAAATGAATAGGGATTGAGGTCGAGGGAACGAGCAGCCCATGAACTGGTCCTCCCCTAATTATGCATCTATCATGGGAGATGTCAGACGGTGCTTCACGAATAGTGGGACTAAAATGTACTGAAGTCCCATCTTGCATGAACCACATGCATCTTCGTATTAGCAGGTGTACATCATCAAGTAGGTCTGAAATGTGTTCGAAATACAGACCTTGTCGACAGCTCCTGTAGATTTGACGGGAAAACATATGAACCTACCAGTCACCTACAAATCCAGCCCAGGCATTAATCGTAAACTGATGCTAGTGTCTTGCCTGCATTGCACCATGGGGATCCAATCCACAAATTTTAGTTGGGTAAATTTTTTATTCCATATCTTCCAAATGTTTCTTCGTCCGTGAACATGGAGAGGCAAACAACGCATTAGACAGTTCGTCTAGAAAGCCATCGGCAAATGTTCTCCCGTGGGTGATAAGATGGCGAAAGATCCTGAACACGTTGAAAATGATTCGGATACAGGAGCTGCTATCGAAGTGTTCTCCATGTGATACTATGAGATGTACGACATGCTAGGGCCACTTGACGTGTGCTGATACCTGGATGGTCTTCGACAGTCTGTAGAATGTTCTTCCTGGTCAGGAGTACGAGCATATCTGTGTCTTTCTCGATCAATAGGTCATGGTGTCATAAATCCTGTCTCATCAACGCGACGATAAACAGCAGCAAAGGTTGGATGATTCGGCTGCCTACGGTTTGGAAACGCAGTCTGATACAGCCATGCAGCCTCGCGTCCATTACCATTCACACGGCCGTATGTAAAAATTATATTTGCCTGCTCACGATATGAAGATCCTACCATTGTTAAACGGAACATTTAACTCATTGCAACACACGTTAGACGTTGAAGACAGACTAGCCACAAATTTACACGTTTGACAAATATAACCTAATCTCTATGCCACCATCAACCGTATACATTATTTAAACATAATAACTCAAAAAGGAAGAATTTGGGGACATGTTTATATGGACTGTATTCCTTCTTTTGGTGAGAGGAACATATATACGTAGGCGTCCCTGGGATGATGAACTGAGTTCACAGTCGCAAGGTTGTAATAATACCAAGAAAGATGAAGAGAATAGGCTGTATGAAAATATTATATACATATATATATATATATATATATATATATATATATATATATATATAAAAGCATTCAACGCTGCTTCAAAAAATAGGGCCTCTACTTAAACATTACGATAGGATATATCCACAAATTGAGGTTTGAAATGATAGGATATATATATATATAATATATATTAATCGTGTTCTCCCCAAGCAAGGTAGTAAAGCCGCTAAGATACAAAGGGTTACTTGGTGTGGAAGAATTAGAAAACATTACTAATGAGCGAGAACAAAAAGGGTAATCTGGACAGTAGGTAGCTATTGACATTGAATTAAAATTTTTTATGATTAAAATTGGCTGGCAAGCATGGACCAGGCAGGGAGTTCCTTCAGCTAGAGGTGCGAGAAAAGTAACCGTAAGCATAGAAAATACGATTGCATCTAGTCAATTCAACAATACAAATATAGTTTTAAGTAGGTAACTCCAAAAACTTTAAAAAAAATTATATACCATGATAAAGAAAGGCCCTAATCTTGATAAAAAAAAAAAACAAAGTTTATATCAGTCAGAGGACTGTTTTATTTTTGATTAAGTTTATTTTATTAAACATTAAATAAAAAATCAAACGATTTTTATCAGATATTATATTTACTACACGAAACTTTATTTTGTGGATACACACATATATATATATATATATATATATATATATATATATATATATATATATATAATTTCAAACCTCAATATATCCTATCGTAATTTTTAAGTAGAGGCCCTATTTTTTGAAGCAGCGTTGAATGCTTTTATATATATATATATAACATTTTCATACGGCCTATTCTCTTCATCTTTCTTGGTATTATTACAACCTTTCGACTGTGAACTCAATTCATCATCCCAGGGACGCCTACATAATTCAAACTGTTAAAAACAGGGCATTTTCTCAACCATTACAATAGAATATATCCACAAAATGACTACAGAGAAGAGTCTCGTTACCAAAGTTTAATGATTGTCGTTTATAAATTATTATATATATATATATATATATATATATATATATTAGCTGATTTAAAATGTTTTTTCGCTACACAGTAATAACCATGTTTCAAAAATGTAAGCTAAAATCTTCAAATTTAATTATATAATTAAATTAAAAACATTAGTTCCGTTTCCTCTCCAAGCGAATATGGCAATAACTTATTTTTAAATTTACTGAGATTTAAACGCACATATAAATTCATAATTTTTTGTTTCCAAGGATACAGAGAAATCCAATCATTCAGACAGGGCGGTAGCGTGTTCATTTTTATTAACTATTGTTATATCAATTATGAGTTACGTTCGAAAAAGAGGTTAACTCTAGGGTGGTTAGGGGTCTATTTTTCAACGAATTCTGACATCCGTTAAATGCATGTGGTCTGGCTTTTTTCTTTTTTTTATTAACGGCAAAAATTCTTTCGGCATTTCTTCTACTTGTATACATAAAGATTCTTTTTAGGGGTGTTTGTGTTAGAATACTTTTTATTTAACTAGAATTTTAAAATATTTTTACTCTTAATTATTAATAGACTATATTTCTTTTTAAAACAAGTAAATGTAATAGAATTACTTAAATTATTTAAATTATTTTTTCACATAAAATATAAGTATGTATATTACCAGCTCCCATTTTTTAATTTTATTTTTAAATATTTAAGGAAAATTTTTGACAATGACGTCAAAAAATAGCTATTTCATTTCTCTGATTCACTAAATTTTTATTTTCTGTAAACTTAAAATAAACTTAAATATTTATGCTCTGTAAATTTACATTGAACCCTTTTTGTAAAAATAAAAATAAAACATATCAATAAGAAAGAACAGTAAGATATATAATCCGGTGTTCTTTTATATATATATATATATATATATATATATATATATATATATATATATATAAATAAAGAAAGAACAGTAAGATATATAATCCTGTGTTCTTATAGATATTTTTACACAATAGTGTTAATTGTAAATTTACAGACCATTCATATTATAACTGATTTAAAATATGTTTTTTTTTGCTACACAGTAATAACCATGTTTCAAAAATGGAAGCTAAAAGCTTCGAATTTAATTTTGTTATTAATTAAAGACATTAGTTCCATTTCCTCGCCAGGCGAATTTTGACGAGGAAATGGAACTATGTCTTTAATTTAATAACAAGGACACATGGCACAGTGGATAAAGGCGTTGGTTAGATCCAGTGACAGACCCAAAGAGTGTGAATTCAATACCCGGTTAAGGCAGTGGAGAACTTACAGAGGAAAAACTAGCAGGAGATAACTGATAACTGACATCCATCAAACATGGCTGATGGAACTAGAACAGTCTACCCCAGTGATCGAAATAAAGGGTTCGGTTCGAAATTCCAACCACCTGAAGAAGGCCGGAGCGTACAACGGCCAAAACGTTGTGACAAATATGGCGACAAAGATGAGGACAATAATCCGACTAATGTAAATACTGCTCTTGTTTCCTGTTTAGAATTGAATTTATTTTTCTCAGTTGGAGTAGATTGGGTTTCCGGTCCCTTCTAATGTATTTTTCTTTCACTCCCACTAGCCACTTGTATTTTAGTGGCATTATCGCCTTGCTTCGGGTAAAGTGATAAAACAAAATCTGTTAAAGGAATCATATTTTTTACATTCAAATTAGATTTGTTAATCAGGTCAAAATAAAGTCCTAATGCGACGTGTTAAAGAGATGTGTTAAACAATTACGCCAGTGGACAAATTGGACCAGAGTTACATTAACATTTAGCACTCCAATTATATTGAAAAGAAAACAAGGGAAAAAGTAAAGAACACATATCGCCAAACATTGCTTTTGGCTCACGAATATTTCTGGTTATAAGAAACCCAGATATTTAAATCTGGATTTAGTAATTCGTTCAGTGCCTCACTGTTTTACGCAGCTGCAATCATTAGAAGATGAAACCGATACCTATATGTCAGAGGAAATTCTTGAAACTGATAGCAACATAGATTTGTAGACGCTTCACTAACACGGCCTAAAAGATTTGATCCGGCCTAAATAAATGACTCAGTAAGAGATTTCGGCCTATAAAACGTTCAAAGAGAAGTTTAAAGTGTGCATTGGACCATCATGGGAAATTATTCGGTACAATTCATATTGCTACCTCTGTATGGATGTCAGAAACCATACAAGTGTAGTGGACTGTGTTAGCATCGAAGAATGTGAAAGAATCTACTAATTTGGAGCTTGAATACTATTATCCTCGCTTTATTTTTGGACGTGTTCACATATTGATCTCTGTGTGGTTATTGACTGTAATAAAACTCTAGAAACCTTTATTCGTATTGATTGGAACGGATTCTAAAAGTGAAAACTGGGCAGTTATAGAAGAGTGGCAAGGATGTGGGAATTGCATAAAGATTACTGGCGCACAAAGTGCAATCAATGAAAGGGGTTCAAATTCCGTCTCTGTCGATTGCTTTCACTTTCGCACAAATTCATTCGGGAAGCTTTCTTTCCTCCCTTGAGATATGTCTTCAATAGCAGGGTATATTGGGCCATCTATCTTTGAGTGGCACCGAGTGCAAGAAAATTGGAAAGCTGAATTCAAAACCATGGAAAAGGTTAGAGTAGAGAAGTCTACTACCAGGAAGGAGAGTAAGGTGGAAACGGAGAACAGAAGAAAAAAGAAGGAAAATACAAAGAATAAAAAGAGATAAAAATAAAATGGTAGATGAAAGAAGAAGAAATAAAAAGAAGAGAAGCAAGTATCAGTAAATGAGAAAAAGGAATAAAAGAAGGAAGAAATGAAGGAAGAGTGAATGAAGAATTATAGAGAAGGAAACCTGAAAAAGTTAATTATCTTGCTTAAGGATGCTTTGCAAGTACCTAATACTAAAGTAACACTGTAAAAATTCAGGATCGCCTACATCCTGAAAAGGGAAATTGTGCATACATACACACAAACACACACGCATATATATATATATATATATATATATATATATATATATTTCAAGAAAGACCATCGGATTACTATCACAAAAACAGAGAATATCTCGTATCGAGAATATTTAACATTGAAAATCAAAGAAAAAATGAATTATTTTTAATAATATGTGGAAATCTCCACCCTTTACCTGAAGACAGTCGCGAGACCAGAAACATGTGTTGTAAAATTATGAAAAATAAAGGATAATATTTTTTTAAAAAACCACATTACAACCAAAAAGTTTGCGGTACCTCTCTTCTTTTTAATATACACACTTTTCTCTCGTTGGAACCATTATAACCTCTTCATTTTACATATATATATATATATATATATAGGTATGTCTGATTGAATAAATTACAGATATTATATCTACTAATTTTTAACAAAATCCGTTCATATTCGCGAATAACCTTCCGTGTTATTAAAGGATGAGAGAAATGAGTCATAACTGTTAAAACTTATTTTCTTTTCATTTCCCCAGCACTTTCTAATGGATAAAGTGCACGGCTTTGTATAAGTACTTGTACCCCTGAACAACATATAGTTTTGTACTACTTGCACCCCTAAAGATGATCTTGGAAGATCAAAGGTTTTTGTTAAAGATTACCTCACTATATAAATATGCTTAACCACGTCAGCTTTACAATAAACTCATATATTTTCAAATTAAAATAACGGTCGATATACACTCAGCACCTGATGGTTGCTTTTGGCATGAAACTCAGAGTAGTTCAAACGGTGTAAAATATGTATATTCATTAATATATATAGTTTATAACTCTGTCATGTAACATCGAGCACAGATTCAATAACACCAGCACTTGCAATTCAAATATTTATATATTTACATAAAATTAAATGCTACGGACAGTGGAATTATACTCCATTTGTTCTAGTCTTGATATTTACACAACACACATACATATATATATTTACACACACACATATATATATATATGTGTGTGTGTGTGTGTGTGTGTGTGTGTGTGTGTGTGTGTGTGTGTGTGTGTGTGTGTGTGTGTGTGTGTGTGTGTGTGTGTGTGTGTGTGTGTGTGTGTGTATTGCAAGGAAAACGTAAAATTTATTCCTTATAGACATTATGAAAAATAAAAAATAAGAGATGGAAACACCCACAAGACAGACCAACCGGTTTCGTTCCCTAGCTCATCAGGGTCGACTGGGAACATAATAATAATATATTTCAAATTACTTTTACTCACGCAAACACCCTACATACAATTAAAACATAAAAAATGAAATTAATAATTTGTATGAGGGAAGACAAAAAAAAACGCAAATACGCACAGCGAAAGAAAAAAAACAAAAAAAAAACAAGTAAGTAGGGGAGGAAGAATAGGTGAAAAAAGGAGAGGGGAAGGGGGAATAAATTTTACGTTTTCCTTGCAATATTACGGTTTTGTACCTCCAACAATTTATATATATATATATATATATATATATATATATGTGTGTGTGTGTGTGTGTAAATATATATATTAAAGTTTGAAGCCACCCTCAGAATTATCATGGGTTGAACTTGAAAGAAGAGTGAAAAAAAAGGAAAATGTGCTGTTAGAATTATTGAAAAAGAATGGAATCAATTATCAAACTTATACTTTGAGAAACTTTTGCAAGGAATGCCAAAATTTTGTGCTGCAGTAAACAAGGCTAAAAAAGACGATAGCAAATGCTATTTTTCTTGCTGTCATAATAAAACTTCTAATGACATATCATGCCTCACTTTATTTTAAACGTATATAATAATTTTGTCTTATTTAAAATACAAAACAACTACATTTGGGGCCATTTAAAAAAAATACCAGGAGGTCGCTTCAACCTTTGAACTGTAGTGTATATATGCCGGGTTTCATGATATATATTCATGTCAGCTTACAACAAGACAAGGTTAAATGAGAATAACGTGTTTACTTATATTAGAGTAGATATGACTTTTGGGGAAATTAGAATCCCATATCCATTTTTAAAAGACGGAAAGTCTGGCAGCGATAGGAGAAATGTATTAATAATCCATCTAAAGTAAAAGGAAAACTGAATAGCAAACCGTGGAGAATCCCATGGGAAACCCTTCCACTATCTTTCCCAAGAAGTCATGACAATTCTTAGATAATATAGAAAAGGAATATATGAAGAGATATGATCGCCTTCAATTCAAAATGGAAATTTACAAAATACCCTTCAACAAATTTGATTCTAGAACGAGCGATTGATTCAATCGCAGATTAAAAGTGGCTTTCAAGCAATTTATTCGTATAAATCTTAAAGCAGACGTTCCTTGTTCAGGCCCTATAGATGGGCGTTACATAACAGACGAAGGATCTTTGTCTAATAAAAAACGTCACATCGCTTGAACACTTTCGAAGAGTATTGAACTAGAAGATAAAATAATATTACAGTCATATTATCAAAAACAACATGAATGGAAGGAGACGTCCGTCAGCATTAGAAACAGTGAACTTGAGAAGATTTTATAATGAATGTCGAATGTTTGCTGTATGGAAACGGCTCTTCTCATCATTACAATTATCATAACCTGTGCTAGATTTCATTTATTCTTACAATTATTACAATACTATTCTCCTTCCCAACTTTTCTCTCGGAGTCAAATCCTCCAAAGCCAATATAGTAACCTATGTACATAGAAATGTTAAATGTCCTCATCAAATCGAGACTGTCGTGCGGATGTCACGTATAGCGTCCAAACTGTTTAGAAATGACTAGACGTTCATCTCTTCTCAAAGATTAAAAATGGCTACAAGGGAATGAGGACTGAGGGTCTTACTGAGTGGCTGCACTTCGTCGGATGCTAGAGAATCTCATTTGGTGAAGTTCTTTGATTCTGTGTTGCCAAAGACCACATTATTTCAAGAGTTTCAAAAGCAGTAAACAAAATGGATAACAAGGGTAGCTGGAAGAAAAAATAATTATATATTCAGGATGTTGATATTCCACATTGAATGAAACAAAATGTTAGGAATGAAACAATCAGTACAAGAAATTACTATGTTGTATAATTACTATTATTGTACTATAACAGTTACCGGGCTTGAGAAAACTATTTAAGTAAATGATTTCATAAATTGCAACCGGCAGTAATGCTGTCCAATCAACGAATGAAAAATGTTTCCTTATAAGGAAACGATTATTTTCATCAATTTAACTGGATTTGAACACTGAAGACCTATATTGGTGGGAAATATGAAAATATCACAGCCTTTATGCGTGTTTTTTCTTTGGTATTATAATTATTTGTACTCGTTGGGTTTTTCCACCAGGATTGACTAGTGATCCTGCAGATCAAATACCAACAAGTCCCATTAATTCCCTTCAGTTTATTAACCGATTTGAGTATTACAGTCTTCTAGAGTTTCTTAATTCTTCTTCGGATTTCCTGTTAGTCTCTTTCCTAGATTTTGAAATTGTTCCTAGTGCTACGACAACGATGGCACGACTGCCACCTTCATGTTCTATATGATCTATATACTTTTGTTTTCCAATCAGTATTTTGCATTGGCAGTGAAATCCACTTAGATAATTTCTTCTCTTTACCAAAAACTAAATCAAATAGGATTTTCTGGATTACGTGAAAAGTTTGAATTTAAAACACGGAGCGAATTTTATGCGTAAGGAGTTTCACTAATCCTAGTTAAAGCTTTGTCTTATCGTAATTGTCGATTCTGTTATTTAATAAATGCCAGTGGTTTCCTCTAAAAGAGGAAGGTAAAGAAGATTTTTAAAATAGTTCATCAACATATATTATTCAAAATGAACAGCTTTTGAATACTGTCTTGAAGAGTTTCATGCAAACGTTGATGAGGTTTGAAAAAGATGACGGCCATTTTTAGTCATTTTCGTTTTTGAAGGAATCGAGATGTAAATATCATGGTTCAAAGCACCGGAAGCCTGATTTTATCATTATGAATGGAGCCTTCAGATTGAAATGACATTTGCCATAAACATAGACGTAAAGACATCGGAGGAATTTGAGGCTTAGTTATACTTATCACGAGAATAACTTTTCATCTTCAAGCCTGGCGGAGACACTTTACACCCATGATTATTCCATATCTTGTACATTGCCTTTTACATTTAGCTTTCATTATTTCTGTTATTCTTTCAGTTTCTAACTGGTATCATATTTAGATGTAAAATATTGACGATATGAGAAGAGAGGGGAAAAAGTCTAACTACTTCAATACGTCCATTTTCTCTCTCTTTCTCTCTCTTTCTCTCTATCTCCGTATTTCTATCTATCACTCAGTCACTCACTCTTCAAATCTGCCTGCTTTTTATATCTATGAAGGGATGCTGTAAACTTATCTACCTATCTATCTATCTATCTATTTTCCGTGTTTGTTTGCCCCACGCTTTCCTACTAGTTGGCCTTTTTCGTACTGTGGGAAAATGGAATGAAATCGATAAATATCTCAGTCTGTTCATATCTATCTATCTATCTGTCTCAATATGTTCATTATCTATCTATCTATCTGTCTATCTATATATCTATCTATCCAAATATGTTCATTATCTATCTATCTATCTGTCTATCTATATATCTATCTATCTAAATATGTTCATTATCTATCTATCTATCTATCTCAATATGTTCATTATCTATCTATCTATCTATCTCAATATGTTCATTATCTATCTATCTATCTGTCTATATATCTATCTATCTAAATATGTTCATTATCTATCTATCTATCTCAATATGTTCATTATCTATCTATCTATCTATCTCAATATGTTCATTATCTATCTATCTATCTCAATATGTTCATTATCTATCTATCTATCTATCTCAATATGTTCATTATCTATCTATCTATCTATCTCAATATGTTCATTATCTATCTATCTATCTATCTCAATATGTTCATTATCTATCTATCTATCTGTCTATCTACATATCTATCTATCTAAATATGTTCATTATCTATATATCTATCTATCTAAATATGTTCATTATCTATCTATCTGTCTATCTATATATCTATCTATCTAAATATGTTCATTATCTATCTGTCTATCTATATATCTATCTATCTAAATATGTTCATTATCTATCTATCTATCTATATATCTATCTATCTAAATATGTTCATTATCTATCTATCTATCTATATATATATCTATCTAAATATGTTCATTATCTATCTATCTATCTATCCATCTCTCTATCTCAATATGTTCATTATCTATCTATCTATCTATCTATCTCAATATGTTCATTATCTATCTATCTATCTATCTCAATATGTTCATTATCTATCTATCTATCTATCTCAATATGTTCATTATCTATCTATCTATCTATCTCAATATGTTCATTATCTATCTATCTATCTCAATATGTTCATTATCTATCTATCTATCTGTCTGTCTATCTATCTATCTCAATATGTTCATTATCTATCTATCTATCTATCTATCTCAATATGTTCATTATCTATCTATCATCTGTCTATCTATCTATCTCAATATGTTCATTATCTATCTATCTATCTGTCTATCTATCTATCTATGTCAATATGTTCATTATCTATCTATCTAGCTAGCTAGCTATCTCAATATGTTCATTATCTATCTATCATCTGTCTATCTATCTATCTCAATATGTTCATTATCTATCTATCTATCTATCTCAATATGCTCATTATCTATCTATCTATCTGCCTATCTATCTATCTCAATATGTTCATTATCTATCTATCTGCCTATCTATCTATCTCAATATGTTCATTATCTATCTATCTGTCTATCTATCTCAATATGTTCATTATCTATCTATCTATCTGTCTATCTATCTATCTATGTCATGTTCAGTATCTATCTATCTAGCTAGCTAGCTATCTCAATGTGTTCATTATCTATCTATCTATCTGTCTATCTATTTATCTATTTCACTATGTTCATTATCTATCTATCTATCTGTCTATATTTATCTATCTCGCTATGTTCATTATCTATCTATATATCTATCTGTCTATCTATTTATCTATCTCGCTATGTTCATTATCTATCTATCTGTCTGTCTATCTATTTATCTATCTCGCTATGTTCATTATCTATCTATCTATCTGTCTATCTATCTATCTCACTATGTTCATTATCTATCTATGTTTGTCTATCTATCTATCTCACTATGTTCATTATCTATCTATGTCTGTCTATCTATCTATCTATCTCACTATGTTCATTATCTATCTATGTCTGTCTATCTATCTATCTATCTCACTATGTTCATTATCTATCTATGTCTGTCTATCTATCTATCTCACTATGTTCATTATCTATCTATGTCTATCTATCTATCTATCTCACTATGTTCATTATCTATCTATCTGTCTGTCTATCTATCTATCTCACTATGTTCATTATCTATCTATCTGTCTGTCTATCTATCTATCTCACTATGTTCATTATCTATCTATCTGTCTATCTATCTATCTATCTCATTATGTTCATTATCTATCTATCTCACTATGTTCATTATCTATCTATCTCACTATGTTCATTATCTATCTATCTCACTATGTTCATTATCTATCTATCTGTCTATCTATCTCACTATGTTCATTATCTATCTATCTGTCTATCTATCTCACTATGTTCATTATCTATCTATCTGTCTATCTATCTCACTATGTTCATTATCTATCTATCTGTCTATCTATCTCACTATGTTCATTATCTATCTATCTGTCTATCTATCTCACTATGTTCATTATCTATCTATCTGTCTATCTATCTCACTATGTTCATTATCTATCTATCTGTCTATCTATCTCACTATGTTCATTATCTATCTATCTGTCTATCTATCTCACTATGTTCATTATCTATCTATCTGTCTATCTATCTCACTATGTTCATTATCTATCTATCTGTCTATCTATCTCACTATGTTCATTATCTATCTATCTGTCTATCTATCTCACTATGTTCATTATCTATCTATCTGTCTATCTATCTCACTATGTTCATTATCTATCTATCTGTCTATCTATCTCACTATGTTCATTATCTATCTATCTGTCTATCTATCTCACTATGTTCATTATCTATCTATCTGTCTATCTATCTATCTAACTATGTTCATTATCTATCTGTGTCTATCTGTCTCACTATGTTCATTATCTATCTATCTATCTGTCTATCTATCTATCTCATTATGTTCATTATCTATCTATTTGTCTGTCTGTCGATCTATCTATTTCAATATGTTCATTATCTATCTATTTATCTATCTGTCTATCTATCTATCTCAATATGTTCATCATCT
>OZ038485.1:132624673-132762173 GCA_964036315.1 Acanthosepion esculentum
TCTATCTATCTATCTCAATATGTTCATTATCTATCTATCTATCTATCTCAATATGCTCATTATCTATCTATCTATCTGCCTATCTATCTATCTCAATATGTTCATTATCTATCTATCTGCCTATCTATCTATCTCAATATGTTCATTATCTATCTATCTGTCTATCTATCTCAATATGTTCATTATCTATCTATCTGTCTATCTATCTCAATATGTTCATTATCTATCTATCTATCTGTCTATCTATCTATCTATGTCATGTTCAGTATCTATCTATCTAGCTAGCTAGCTATCTCAATGTGTTCATTATCTATCTATCTATCTGTCTATCTATTTATCTATTTCACTATGTTCATTATCTATCTATCTATCTATCTGTCTATATTTATCTATCTCGCTATGTTCATTATCTATCTATATATCTATCTGTCTATCTATTTATCTATCTCGCTATGTTCATTATCTATCTATCTGTCTGTCTATCTATTTATCTATCTCGCTATGTTCATTATCTATCTATCTATCTGTCTATCTATCTATCTCACTATGTTCATTATCTATCTATGTTTGTCTATCTATCTATCTCACTATGTTCATTATCTATCTATGTCTGTCTATCTATCTATCTATCTCACTATGTTCATTATCTATCTATGTCTGTCTATCTATCTATCTATCTCACTATGTTCATTATCTATCTATGTCTGTCTATCTATCTATCTCACTATGTTCATTATCTATCTATGTCTATCTATCTATCTATCTCACTATGTTCATTATCTATCTATCTGTCTGTCTATCTATCTATCTCACTATGTTCATTATCTATCTATCTGTCTGTCTATCTATCTATCTCACTATGTTCATTATCTATCTATCTGTCTATCTATCTATCTATCTCATTATGTTCATTATCTATCTATCTCACTATGTTCATTATCTATCTATCTCATTATGTTCATTATCTATCTATCTCACTATGTTCATTATCTATCTATCTCACTATGTTCATTATCTATCTATCTGTCTATCTATCTCACTATGTTCATTATCTATCTATCTGTCTATCTATCTCACTATGTTCATTATCTATCTATCTGTCTATCTATCTCACTATGTTCATTATCTATCTATCTGTCTATCTATCTCACTATGTTCATTATCTATCTATCTGTCTATCTATCTCACTATGTTCATTATCTATCTATCTGTCTATCTATCTCACTATGTTCATTATCTATCTATCTGTCTATCTATCTCACTATGTTCATTATCTATCTATCTGTCTATCTATCTCACTATGTTCATTATCTATCTATCTGTCTATCTATCTCACTATGTTCATTATCTATCTATCTGTCTATCTATCTCACTATGTTCATTATCTATCTATCTGTCTATCTATCTCACTATGTTCATTATCTATCTATCTGTCTATCTATCTATCTAACTATGTTCATTATCTATCTGTGTCTATCTGTCTCACTATGTTCATTATCTATCTATCTATCTGTCTATCTATCTATCTCATTATGTTCATTATCTATCTATTTGTCTGTCTGTCGATCTATCTATTTCAATATGTTCATTATCTATCTATTTATCTATCTGTCTATCTATCTATCTCAATATGTTCATCATCTATCTATCTATCTCTATATCTATCTATCGCAATATGTTCATTATCTGTCTATCTATCTCTATGTCTATCTATCGCAATATGTTCATTATCTATCTATCTATATCTGTCTATCGCAATATGTTCATTATCTATCTATCTATATCTGTCTATCGCAATATGTTCATTATCTATCTATCTATCTATCTATCTATCTGTCTATCCATCTATCTCAATATGTTCATTATCTATCTATGTCTATCTATCTATCTATCTATCTATCTATCTCACTATGTTCATTATCTATCTATCTGTCTGTCTATCTATCTATCTCACTATGTTCATTATCTATCTATCTATCTGTCTATCTATCTATCTATCTCACTATGTTCATTATCTATCTGTCTATCTATCTATCTATCTCACTATGTTCATTATCTATCTGTCTGTCTATCTATCTATCTCACTATGTTCATTATCTATCTGTGTCTATCTATCTATCTCACTATGTTCATTATCTATCTGTGTCTATCTATCTATCTCACTATGTTCATTATCTATCTGTCTGTCTATCTATCTATCTCACTATGTTCATTATCTATCTGTCTGTCTATCTATCTATCTCACTATGTTCATTATCTATCTATCTGTCTGTCTATCTATCTATCTCACTATGTTCATTATCTATCTATCTGTCTATCTATCTATCTCACTATGTTCATTATCTATCTATCTGTCTATCTATCTCACTATGTTCATTATCTATCTATCTGTCTATCTATCTCACTATGTTCATTATCTATCTATCTGTCTATCTATCTATCTCACTATGTTCATTATCTATCTATCTATCTGTCTATCTATATATCTATCTCATTATGTTCATTATCTATCTATTTGTCTGTGTCTATCTATTTCAATATGTTCATTATCTATCTATCTATCTATCTGTCTATCTATCTATCTCAATATGTTCATTATCTATCTATCTATCTATCTCAATATGTTCATTATCTATCTATCTATCTCAATATGTTCATTATCTATCTATCTGTCTATCTATATATCTATCTATCTAAATATGTTCATTATCTATCTATCTATCTATCTCAATATGTTCATTATCTATCTATCTATCTGTCTATCTACATATCTATCTATCTAAATATGTTCATTATCTATCTATCTGTCTATCTATATATCTATCTATCTAAATATGTTCATTATCTATCTATCTGTCTATCTATATATCTATCTATCTAAATATGTTCATTATCTATCTATCTATATATCTATCTATCTAAATATGTTCATTATCTATCTATCTATCTATATATCTATCTATCTAAATATGTTCATTATCTATCTATCTATCTATCTATCTATCCATCTCTCTATCTCAATATGTTCATTATCTATCTATCTATCTATCTATCTCAATATGTTCATTATCTATCTATCTATCTATCTCAATATGTTCATTATCTATCTATCTATCTATCTCAATATGTTCATTATCTATCTATCTATCTATCTCAATATGTTCATTATCTATCTATCTCAATATGTTCATTATCTATCTATCTGTCTGTCTATCTATCTATCTCAATATGTTCATTATCTATCTATCTATCTATCTATCTCAATATGTTCATTATCTATCTATCATCTGTCTATCTATCTATCTATCTCAATATGTTCATTATCTATCTATCTAGCTAGCTAGCTATCTCAATATGTTCATTATCTATCTATCATCTGTCTATCTATCTATCTCAATATGTTCATTATCTATCTATCTATCTGCCTATCTATCTATCTCAATATGTTCATTATCTATCTATCTGCCTATCTATCTATCTCAATATGTTCATTATCTATCTATCTGTCTATCTATCTCAATATGTTCATTATCTATCTATCTGTCTATCTATCTCAATATGTTCATTATCTATCTATCTATCTGTCTATCTATCTATGTCATGTTCATTATCTATCTATCTAGCTAGCTAGCTATCTCAATGTGTTCATTATCTATCTATCTATCTGTCTATCTATTTATCTATTTCACTATGTTCATTATCTATCTATCTATCTATCTGTCTATATTTATCTATCTCGCTATGTTCATTATCTATCTATATATCTATCTGTCTATCTATTTATCTATCTCGCTATGTTCATTATCTATCTATCTGTCTGTCTATCTATTTATCTATCTCGCTATGTTCATTATCTATCTATCTATCTGTCTATCTATCTATCTCACTATGTTCATTATCTATCTATGTTTGTCTATCTATCTATCTCACTATGTTCATTATCTATCTATGTCTGTCTATCTATCTATCTATCTCACTATGTTCATTATCTATCTATGTCTGTCTATCTATCTATCTATCTCACTATGTTCATTATCTATCTATGTCTGTCTATCTATCTATCTCACTATGTTCATTATCTATCTATGTCTGTCTATCTATCTATCTATCTCACTATGTTCATTATCTATCTATGTCTATCTATCTATCTATCTCACTATGTTCATTATCTATCTATCTGTCTATCTATCTATCTATCTCATTATGTTCATTATCTATCTATCTCACTATGTTCATTATCTATCTATCTATCTATCTCACTATGTTCATTATCTATCTATCTATCTATCTCACTATGTTCATTATCTATCTATCTGTCTATCTCACTATGTTCATTATCTATCTATCTGTCTATCTATCTCACTATGTTCATTATCTATCTATCTGTCTATCTATCTCACTATGTTCATTATCTATCTATCTGTCTATCTATCTCACTATGTTCATTATCTATCTATCTGTCTATCTATCTCACTATGTTCATTATCTATCTATCTGTCTATCTATCTCACTATGTTCATTATCTATCTATCTGTCTATCTATCTATCTAACTATGTTCATTATCTATCTGTGTCTATCTGTCTCACTATGTTCATTATCTATCTATCTATCTGTCTATCTATCTATCTCATTATGTTCATTATCTATCTATTTGTCTGTCTGTCGATCTATCTATTTCAATATGTTCATTATCTATCTATTTATCTATCTGTCTATCTATCTATCTCAATATGTTCATCATCTATCTATCTATCTCTATATCTATCTATCGCAATATGTTCATTATCTGTCTATCTATCTCTATGTCTATCTATCGCAATATGTTCATTATCTATCTATCTATATCTGTCTATCGCAATATGTTCATTATCTATCTATCTATCTATCTATCTATCTGTCTATCCATCTATCTCAATATGTTCATTATCTATCTATGTCTATCTATCTATCTATCTATCTCACTATGTTCATTATCTATCTATCTATCTGTCTATCTATCTATCTCACTATGTTCATTATCTATCTATCTATCTGTCTATCTATCTATCTCACTATGTTCATTATCTATCTATCTATCTGTCTATCTATCTATCTCACTATGTTCATTATCTATCTATCTATCTGTCTATCTATCTATCTATCTATCTATCTCACTATGTTCATTATCTATCTGTCTGTCTATCTATCTATCTCACTATGTTCATTATCTATCTGTCTGTCTATCTATCTATCTCACTATGTTCATTATCTATCTGTCTGTCTATCTATCTATCTCACTATGTTCATTATCTATCTGTCTGTCTATCTATCTATCTCACTATGTTCATTATCTATCTGTCTGTCTATCTATCTATCTCACTATGTTCATTATCTATCTGTCTGTCTATCTATCTATCTCACTATGTTCATTATCTATCTGTCTGTCTATCTATCTATCTCACTATGTTCATTATCTATCTGTCTGTCTATCTATCTATCTCACTATGTTCATTATCTATCTGTCTGTCTATCTATCTATCTCACTATGTTCATTATCTATCTATCTGTCTGTCTATCTATCTATCTCACTATGTTCATTATCTATCTATCTGTCTATCTATCTATCTCACTATGTTCATTATCTATCTATCTGTCTATCTATCTCACTATGTTCATTATCTATCTATCTGTCTATCTATCTATCTCACTATGTTCATTATCTATCTATCTATCTGTCTATCTATATATCTATCTCATTATGTACATTATCTATCTATTTGTCTGTGTATCTATTTCAATATGTTCATTATCTATCTATCTATCTATCTGTCTATCTATCTATCTCAATATGTTCATCATCTATCTATCTATCTCTATATCTATCTATCGCAATATGTTCATTATCTATCTATCTCTATATCTGTCTATCTATCTCAATATGTTCATTATCTATCTATCTCTATATGTGTCTATCTATCTCAATATGTTCATTATCTATCTATCTCTATATGTGTCTATCTATCTCAATATGTTCATTATCTATCTATCTCTATATGTGTCTATCTATCTCAATATGTTCATTATCTATCTATCTCAATATGTTCATTATCTATCTATCTCAATATGTTCATTATCTATCTATCTCAATATCTATCTGTCTCTCTGTCCGTATGTGGATCCGACAACATTCAGTTTCGTGTTTATGTTGTATGTGTCACTAGCCACTTGTATACAAGTCCACCTATTGTGCAACAGCGAGGGTCTCGGGACATAGCCACAGGAATATTTGCTGACGATTTTTCCCTTTGTCTTTCGCCTCTTAGCTGGTCAATACGACTAATTTCAAAATTTCTGATACTAATCTGACACAAATATATCCTTTTATTTCTATCCAGGACAATTCGCTCAAAGTTAATTCGAGGGATATTGTTCATATAATAATGAATGTGCATATCTATCTATTTACTGCTCGGATAAGGCTTTTATGCAACTATTTTGGGGGGGATAAAAAGAATAGTAATATAGGTAACGGGATTAAACAAAAGAAGAAGAAGAAGAATTATTATTAATAAAATGTATTTTTTAAATGTTTAATAAATATTAAATAATAAAAATGTGTACGCGTGGAAATAGATAACATGACAGGGGGTGTGGTAAAAGGTAAAATGAATGAGGTACGAAGTAATGACTTCTCAGGAAACAAATGTGAAGAAACTCGCTCTGACATGAACAACTTCATTGATTCAGATTCTTTCGGTGATGAATCAAACGCAATTCGAGCAGAATTCCTTGAAAACAACTCAGTTGAAATCACTGATGCGAAAACCACATCATTAAAATAATCAGAAAAGTAACTCACACGCAAAAGTCAAAAAGGGACGAGCTTCCAAAAATCTCGATGACGAAGTCTAATAAACATACTGCTCAAATAGATAATACTGTATTTCCAATAATGTTAACGGATAGACTGTTGGAAAACGTTATAGGAGTAAGTAATGTCACATAGAGTTTTAGCAGCTAATGGAAAACAATGTCAACACAGAAAAGAATCAAACAACAGACAAAAAGAATTGAATGCAATGCGAAATAAAAGCTAGAAATTAAGGAAATCTGATGTAAATTATCGATATTAAAATTCAAATGTTTCTACATTGAAAAGCAGGAAGATTAAGCGAAAATATGAATGAAAACAGCCAATGAACTTCTAGCAATCAAGCAAATACTGAAAAAGAAACAGCAGTTAATCACACAGATAAACGATATGAAAAGCGTTGTAAGTTCTCTAGAGAAAACAAAACATTTCAAATAGAGGAACTTTCATACTTAAATTGGAAAAGTGACTCGAAAAATCAAAAAGCCGCCCTCTATTGAAAAAGTGCAAAAGTTTTGGGAAAATATTCAGAGCAATCCAGGCAGAGCGGATCAAACGAGGACAAGAAAGACTGAAGAATAAACCTGTACAAAAATGGAAAATTATAACCAACAATAATGTAACGCAAGCTCTGACAAATTCCCATGGATGAAAATCGCAAGGAAATAAAAACGTACGCAACTTTCCACTCTGTCATCTGTTAACAAAATAGATAAACCTTTGCAGAAACTTTTATTAATGCTAATGAAAAACTCGAATGGAATTCAAGGATGCATCACTGAAGATATTACACACTTCCTATAAAAAGGGTGCAAAAGGTGATTAAAAAATTATAGGCCAATAACATGTCTGTTCAGTACATATAAATTGATGACATTTGTGTTGAATTAATGTACTTACCCTTTTCTCGATGGAAACAACATTCTTCCTCTGGAAAAGAAGGGATACTGAAGAAGTTCATATACACTGCGTGCCAAATTATTATCGGGATAAGTTTTTTTCTAATGTGTTAAAATATCGTCCAATCAATTCACACAAAATTTTCACACAATATTGGCAACACTGACCTCCGCAATCACTGAAATTTTCGTACTGATCTGCGCAATGTAAACAAACTGGCGGCATATTTGTTATCAGCACGTTGATTTGAGCGTGCCAAATTATTAGAAAAGAATTTAGTGAAAAGATGGGCCGTAAAAGCAATTTAAGTGATGCTGAAAAGAAAGCTATCACCTCAGAACTCTCAAAAGGTAAATCTACCCTAGAAATTCCTAAAATGATAGGGAGGTGTCACCAAACAGTGAAATAGTTCACCGCCGACCCTACACAAGTACGCAAAAGGGCAGATAAAGGTAAGCCGAGGATTATTTCACGTCGTCTCATGTCACGACTTAAACGAGAGGCCACGAAGAACCCTGGACTTACCAGTCAAGAGCTTTTCAGTCGGATTGGGGATCCTACTGTGTCTAAAAGTACTCGGTGTTGGTATCTGAGGGAAATAGCAACAACAGTCAAACCTGTATCGAAGCCTCCGCTGACGAGAAATCACATTCAAAATCGATTGAAATGAGCCGAGGACAATATGAAGATTAAAGATTTAAAGTTAAAGAAAAACATTAGTGGGTCCATGGAGAGTACCAGATGGCGTCAAAATGACTGCTGATGCATACATAGCGTTTATGAAGGAGCATCTTGAACCGTGGATGAAAAGGCAAAGAGTTGCCTTCAGAAGGGCCATTGTTTTTATGCAAGATAATGCTCCCTCACATGCTGCTCACAAGACTACTGAATATTTGAAACAGTTAGGCTTCGATGGACCTCGAAAAATGAAGTGGCCAGCAAATTCTCCAGATTTGAACCCAATCGAAAACCTTTGGGGAATCATAAAACGAAGACTGTACGCCAACGGACGACAATTCAGGAGCAACGCTGAGTTGTGGGAAGCAATTCTTGACATATCTTGCGGCATTACAGCAGATGACATCCTACAATTAACAAATTCTATGGATCGTTGACTTCTTCAAGTAATTTCAAAACAGGGAAAGCACATTCCCTATCAATTTGTTTAAAACTGTGCCTTTGTATGTATCTGTTATTATTTGTTTGATTATCTTATTTATTAGCTTCTTTTGATCATAAACATTCACGTGCAACATTAATAAACGTTTTGTTTGCTCAATTCTGGGAATTTTACTAAACCTTTTTAATAATTTGGCACGCTCAAATCATTGTGCTGATAACAAATATGGCGCCAGTTTGTTTACATTGCGCAGATCAATACGAAAATTTCAGTGATTGCGCAGCCCAGTGTTGCCAATATTGTGTGAAAATATTGTGTGAATTGATTGGATGATAATTGAAATATTAGAAAAAAGTTATATCGATAATAATTTGGCATGCAGTGTAGTATCAACTACTAATAAATAAAATAACCCTGGAAAATTGCAGGTAAAAATCTGAGCACAGCTTACATTACAGTAAATTGTCTGATTATTAAGGATTTGGATCATAAAGCCGGAGATCAGTAATACTTTGGAAATGTACAAAATCTCCTCGTTCACTTACAATCGAAGTATATTTCAAGAAGATTGCCTTTCACCGTTCCTGCTTTGGTATTTCCCTAATCTCACTTTCACATGAACAAAACGGTAATAACTATGAGTACAAAATAAACAACAATGTAATTAATCACTTATAATATGTGGATGGCATCATGAGTTGTCAATACTGTAAAATAGTTCAGTGTTGATATAGCTATGGCATTTTAATTCGATAAATGTGCAATAGAAAAATTCAAGACAGGGAGAATTAGTAAAACGCACTCAATACTTTTAGATGCTATCACAAATAGTAGGAGACTGGAAGAAGAAGATACCTATTGTCCTCATCTTTGTTGAGATATTTATCACAACGTTTCGGCCGTTGTACGCTTCGGCCTTCTTCAAGTGGTTGGAATCTCGAACTGAACCCTTTATTTCGCTTGCTGGGGTAGACTGTTCTAGTTTCCACGTACCATGTCTAATGGATGTCAGTTATCAGTTATCTCTTGTTAATTTACCTCGACGAGTTCTCCCCTGTCTTAACCAGGTATTGAACTCACAACTCTTCGGATACTGTCACTGTATCTAGCCAACGCCTTTATCCACTCTGACATGTGTCCTTAACGAAATATAAACTGAAAAATATACCTATAAATAACTAGTAGTCACCGAAGGAAATGGAATACAGAATACTTAAATGAAGGAAAAATTAAGAAAAGAATACTGCAGACGTATGTGTCTGCTATTAAATACCGAGTGCATACAGATTAAAGATCCTTAAGTGGATTATACCTGTCCTTACGTGAATGGATTTCAAAATGAGAATGACTCTCACTTGCTACCGCATACAACATCCTAATGCCTATAAAGTAGAGGAACCTAGCGGATGATCTGCGTCAAAACAAACTCTTGAAAGAAACAATAAATTCATTCAGTAATAAAGGAAACTAACAAATTCAAAAGGCCATTTTAAATGGATGAAGATGAGTAATTAAACTATAATAAACTGGAGCGGCAAAGAACCTACAATTAAAGGCAAAAGCAAATGCAATTGACTAAATGCAGGAAAGAATGCAAGATAAACGTAAGTTCATGCAGACAAATAACATACCCATCAGTGGTACAGGATAAAAACCAGAAATTGGAGGTTTATTCTTGCTGCATAGGACCAAATTTTGCTAACTAGAAATCAAGAAGCAAACATGCTGAAAATTTGTGCTAACCTGAAATCCAGATTCCGTGATAAATATCTCAGCACAATTGATCACCCTGTATCTGACTAATCCTATGAAGGAATTGGTGGTAATATTATTATAATTAACCAGAAAGGATGACGAAAACTTCCCGATTTCTTTCGACTCTGAATACAATCGGCGTGATAAGAAAATTGTGGCTATTGTTTCATGTAATGTATCACTAATTACCGGACTGAACAAGATTTGAGGTCATGTTATGTGATGAGCCCTGTAAACAATCAAGATCTTATAGGAACCACATGTACTTAGGTCGTTTACAGTATTGGCATGTCTAGGAAAAACTAGAAGATAGCCTTATACAGAGCATCCCCTTTTTAGGCTGGTGTTTGAATTCAGAGTTTGTCTTCTCTTAGGATTGTTATATTTTCAGATCAATCATCCGTAATATTTAAATCGTAGCGGTAGGTCGGTATTTGTGCGTCATTGAAAGTAACAAATTTGGCCTCGCTAGGAACACAAGCTCGGATTGGACACGGACTAGAGACACGAACAAGGCCGGGACACGAACTCAGCCTGGAAACGAGGGTGGCTGAGACACAAACACGGCCAGGACAAGAAATCGAGACACGGACTAGGACGAGACACGAACTCAGCCTGGACACGAACTCGAGACAAGGACTAGGACGGGACACGAATGATCTGGACTCGATTTGGCCAGGATACGAATTCGGCCTGGACACGAACTCAGCTCTTCGATTTTTCATAGTTACACTAACTGCAAATCCAAGATTTGAAGTACTGTTAGATAAATCTACCCCCGATATCACGGAATTATATACAACTCTTATTATTAATAGTATTATTCGTTTGGCGTTTCATGCATCATCATCATTATCATCTTGTGCAAATAAATGCAATAATAAAGCCATTCGTTCTTTCTTTCTATTATATTCCACCTTCCTTCCTTCTTTCTTTCTTTCTTTCTGTATATACCTGTTTCTTTCTTTATTTATTTCTTTCTATTTTTCTTTCCTACTTTTATATTCCTCCTTTTCTTTCTTTTTCTTTCTTTCTACTATATCCCACCTTCTTTATTTCCTTCTTTCTTTCCTATACATACCTGCTTCTGTTATCTTTATTTCTTTCTATCTTTCTTTCTTTTATATTCCTCTTTTTCCTTCTTTCTTTCTTTATTTTTTCTTTCTTTCTTTCACTACACCAAATAAGAACCTCTGATGTCTCCTTTTCGTTCATCTTTCCACGCAATCAAAACGGATTAGTCCATTATTTATCTGAGGTAAATGACAGGACGTAACGTAGGTGCGAAATCACAAAGGAACAATGGAGGAGGTAGGCTTCTAATAAGATAATTAAATATATGGTGGTTACCAATGGCGTGGAATGGTCAGGAAATGCTGAGTGAGGAAAGGAAAATAAGTAAAATTAAAAAGAAACAAGGAAATATCTTCTAATATGAACGTCAGCAAATTTCTGATCAGAATTTTTTTTTAAATTAGTCGTCTCAAATTTCTACTATGAAAAAACTTTTTTCGGATGTCTGCGTTCCCCAAAATAGCAAACATTCGATTGTTTTCCAAAATATTTCAGAAAATATCTCCTGAATATGAAGTTAGTGTATCTGTATCTAATGTTTAACCAGACACTGTAAGTGTTGCACTGAAACTAAATCTCTAAAAATCCGGAACATATGAGCAACGAGGATATTTTCAGGTTTTCTTTTACAGTAAGGTTCACTCTTGTACAAAGTCCATTGGCCACGCGTAGTAGAGTGTTATGTTAGGAGTCAGTTTATACGGATAGGAGGTGAGATAACAGTTAACCCTAGACGCGAACAGGTTAAGATTATAGTGATCAAGGAATCATCCTCTTGTGAATAGGTTTGGAAACATAAATAACCCTTATATTTAAAATAAAAAATAAACAATTGGTATTTCTATTATGCATAAGGAGAAAAATTTGGGTTTGTGATTCTGTAGCGCCAGTCTATAACGCCGAATGAAATATATCTTCTTTAAGACCTAAATGATTAAGATGCTGAAGCTATTTTTAATCGTCGATCTGTAAATCCATAAGGAGAGTCGCCTGCTAACTACTACGCTACGTCGAGTCGCCTCCAGTTATTTTTATAATTGTTCCCTGTTTTAGTGTACGTTTTGTTGGAAGAGTCAAAGGTTGTTTGAAATTTCGAGAAGTAACGAGAATAAAACCTAAAAAAGAAGAAACGAGAAGTAAAGAAAAAAATGTCTTATAACGCGTTGAAACTTTTCTTCAGTAGCAAGACTTAATAAGACATTAACTTAGTATCAATTCCTTGAATAATACGATCCTTATATTTGAGTTGTTGTCAGATGGAAGGGACATGCCAAGTACTTCGACAATTTCGAATTGTCATCTTCATGGCGCAATTTTCCCATACACAGGCAACACTAAGACGAAATATGTGTAGACCGAAATATGTTTCTTTAAATTATGCTATTTATTGATAGTTAAACGTTTTGGAAGTGTGAGATGCCACGACGCTAGATTTCATGGTTCTCATCGGAAGGAAAAGGGTGTCATTTTGGCGACAAAATCCCAATTTACTACCGGTGTGTCGTCATCTATATCCCAGTAGGATTTTGAAAATTCTGTGGCATTTGAATATTTCTTATTTTAAGGGTCATTTTGTGATTATAAAATCTCGTTTTCCAGGTATTTGCTGTTGAACCGAAATAAAACTTACTTTCGCTATTATGCCTAATGCTGGCCTTATAGATTACGCCTTTATACAGACATTTGTTATTCATCGGACAGATCATGCTTTTGTGGCAATTACATTTTTTGCTTCTGTGTTAATATTTCAAATACTAAATACGCGAAGAGCACAATGCTTTCTAAATATATCTGGGAAATTAAAAACAAAACGCACATGACACCAAAAATATCTTGGAAAATAAGGAAAAGATCATCAGCCTACAATAATCAATCAAAAACTTCCCAGACCAAAATAAATTATTAAATAAACGATTCGAACTCATCTCAAAATGCAGACATGAAAACAAATTTTGACTACCTTACTTAAAAATCGAAATCTGAAAAAAAATGAATAAATAAATGAATGAAATAAAATTAAATAAACAAATAAACAAACTAAATGGCAAGAAAATAATCTAAATAAATTAACCCAAACAAATTACCAAATCACACCTATTAGAATAGACGAAATAGAATTAATAATTAAAAAATAAAAAAACAAGATCAATGAACCGAATTAAATAAAGTAAATAATAAACAAATTAACAAACCATTATGACCAAAATATTAGTTAGACCAAAAATCAAACCAAAAATCGGACGAAAATTATAGGTATAACTGTTATATAACAATAATAATAATACAAAAAAATACTATGTTAGTTAAAAGTCGAAAACCGAAAAGAGTAAATAAAAATATACAGTATAATAAATAACTAATCCAAATAAAGAAACTAACAAACCGATCCCAATAAATTAACCGTTAGAAAAAACAAGTAAAGATAATAAAATCAAATAAATAAATGAAGTAATAAACAAATTAAAAACTGCTCCCTCCAAAATAATAGTTAGAATAAACTACAACAATCAACCCCAAAATTGAATAAATAGCTATCCAAGCCAAAACAAAACAATTAAATAAGCGATATAGACAATTTTTACTACGATAATAAAACACCGATTAAAGTAAAGATAAATAAATAAATATATAAAATAAGAAATAAAAATAAAAATAAACAAAATAATTTAACCCAAATAAATAAATAAACGAATTCCGGCAAAATAATAGCCAAAATAGACTACCTACAATGCAACACTGACCCGTACATATAAATAGTCGAAAAAAACTAACAATATTCGTGGCCTGGCGATTGTGACTAGCATGAAACTGTCTGTCGACTCTTGACTTCAATGTTCACTTTTATATTTACACATTCTCTATCTCTAATATTGAGCACTTTATCCCATATATATATATATATATATATATATATATATATATATAATACCAATGATGTTAATACTTAGTATGGTAAATAATTATCCATACACATGCTCCCCCCCCACACACACACACACACTCACACAAGTCCTACTGGAAGACGTAGAGGCGCCCGGCGGCGATCTTGTCCAGGGCGTCACCACCCTCCTCAACACCTCCTGGTAAATCTCAGCGGTGATCCTCAGGCCCTTTTGAAAGAAGAACAGAAGCATGAGGCCCCCCTGGCAGCACACAAGGCGTGGCTGCTCAACAATGTTCCTCACCACTGGTCGCCGGACGCGTGGCCACCCTCTTCACCTGACTGAAACTCCCTTGATTATTTCTTCTGGGGCGTGATCGAGGCCAAGAGCAAGAATCACGCCCACAACACGCCGCTATGGACATGGTCGCAAAAGCATGTGTCTCATTTCGTGCCCTCCTTGAGATGGTCGTCGCCGCCAGCGGCGGTTACATTGAAAAATAATGTAGTATGTAAGTAACTGTTGCTAAATAAACTGTAGGTTCCCCTGTATATATAACTTTTGTTTTTATTGCCTATATCGTTTTCTTTTTGTCAAGTGTCGGATTTTGCTGCAACACCCTGTAGAAGACGAATTGATCCTTCTAAGACTAATTAAAGGCATATTAGACGTTAAATACTAACATCATAGAACGGCTACAAGTGAATGATATGACTTTAGAAGCAAATACAGAATTCTTGGAGCATTTAAAATTAATTAATGAATTTAATAATTCCAAAAAACAATGTGGAAACATATAACACAACTAAAATTCTAATTAAGTGCAAATAATGCAATAAACAACACGAAAGAAACAAAGAACAAATTTGCATCCCTAGGAAATTATGTTTAAACTGTAAAATAAAGAGCATTTCAGTCTGTGAACAGATTCAAAAAAATAGAAACAGTGGAAACTATATACTTTCATACTGAATATACGCCATCATTTTCGATAAGATCACTTACAAAAAGTAGAGAGACAGTAAAATTGGATGGTATTACTTTTCCAATACAGGTTGACACGGGGATCAATGTTATCTTGATCCCAAGAAAAGTAATCTTAAATTAAAACCATTTGATACATCTGCTATCAAATCTCTCGGCTTCTTTGATGGAACTTTGGAGACAAAAAACCCTTTTGAGATTATTACCATCACTTTCGTAGAATGCACAAAATAATGGACTTCTGGGAATATACATTTTAAAAGTGGATACAGGGAAATTAATAAACTGTATAAAGGCAGAAGAACCTGACATAGGACTATTGAAAGAATATAAAGCGAATATTCGTCTAAAAATAGTCACTCGATCTACTTTGAATCTTGAAAAATACCAATTCAAATTCTGCCCATGGTAGTTGCAAAACTAAAGAAATGGTAGAACAAAGTATATTGGAGAAAGTTAGCCAAAGTGGTAGCAGTTTGGTGTCACCAGTTGTTGCAATACGAATGTCCAATGGCGATTTAAGGATATGCGGAGAATACAAACTAGGTGTGAATCAACATATATGCTTTGATTCATTCCCCTTACCTAGCATAGAAACGACAAGTGATGAATTAGCAGGAATTAAATAATTTGCCAAGGTTGAACTTAAATCAGCATATAACCAAATCGAAATTGACTAAAAATTTAAAGAAATCACTACAATTAATGCTCCGAAAACCTTACTACGATGGATTCGTTTACTGTTTCGAGTTAAGAATTTAAGCCGTATTTTCCAAAAGGCAATTGAAAAAGTTCGGTCGGAGGGCGTAAAAATGTAATCATATATCAAGCCAATATAGACATAGGTGCTTGCAGTAAAAAGGAATTAAAAAACTGAACAAGTTTTAAACAAATTAAAAATGCTCGTATGGCAATAAATAACGATAACTGCGAATTACATTGCGCCAAGATATTGTATTTGGGATACCAATTGTCTAAAAAAGGAATTTCATCAGACAATAAACTGGTAAATAAAATATATAAAAAAAAGAATTAAAATCCTTTTTGGGATTGACCAATTTTATAGCAAATATTTACCTAGATACAGCGACTTAATAGAACCATTTGCTGAATTACGGAAAAATATACAGAATTTAAATATCCTCAAATGCAAAATATAGCCTTTGAAAGATTTTTAAAAAAATCACTAAGAAAACCGACTGTAAAATCTTTGATCCAAGAAAAGTATTGACATTGACTACGGATGCAAGTGAACATGCTATAGCCACACTTTTATCTCAACAAGGTCATCCAATAATGCACCTGTCGAGAAAATTAACGTCAGCTGCAGCTAACAGCTCAAATATTGAGAAACAAGCATTAGCAATTGTATGGAACACATAAAGTACTCGGAATATTTTGTTAAAGTTAGATCACAAATATATAGAGTTTACGTTTAACCTCGTAAATAAATTACCAAAAGTCACATCTTCTAGAATTTTAAGATGGGCTATAAACCTTATGTCCTATGATTTCAACATTATATACGTAAAGGGGAATACAGACTAAATTTCGACAGCAGAAAATTAGAATCGTCTGAAAATTCAGAAGACAAAATGCTGCACAGGGTTGAAACGGAAGTCTTGCTCCTAAATATTCTGAGAATGGAAACCTTACAAGCCGAAGTGTTAAGTAGAATTTCAGGCAGAGAAGAAAAACGTATAGAGAAAATTCTTCAGTGGTAGAAAGATCCTACAAAAGAATCAAGGCAGAAGTTAACTGTAGAGAAATATATAATATACAATGGAGATATTATAATACCCCCAACAATATTTAAGAACCGAAATACTAAAACATTTTATTATAACAGCAACACAAATAGGATTAAAATTACAAGCATTGTGGCCAGCATATTCCTGAGATGTAGAAGACGATGTAAATAGGCGACCAAAATGTGCTGAAATAAAATAAAAAAACTCTCAGCAAAACAAAATTTGCTCGGGGCCTAAAGAAAAATACCTGTGGGCTCAGGTACACATGGATCATGTCTATATTAAAGGAATGGGTTATTTTTAATTTTAGTGGGTTCATTTTCAGGATAGCCTGAGTTAAATAAGTTTACTGACAGAAAGGCCACCTCTTTAAACAAATATTAAGGACAATATTTTCAAGGAATGGGGTACCTAAAACTTTGGTCACAGATAAGCTCGAGGCTAAAGCGTATTGGATGCGTCCCGTATGAAACCCCACCTTACCATCCACAATCAAATGGAATCGCAGAAAGGAGGATGCAGACCGTAAAAATAGGACTAAGTGAATTTTCCCCATCTCATGATAATATAGAGAGTAACTTGCCAAGATTACTTATCAAGATTACTATTTTTCTTGTAGATGACCCCCCCTGGAATGAAGGGCGTGATATAAATTGGCTTGTGTGCCCCAGTAAATGTAGTCACAGGAGGCCCCGCTAAGATTTTTAAAATAACACGTGAATCAGTAGGAGGACAACAAAACAACAAACCTAAATTAGAACAAAATTTCTTTACATCATATACAAAAGTAAAAGTAGTGTTTCGATTAAAGGAACAAAAGAACATAAAATGAATCAAGTAATGGGGGCAGAATTAAGTAAATGAAGGTATAATGGTCGCTTAGAAGAACCGAGGCAATTGTAACTAAATGTTAAAAGAAGAGTCCAGGTAAGTCGGTATGAGAAACCACAGTTCGAAAGCTCAATTCAAATGTCAGGTGAAAGCGTTGAATAGTTGCTGGTTATGTCGAATGACAAACCGCACTATTTGACCGAAGTTTACGGAAATAGCTTGTTTGAGTTCAATTGCAAGTTATGTTGCAGGTGGTGAGTACATGCTGGTTAAATCCATTGGTGAACCTTCCGTAGTATATAACTGAAGCGTCCGGTCGTTTTAAGCCTGGACGATAAACATGCAACTTCCTAAACCAGGTGAGTTAGCTTGACAGGAAACGCCGGAAGTTGATAGTTGAAACTAGGCCGAAATAGTTGTACTGTCCGGTGCAGGCGTTGATGAAATCCAAGATGAAAATAACTGCCAATATTGCGTTAATGTCCGGGATAGTTTGCTGTCCAATGATGAACCTTCTGTAGTATTTAACTGTAGTGTACGGAATAGGTTATTTGAAATCTGGACGATATGCATGCAGAAACTTCCTAAACCAAGATAGTTAAGTTGATAGGAAAGTAGGGACCTGGACGTAGTCGGAAGTAATAAAGGCCCGGAATCTCGGAAGATAATGGCCCGTGGTAGCCGGAAGGAATAAAGGCCAAGAATTCCAAAAGATAAGAGCCTGTGATAGCTGGAAGTAATAAAGGTCAAGTAAGACTGAACAGGAAAGCCCAACTAGCGTCCAGTTGGTAGACAAAAATAAAAGGGCATGTAACTCAATACATAACCCATCCAAGCACCCTGGTCACAATGAGTAAGTGTCTGCCTTTTTCCTCCACTCTCTTCTTGGAATTTACCCCCCTCCCACTAAGCCAGGTTGTCACACAGAGTCTTAGCTTGTCTAAGACTGTCATAGCACATCATAACACCGTTACGCAACAGATGTTACGGAACAAGACCGAGTATTCTGTCCATGCGACGCAGGAGGGGAGGGAGAAGGACGCCGGCACGGAACAGATACTAAAATCGCAGCATCTATTCAAAGGTAAAATTCCTTCTTCCTCCTCTTTCGTCCTGGGATTTACCAGATTATAGTTCCCATAACAATGTCATTTCAACAAGTGAAATTGTATGGTATAAAAAAGACAAAGAATCTAATCCAGACATTTGTCGTACAGAAAGGACACACTGTACAGCAATACTAACGAAAAATAGACAAAATATATTGGCCTATGTGGATCACTTCAGAAGCAGAATGGAACGCGAAGATATAAAAATGGACGAATATTCTGAAGAACAACAACATGAGAGGGAGGATGGGACTAATGGATCCAGCCATGAAAGTGAACAATGGATGTTAGTGACCAGAAATCTGACGAAGAATCGGGAAAGGAAAATAAACTCAGATCTAGATACCTCATAAGAAGAAACCGAGAACTACACCAAGAAAAACAGTTTCGATTCCCAAGAATAATTAGAAGTCAAAGATCAACGAAAGGCATAATGTCATTTAGGTTCAGCGAGGAATATTATTGTATATAAATGGGGTACTTCTATAAATGCAGTGCGCCACAGCGAATGTCAGAGCTGAAAAATGTTTATTCCAGAGAGTACTCTACTTCATAACAGTAATAATTAACTCTGGTTCTAATCCAACAGTCTATCTTTTGTCACTCCTCAAATTTGCAATACAAATCTTATTTATCTCTTCATGTTAGAAGTGTGTCAGAATTTGTGGAATGACTAAGACGTAATTATTTTGAAGAATTTGTTCTTTCTTTTATAGTTCTGTAGTTGATACTTTTATGTTATTTATTTACATAACATGCCACTCTTTCACACTGCAAAACCCTCTTTGGAAGTATAGGATGTTTACGAATTTTGGGCATAATTTTTAGTAATTTTTAAAACTGTACAATCTGATTAATAGTTTTTTTTTATTAGAACGGTGACATTTTAAAGTTATTAACCTTTGACCTTTTTAGGGTACCTCAGCATGTGATAACGACTAAACAGCCTTGTCATGTCTATTACTGGAAGTGAGTTCATTTATTATCACGCTTAACCTTTCAGGTAAACTTTTAAATTTAAGATTCTCAGAAGAGCTATAATGTCAGCTAAACGTATTTTTGGCAATTAGAAACTAATTTTAAAAAATTACCTGACATTGCGACTTTCATAACATCTTACTATACTGCTTAGCCTTCAATGTGCCGTGTCACCTAAGGACGTAGACAGTTATAGCCATCCACATCTTCCTATTTTCTGTAACTCATAGTAATTTTTATCTTCTTACTATCCCTTTCATTTACTTACACTTATGATGTAGATTAATGTCAGCTGCCTTCTGCCTCGGTTTCCTTGTCTATATCCTGCATCCAATTTCACTTTGAAATACCGGTTCTTGTACGTTCTCCGTCGAGCCTGGTCAGTACAAGATGCTATAAGCTTGGGTGTGTGGCGGGTATTATGGAAAGTCGAGTTCCAATTCCACTTGGGTTTGTCATATTCACTTAGGAGTAAATATCCTTAGGGATGTACGGATTCACCTCTTTACTTCAACTATGGGTTAGTTACTAGTCGTTATTTGTTGGAATTGTATCAGTAAATCATTATTATAACCAAAAAATTATCACGATCTAAAATAGTTTCCTGGCTTTAAATAACAATCAGATGGTTGATAAACCGTAACAACAAAATCAATTAATAGCTAGAAAACTCACGTCTTTATTTCTGAGGACTTTTATGTTTCAATTTTGTCCATATTTTCAATGATTTATGTTTGGTACCATTTTTAAGTTGTCCAGTTAAACATTAGTTCTTATAGATGCATCAACTTCATATCTAAGACTCGGGAGATATATTCTGACATATCTGTGAAAACGGGGGAGGATTTGGCGAATGCTAACATACCAAAATGTTCAAAGCAGAAATGCAAAGAGAAGTTTAGTTTGTCATTTTCATTTCTGGCCAGAAATTCACTGACAGTGAAATTAGAATTTACTTCTTTATTTAAAGATAATTCTTCATCAAGCAACGGAATTACAAAGAATTTATGAAATAACAAAAAAGAATTCCATGAACATTGCTAAAAGCAACAACAATGAGTAGCACTTATAAATAGAAGGGAAAATAAGTGTATAATGAAAAGGTTAACTGTCTTATACCATACTAGCAGCATGGCCCGGCGTTGCCCGTGCTTGATTCAACAATCGTACGACTGATACAGCAATCGCTATCACTTGACTTAAAATATTTTTGCCCTTTCTTGCCTTTAAAGGAGTGTCCTTTGCCGTGCTGATGTTGCTACATGCCTTACTTCTTGCCTATCTCACACTGCGAATTTTTTCGAAGCTCTATACTAAACATTACATCTGTTACGAAAAAAGAACTAAACAAAATGAACACAAAACGATCAGCTTTAAAAAAGGACTCGTAACTGGAAAAACCAAATGAAAAAAGAATGTTTACAACAAATATTTTTCACACCCAACCCAGTTCTGCGGAATCAGAATCAACGTTGAGTTTAAGCAACCGAATAAGGCAATTGGAGTAAAATGCCATGCAGATTTAAATTTTCCCCACTTGTGACGAATGAAGCTATCGATTTTTTTTTTGCATGCTAGCATGGTAGTTAACATTCGTGTCAGTCAGCTGTTGGCTCTCATTCTGGCCAATAGAATCTTCCTGCCTATTCGTGGCAGCCAGCTATAGGCTCTCACTCTGGCCAGTAGAAAATGGCCGCAATACCGTAGAAGCATGAAATAATCGATTATTTCCGCTATCAATGGGAGTTGGGAAATGCAAAGTCGGTCTTGGCTTTTCCATTAACTTGGAGTATGTGCATGTAAATTTTGGTGCAAATCCGTCGAAAATTGCGGCCGTGCATTCGTTACACACACAGACACACACACACACACACACACACACACACACATCCTGCCTTTTATAGATAGAGATATATGAATCATAAATGCTATGTCCCAATCCTAATAATATGTTAGACACGATTTGAAGTGGGGGTAATATGATGTCTACGTAGTCCACCACTAGCAGTGGTTTACCTACTTCACGCCGCTTACGAGTATTGTATTTTGTTGATGTTATAAGATTACGATACCATTTCTGTTGTAACCTTAAGGTTACTGAATACAATAATCTCACGAAGGTTGGTAATGAACGATACTTCTTAAGACAAGAACATCACATATAAGATTCGCCAGCGGAGTGGAAAAGAAGTAGTCAACTGCTAGAAGTGAGTCAAGTGAATTCCACAATGAATCTCCAACTCTAGGATATGTACCAACCGGGCCCACGCGGTCAGTTGTGGCACAAAGCCTAATTTAATGTGGGGTACCCGAGCCCGTAGGCACGTTCATAGTTTCGTCTGGGAATCCTGTCTGCACGGAGGCAGAGAGTTTGACCAGTACAGCAGGAGACGAATCTCCAACTGTAGACCAACATACAGTATTTACTACTGTATTAATGTGAATATGGACATATCCATTATCGTCCATAGTTATGCTACAATTTCCAACCTCTGTTTTGGTTATTCTTCATTCAGTAACCTTTATTAGGTTACAACAATTGCATACCTCACTACCAAAAACAAAAGGATTTTTTATCAGGTACTAGAGAAATGAAAGAAAATATGGAATAAAAGAAAGAATTAAAAAGTCAATGAAAGAAGCGTAAAAAAGAAAAGAAAATGAAGAAAGGAATAATAGAAAAAAGAAAGATGGAATAAAGAATAAAAGAAAAAGAAAGAGAACATGGAAACGGTAAAAGGAACATGAACAAAAAAAACGGTTGAAAAATAAGGCGTAAAAGAAATAAATAAGAAAGAAAGCATAAAGATTTGAAATGAATAAAATGTAAGGAATTAAAAAACGAAAGAAAGAACAAATGCTTAATGAAAAGAAGAAGACAGTAATATATAAATAAATAAAGCATAATAAATAAACACAAATAAAGCTTAATAAACACATAATTAAATAAAGCATAATAAATAAAAACATGAATAAATAAAGCATAATAAAAAAACACATAAATGAATAAAGCATAATAAATAAAAAAGAGTAGAAAAATCATCGAAAATAAAGGAAATAAGAAAAAGAAAGATATATATAAATAGAGAAAAAGAAAGCGCCAGGAAAGAAAGAAAGAAAGAAAGAAGCTTGAGGAGTGAAAGCAAAGAACGAAAGTATAAATAATTAAAAAGAAAGAAAGCATCTGAGTGAATGGACGAGGAAACTTGGACGATCCTGACCCTCTATAAATTCCTGTTCCTTGTTGCTGTAAGCCACGTTTTGACACTCGACCTTTCATCTTTGCCCCTTTCTGCCATTCATTCACCCAAACACATTAGGTAGGTTAAAAGCTGTTTCCCTGTCAACCTCATTCCGTCAATATATTGTGAGAGGGTTAAATTTACAAAACCCCATTTTCTCATAATGTATCCCCGAAATTTTAAATATCTCATTCTGATTTTAAGTTCAAGTGTTCTTCAAGTCTATACATTTTTTTGAATTTGCTAGTTACTCACACGTTCCGTTCCTATTATTCTCATATTATTGTTCCTATGATTCATATTATTTATGATCCATCTGTAGGGCCATATCTGGGTCGGTTCGAGTTTCCTTTTCATCAGTCAAGAAATCATCGTGTGTTCAACGGCCTATAAGGGGAAAAGCGATCATATCATTTCAATATTCCTTTACATGTCTCAAAAGAACATTTCCTATGTCGTAATACACTACATAAGAATTGGTAATAAAAGAAAGAAAGAATGTGTAATGAATGAATGTATAACAGTATGAAACAGCTTAATGAACTATAGATAATAAGAAGAGAGAAGGAAAGAATAAAAAGAAAGAAGGAAAGAATAAAATGGGAGAAGGAAAGAATAAAATGGGAGAAGGAAAGAATAAAAAGAAAGAACGAAAAGAATAAAATAGGAGAATGAAAGAATAAAAAGAAAGAAGGAAAGGATAAAAAGGAGGGAAGGAAAAAAGAAAAATGGGAGAAGGAAAGAAGAAAAAGAAAGAAGGAAAGAATAAAAAGGAAAAAGGAATGAATAAGAAGGGAGAAGGAGGGAATAAAAAGAAAGAAGGAAAGAATAAAAAGGAAGAAGGAATGAATAAGAAGGGAGAAGGAGGGAATAAAAAGAAAGAAGGAAATAATAAAAAGGGAGGAGGAAATAATAAAAAAGAAGGAAAGAATAAAATGGAAGAAGGAAAGAAGGAAAGAATAAAAAGGAAGAAGGAAAGAATAAAAAGGAAGAAGGCAAGAATAAAAAGGAAGAAGGAATGAATAAGAAGGGAGAAGGAGGGAATAAAAGGAAAGAATGAAATAATAAAAAGGGAGAAGGAAATAATAAAAAAGAAGGAAAGAATAAAAAGGAAGAAGGAATGAATAAGAAGGGAGAAGGAGGGAATAAAAAGAAAGAAGGAAATAATGAAAAGGGAGAAGGAAATAATAAAAAAGAAGGAAAGAATAAAATGGAAGAAGGAAAGAATAAAAAGGAAGAAGGAAAGAATAAAAAGGAAGAAGGAATGAATAAGAAGGGAGAAGGAGGGAATAAAAAGAAAGAAGGAAATATTAAAAAGGGAGAAGGAAATAATAAGAAGGAAAGAATAAAATGGAAGAAGGAAAGAATAAAAAGGAAGAAGCAAATAATAAAAAGGGAGAATGAAAGAATAAAAAAAGGAAAGAATAAAAAGGAAAAATGAAAGAATAAAAAGGGAGAAGGAATGAATAAAAAGGGAGAAGGAAAGAATAAAAAGGGAGAAGGAAAGAATAAAAATGAAGAAGGAAAGAATAAAAAGGAAGAAGGAAAGAATAAAAAGGAAAAAGTAAGGAATAAAAAGAGAGAAAGAATAAAAAGAGCGGAGGAAAGAATGAAATGAAAGGAAGAATAAAAAGAAAGAAGGAAAATATAAAAAGAGTGAAGAAAGAGAAACAGAAAAAAAGACTCCATACGAAAGTAAACAAATAAAATAGATGAAGCATAGAGTAAGAAAGAATAATGAATGAAGAAAGTGAGAAATAAAAACGAAATCATATGGAATAGTTGAGAGAAAGAAAGAAAAAAGAGGGGAAAGAAGGAAAGCATAGACTAAAATTAAAAGATGAAAAAATAAAGAATAAAAGAAGTAAAGAAAACGTAACACATAAGAGAAAGAAGGCATAATAAAAGCCAACATGCAAAGAAAGAAAAAAAAAAGAAATAAAGAGAGAATGAGACATGTACACGCCACTATCTCCCCAGTTCTCATTGGGACGTTGGAATCTATTCTACCGAAATCAAATTCCTATATCCTCAAAATAAGAATAAAGCCTAATATCGCTTCCCTTACTTGCTACTACAACTGCGATGATTGAACGATTTTATACAGAGTACCCCTTATGCAAGGTTTCAGGTCGAAATTGAAAACCTTGAGAAAAACGATAATAATAATAATAATAATAATAATTAGGAGAATTAGGATCCGTAATGCGGACACAAATATTATGCCCTGAAGCAGCTGATCAAGTTTTGAATGCATATCTCTGTTGCATTATAATTTTTTTTAAACGCTCACAGGTGATAAAATAGTTCAATATCTTATCTTAAACCAAAATATACAATTATCGAATAGATAAATTCTTTGAAAAACCGACCACTAAGATTATTTCTAAACGCTTATTCAGTCCTCCTCACCTACCGGCAACAAAAATAAATAAACACGTTCCCAGTAAATTAATCAATATCTTACAGTATAATCGTCAATTTGAATGCAGTGAAGTTTGCTGCAAGGAAGCATTCTAATTGGACGTCTTTGCCGCCAGTAAATTTTCCATCTAACAAGATCAGAAATAGTTTCAGCAAAATAACGAGACTTTGAGAAATCGAGGTTGATTGTGAACGCAAATATTAAGTTAGAATTTATGTGAAGAAAATTGAGTTCTGTCGAGTTACGATTCACCTAGGCAGAAATGGACAGAAAGAAATCGATTAAACACTAAAGGTGACGACAAGAAAAATATTTATCGTTATAATATCCAAAGATCAAAGTCAGAGTCTATAACTACAAGTTTCTATTAGAAATATTTACACTATTCTTCCATTTACTGCTGTTACCATAAATATTCGTGTATAATGCGTGCATGTTAATATATTTTCATGGGAATAACGCGCATCTTATCCCACAGATTTCAAATGTATAATATTCCCTAATTGATTGCTGTCCTCCTATATGGTAGTGAATATTGGACAATCTTCTAACAGATGAAGAAAACACTATTCATTACCTTTAAGCCCTTTTTTATCATTGATCTAAGAAAACGAACATATATAGATAACATTAGAAATTTTTGAAAGGGTTTGATGCCATACATGATATACATATGAGTACCTACATCTGACGAGGATAGATAAGATCGTGGATCGAGTTCTCAAGTTAATATTCTTGTCTTGTTGCGCCTTGTGGTGTTGGGCAAAAGTAGCCCTAGTGCCAACACAAATCTTGATCAATTTGCTTACACGAAATTTCTTAAAATCCATACAGTGAGGTAGACATTAATTCTATATTCTACATTTTTATGGCAGATTTAGACTTTGCTTCAGGACATTAATTTCCCAGATTTTTGTTTATGTTATGAAAAGTTGCTAGCTCTTGGAATTCTTCATAACGAATATTAAGTTTTTATTCAACATTATGCCAACTTTTTATACCATTATCATCAGCATAGCCTCCCCCACCATTACACTTGCCCCTGGAGGGAAAACTTTATTATTAATAGATTCATTTAGAATGTGGTGATCATCATTTATGTGACATACCCCTTCAGGACGTAAATAATCATGTCTCTCCACATCTTCCTGGATCTCGTCTTCATTATTATATTGTTTTTCTTGCGTACAGTCGCTGGATGATTGTCAGGTGACACTTGGCATAGATACATTTGGAATGTGATCATCATCATGTATCTGCCATACCCCTTCAGGAAGTAAACAATCATGTCTCTCCACATCTTCCTAGGTCTCATCTTCTGGAATACAATTTATATTCTTCTACCTCTTCTATATGCCGTGTCTCTACAGGACGTGGTCCATAATGGCTCTCTACAATCTCAAGTATTTTTCCTATATCTCCTAACCCTGTTCTACCAACCCCTTGCACAAGAATGTTTTAATATGTCCTGTGTGTATCAAATTTCCCAGACCCTCTTTCCTCATTATGTACCCTCGATATCTTAACTGTCATTTTCTCATGCAAAGTATAAGTGCCCTTTTTGTTTACATTTTCTTGAAAACTTCGTCGTTGCTCACATCTTTATTCCATGGTATCCTCGGCATCCTTTTGGAGAAGCTCAATTCTGTTACCTCAAGTGTCTATTCTTCATCATCTGTTAGCATTCGCTGCCATGTAAAGAACCTATAGTATATTTGTTTCTAATGAAGTTACCCTGTTTCTTAATACCTTCCTTAACTTTGGAAGATATATTTCACTATGTCAATCCACATTCGGATTTTTCAAATCGCATTTTCCATCCTTTCGAAAACTACATCCTAGATATTTAAATTTAGATATTTTGCTGACAACCATACAATCAGTCTCCTTACAATTGATGTTTAGTCTTTTTTACCTCACTTTCATATCGTCCAGTTCACACTCCTTCCCGTTTTTTGTGTTTTTTTAACAGGATCAGATATTTATCCATTTTTTTCTGTTCAGGATTGAGTTTTCTGTGTTTCAATTCTGTACTTCTGACATCACCGACAGACTGAACTCTGAAATTTTATTCTTTATTTTTTCCTCTCCTATGAGACGTAAGATATGCTTAGATATTTTTTTAAGATTTTGCTACCATACATATCAATATGAAAATCTATATCTAACGAGAATATATAAGATCAAGTCTCGAGTTGTCAAGTAAATATTCTGGTCTTGTAGCTCCTTGTCATATGACACGGAATATTTACATGAACTAGGCTCATTTAGCATATACAGAAAGGTCCATTTCTTCACATCTGTGCTTGTATACGCGCAATGTATTCAGTGCTAATATTAGATATAGGTTCACATTTCTCCCCAGTCTTTCGAACAGTGGCGTATCCCTTGTTCACTGTTTAGGATTGGGTTTCCGGTTGCTTTTAAAGTCTACTGCAACTCTATACTCGTAGCGTCCCTGCCAGACCTCTGACCTTTTTCACTACTTCATTTGTTGCTCTTTCTTTAGCTAATACAACTCAACACAGTGATCCTCTACGTTGAGTGGTTCTGGGGACTTGTATTAGGCGAACATTAGTAGGGGAATGTACTACATACTGTAGCAGCTATTGTAGTTTCCTTTCTGTATACAACTTTATATATGCAGATGGTGCAGAGTTGAGATGCGGTACAGAATGTTTAAATGAACTAAGGCTATTTACAGCATACACAGAAAGGAAACTACAGGTCTATATTCTTCACACCCTGTTTTGTATGCGCGCAAAGTATTCAGTATTAATATCGGATATAGGTTCTCTTTATACAATACGAGTGGCGAGTCGGGTATCTTAAACTGTATTCTCTTCATAGGACGAAGCTGCTCTCTTGTTGCTTGCTTTTCCTTTATCACAAACAAAAATTCCATCTTCTGTAGAAAATCTTTCTATGACTTACGCATTACGCAGTACATGTATTTCAATAGATGTTCTTACATAACAGAGCTCATTTGATTTCCCGCGTATTTTCACTACGAAGATTCAGTTTGAAACTGGTATGTTTTACTTAATTTATATCCTTGACTTTATCTCTTTTTATAGTCGAAGAATTTTATGATACTGCATTTTGTCTGTATCTTACTTCATCATTGACAACGCAGCACCTGGAAAGCCTTTGTCAAAAAACATTTTTTAATACCGGTATAGTTGCAGATGTCATTACAGAAAGATTTTTAACTTTTCTTTTTCTTATATGGTCATCGATACATGATTGTTAAAGACAGACCAGCTTTGAAAAAAAAAAACAAAAAAAAACATCATATTAGCATTATGAGATGAGGTATTATTTTAACCCCTCCAAAATGAAATTGCTCTCTTTGAATCATCTTTGAGAACCAATTTTCACTTCCATCGCCATGTGTAATGATAACCTCCAACAGACCAACTCATTAAACCTTCCTGTTCTCATGTTTTCTACTTACAGTGTGGAATTATTATGTTGAGTCAGTTGCTGGGTTTGATGCGAAGAAAATTGGTTCACTGTGTTCTCACCTGAAGCAATCAAGCATACTTATAAATCTACTATTTTTCCGTGCATTAGTATTGCTGTCATATATCTGGTGCTCCTGCTATATATCTCGAAATTCTCGACAAAAAAAATGAGTCTGTAATGTTATCGGTGCCCATGTGGCATCTCGACTTCAATTACTTGCTCAACGTAACAGCCGGTTCACTATATTCCTGCTAAACAATTTTTATTGCCATAATCTATCTCAGTGCATCGACTATTTTTGTGGTATCCAAAGAAGAATCTGCAACGTTTCGGTCCTGCCATGACATCTTGGGTTCAGTCACTTTCTTACCACCGAAACATAGTCGCTCTGTACCTATTCTATAAATATTTTCATGGTAATTAATTTCCTCTTTGGTACTTCAACTTTTCGATTTTAAGCGCAGTAGTCGATTGGCTGTTAGGTCGTTATATTACTGTTGAAATTGCTAGAAGTAATCGTAACTTCTATGCTAATAGTTTCATCTCTCGCAGTTCTCGCTTGTGGAAATATCGTACAGTTCCTAGCTTTCATATCAACAACGATATTAAAAAAAAAATGCAACTACAATGGTAATCTTTTGTCTCCTTAAAGTCTGTTCTTTTATTGTCCTTTCTCTGTTTCTCTCGCTCTCGATAACTCCTTGCCTCGTAGTGGATTTTATCGCCTTGTTTGGAGGGAAATGATTAAATTAAAAAAAAACTTAAATAAAAAAAATTACTCCAAATTTTTCGGCTGTCCGGCCTTCTTCAGGTTTTTGTCATTGAACATGGTAACTCTCTTGGATTTCGAAGCGAACAATTTGTGGATTGCTCTCGTTACTATTAATAGGGGCTCTGATAAGCAATCACCGGCCTTTTTATTTTTTTGTTCATTTCTTCCACTAAATCAGACTATATGACTCTTCAGAACAAGCAGATCTGGAATTGAATAAAACAACCTTAAGAAAATTTGACATATTTTAATCAACGCTACAATCCACAAGTCCCTATGTCACTTGAAATTCAAAGAAGCATACATGAAGGACATATGTAAGAGTTTCTGTTTCTTATATCTCTTCAAAATATGATGGTCAACAGTCACACCTTACTACCCACGTTTCTTTACTGTTACTACTGTGACGATTTGCTTCGATTTATTTTAAGTCATATCAACCTCAGTGGGTTATTTAACGGAGACAAGATTTTTAGGATAGGTTCGGATGAACAGAATATGTATTCAGTTTGTAGATCAGGTTTCATTGACGTATTTTTGTAAAGAGGGTTTTTGTCTAGAGTTAAATGTATTGCTGGTAATATTTTTTCAAGAGTCTATTGCTGAGAATATTTATATAAAAATGTATTTTTATATCTTCATAGTGTTTTGACCCCAGTTTGGGTCCCTAAGAGGTGCTACTACCCCGCATCAGAGTGGACCTGAAACAGCAATTAAGAGGTGGTTCAACTCTCCTCAAAATATTCTGATCAGAGTCCTGGCTGCCTGATGTAGTCTATCCTCATACCCAGGACACTACTCGGATGAGATGCAAACTATTTGATAACTGTAATGTGTAAATATAATGAATAAATAAATTCAAATCTTCAACAAATTGATAAAATAAATGTTCTGGAGACAGAGCCAGCTAGAAATGCCAATTAAGGGAGAGTAGATGGTTTTGTGGTGTAATGAACTCGGATTCTATAGCTAATGTATGAAGTGAAAATCATTTAACGATCGGAAAATGAAAAATCAAATAGCATCGGTGATTTTTTAAAAAATAGCAGGCAAAAGAAACAGTCTTGCTTCGAGGGGAAAATGTCATGTCAGTTGGTAGTCATCAATTGAGCGTATGAAGTAAATCCGAGTTAATAAAGCATACCAAAAGATTACTGATAGGCTTCGTAATCTTTAGATATCAATTAAATAATTGTTTATTTAAAATTTCCTATTGACAGAAATGACTGGACAGTGCAAGGTTTGTCAACACGGAGATTAGTCGGAATCAAATACCAGTCATTCTGTTGCATTCATTTTCACACAAATGCTTTTAGAAATGGTGGATATTCGTCTCTTCACCTACAGCTATTAGTTAAATAGAAGAATAGACTGAAGACTTTAATTATGGTTCGTAACCAGTTGAATGACAACTATAGATTAAAAGCCGAGAAGGCTTATGACCATATCACGTTGAAACATTGGTTCCCGTACGATCATAGAAGTTAAACAACGTCGAGTCTAGTCATTACGTAGATGAGTGAATGCTTGCGAATACCAGGTGCTGCAGGCTTGGGTGTGCGGGTGGTGTAATAATAGTGTCACGGAATTGTTAATCGAAGAGCCGGGTTCCAATTCCAGTGGGGCTTGTTATATTCATATACGCGCGAATGACATTGGAAAAGTATAAATCCACCTCATCTCCCTCCATCAATGGGTTAATTAATAAGACGCGTATCAATAAATAGTTATTATCTCCCACCGCAAAAAAAAATGAATCTCTGGAGTCATGTTCAGCTATGTTTTGAAGAGATATGACATCATATATCCCGTACATCATTGAGAATTTGGGAAAAAAGTCAAAGTGCTGCAAGTTAGCAGTTGGGAAAAGTGGACAACCAGTGAAGAATAAAGACCGAGAAAAAAAACAAATAGAATCTGTGTGACGAAAGACATGACTTACCTCGGAGTGCAAAACGTGTGCGAACATGTCTTGCCTGCAGAGTACTCCTGAAAAGAAATATGGCCGATATCGAAGACACAATTTATGTGTCCCGATCTCGTCCAAAACGAGACGATATCTGCACACATGCAAATTTCGGCCGTGTCAGACTGGCATAATAAGTGAGGTGCCAGAGACACGAATCAGGTCGAGTCATTCGACGGACTTCGTTTGTTAATACTCACGGGGTTTGCGGATAAAGTGTTGTTTTGGTCACAGTTTGTATTAAGTTACAACCTGGTTTATTTTTGTCTGTCAGCTGGTCGCCAGCTCAACCAGTTGCCCAGACGTTTGTGATTTAGCACTGAAGAGTGAAAGTTAAGTTTAGTTTTTTACTTTTTCATTTTCAAAACTCTTTTGAATTTCCTTTTTTAATTTTTTGTTTTGGCGTATATTTTAAGTTTTTACATTTTCCGTTTATTTCTTTTCTGTTTTCTTTTGCTACCCTCCCCCGCTTTTTATTTGCATTTTTCTCTTTTGTTGAATTATATATTGTCCTTGTTTGCCCCGTTTTATTTTCCAGTTTTATTTATTTTTCAATATATATATTTCCTTATCTTCGTTCGCCGTGGTAGGACTTTAAAATCCTACCATGGTGGATATTAACAACAAAACACCGGTTGACGACCCGGTGTCACCTAGTAAAACGGCCTGGTCACAAAATAGGCCGATGACAAAAGACCCAAACTTCTATAAAGAACTGAGAGGTTTGAAGACTCCTTCAAGGGAACTGAATTTCTGACCATTGAGGAGGCTTTCAAAGATATCCGGACTAGGACAATATCTCTGACTTCGGACGTTAAAACACGGAAGTTGATTGGAGTCAGCAGGGACAATATGGAAGAAGCCTTAAAGGCTTTAAAAATAAATCCCAAGCTTCTCGCAAGAACTAATGCCTTGTGGGACATCTTGCTGGCCACGGAGCAACAGGCGAAGGAGCTGGCAGGAAGTATTCTTTTGACGAAAAGCCTGCGCCTGCAGACCGAGTATATGGGTACTCGAAGGACCAAGGTGACTGTTCACGGCGTGCCGGCGGATGTATCAGAGGATAGGATGGGGGCCTTCTTTGCCTTATATGGAGAAGTACATGAAGTGAAGGCCCTCACAAGCAAGATTGGTATTGCTACTGGAGACCTTGAGATACAGATCACCGTGAACCAAGAAAGTTACAAAAACCTGCCAAATACTCTAATGTGCAGGCAAAGGAAGATGTTGGTGGTGGTCGAAGGCAGACGACCCTTTTGTTGGTTTTGCGACACTTTGGGCCACATGGCCAAGGAGTGCCCTGCAAAAAACAAAAAACCTAGTCCAACAGTACCAACATCTGCAGCAACAACAACAGCGGCAACAAAAGCAGTAACAACAGTGGAGAAGACCTCAGACGAGGGATCTTCAGCAAAGTCGGTGGAGGAACCCTGGACGGTGGTAGTGAGGGGTAAGAAGTCCCCTAATGTCCGGGCCACACAGGAGACTCCTCAACCCAAGAAGAGCCAAGAGAAGGAGGTGCAACCTCCCAAGAAGGGAGCAGAGAAATCCCCAAAATCTCTAAAGAAGCAGCAGCAGCAAAAACCCCAACAGCCAGAAAGGCAGCAGCAGCATCGAAAACAGCCCAAAAAGCAGCAACAGCAGGAGATAGAGATGGAGGTGGAAGAAATTCCTCCCCCTCGGCAGACATCCCTCAAAAGAGCAATGGAGGAAAGTGACGACGAACAGTCGCAAGGCCACTCTGACCGGAGTAGGGCGGAGAGAGTCAGGGATAGAACCAGGGCAATCTCCGTCCCCGCCTCTTTTGAAGATGTAAAGCAACCCCAAAGATCCAGACGTCACTCTTCCTCTCCCACCCGCATTATTTCCCCTTCCCTCTTCACTTCTCCCATCAGCCCACTTTCCACCCCCCCTCAGGCATCCACTTCTTCCCCCCCCCTCATCCATCAAGGGAGAAGAAGAAAAAGAAGAAAAAGACGTTTTCAGGCCCGGAGCAGGTCTGTAAAGTGGATAGGGACGAATACAAGAAGGGCCTTGCTAAGCAGAGGAAGGCCCTGTTAGGGTCCCTATATAAGATGGACCAAATTGACGGGAAAAGCATAGAAGATCCCCGAAACTTCCCCGAGGCCCCAGGAGTTATAACCTGTATAAGGGAAACTGGGGGCCAACTAGAAGTGTGGAACCATCTGTACGAAGCTAGGGCAGCGTTCCCTAACATGAGAATTCTGGAATTAGAAAATGAAAATTTAAAAAAATTACGACAATTTTGCTCTGGGAGGGTCCCGGTATTGCTCCATCCCTCCTTATATAGGGCTGTAAAATTAATCTATCCCATAGACGTCGGCGGGATTGTCTCGGGCGGGAGGATGACGACGGAATTGGGTACAGGAAGCCTGGGACAATCCGTCGGGGTCCTGTCAGCTGCAGATTTCCGCCCTGTATGTACTTAGGTTATTTGCTGTAATTTTTCTTTTTTGCAGGCCTAGCAAATGTCTATTAAGATAGCCAGTTTGAATGTGAAGGGCTTGAGAGGTCGGAGCAAGGCTGCCCACCTGCTTCGGGATCTCCTGTCCTTCAGCGTGGATGTTGCCGCGATTGAAGAGACCCACTTTGTTTGCTCGGCCGATGCCTGTGTGCTGTCTAACGACTTTGTCGTCTATTCAGCATATGGGGACCGGTTTGCCAGAGGAGTTTCTTTGCTAGTTAGACGGACTCTCGATGCGAAGGTGGACCTTGTGCATACAGATGCCGAGGGCCGGTTAATCGTGGCCGATATTGCCGTGAAAAGTGGTTCGTTTCGGGTCGTTGCGGTTTATGCGCCCAACGACTGGGAGGAGCGGGGTTCCTTTTTTCGGCGGTTGGGGCCGTTCCTAGTCGATTCTTCACGCCTAGTTCTAATGGGGGACTGGAATGCCGTCCTGGACCCCAAGTTAGACAGGGGGTGGGGCGCTAGCGGGAGAAGGGGCGATCGTTGCCTGGTCGATCTGATTGGCGATTATGGTCTCGTCGATAGATACCGGGTCGATCATCCCAGCGGGAAAATGTGGATGTAGGCTCTTAGCTGGCCGTCTGACAAGGTAGTTAGCTACATTGACAGAATGTTAGTTCGTAGAGCCGACATAGACTTGTTAGATTGTCCCACGTTCCACTGGGTAGGCTACACGGATCACAAACTGGTTTGTGCCCGTGTGGCGTTAGAACATAGGCCTAGAATGGCTGGTTACTGGAAGTTCAATCTGTCTTTACTGGACAGGCGGGACTTCCAGGAGCAGCTAATTAAATTAGTGCAGCGGGAGCTAGTGGGGGCGGTTATCGGGAATAGGTGGTGGGAGAAACTTAAGGATAGAATTAGGTCTTTCACCACTGATTTCAGCAAGCGGCTCGCTCTAGATAAAGCTGACAAGGTGAAGACACTTAAGTCTAATTTTTCCCGGGCGGAGGCTGGGGGGATCCCCTAGAGATAGCCCTAGCTAGGGAGGCCCTGCAGCGTTCGAATAGCGATCGCTACATGGGTCAGGTAATTAGGCATAAGTTAAGTAAGATATCTAACGAAGCTGGGCGCAGATCTGCGTCGGGAAGAAGTCCGTCGAGGTGGTGATCGTTGCATTCGTCAAGTCAAAACCCCAGAGGGGCGTACTCTGCGGTCGACTGACGACATGTGCGAGGCGTTTCGGCGGCATTTCGAGAGCCGCTTTACCAAGGAGCCTGGTCTCCGTGAGGAGGAGTTTCGCAGCTATTTGGCTGACTTTCCTCGGCTTGAGCCGACTGAAGCAGCTAGCTGCGAGGGAGAGATCACGGAGGGCGAAGTCTACGAGGCACTGAAGAAGGTCGGCAGAGGCAAGTTGCCCGGTCTGGATGGTTTGCCTTATGAATTGTACTTGAGGCTGTCGCACATCTTTGTTCCGATTTTGACAGCAGTGTTCAACAACTGGTTTCGGTCGGGGTCCATCCCCAATCGCATTTCCAGGGGTGTGATCACTCTGTTGAAAAAGGGCAAGGGTGTTGGGGGGAAACTAGATGATTATAGGCCCATAACTCTGCTAAACACAGTTAAAGATTATGGCCAAGATCCTGCAGGAGCGTTTGCAGTCAGTTGCCGAGTCTCTGTTGGGACCTGAGCAGACTTGTTCTGTGAGGGGCCGAACAATTCAGAGCAACCTGCATTTGATCCGCACGATCCTAGAGGGCGTAAAAGACGACGAAGAAGCCGCGCTGATCAATTTGGATCAGTCCAAGGCATTTGATAGGGTCGACCATCGCTACCTTGCTACTGTCCTGCAGGCCGCCGGATTCGCACCCGACTTCTGCCGCTGGATTAGCCTCCTGTATCGCTCCCCCAGTGCTGTGGTACAGGTGAACGGAAAGTTGTCGGGCGCTTTTGTTCTGTCGAGGTCGGTTCGTCAGGGTTGTCCGCTGTCGCCTCTCCTTTATGCTTTGGCGTTGGAGCCTCTCCTGCGCCGGCTGAAGGACGAGGCGTGCAGTCCGGCCCTACGCGGGATCGCCGTTCCTGGAGGGACTCGAGCCAGGGTTTCCGCGTACGCCGATGACGTATCCGCTTTCGTGTCGTCCCTTAACGATATTGAGGCGGTGCAGAAGGCGCTTGATCGGTACGAGAAGGTGACAGGGGCCAAGATAAACCGCGACAAGTCTTCCGGCTTGCGGTTAGGTGCCTGGAAGGGGCGTGATCTTCCAGGCCGCTTCGGTTGGACGGACGGTCCTGTCCGCATTCTTGGAGTGTGGTTTGGACCCGACCTCCAGCTGAAGAAAAATTGGTCTGAAGTACTAGCAAAGGTCGTTTCTGCCGGTAAGACTTGGAATCGACGGAGGTTGTCCGTAAAGGGCAGGGCGGAGGTGTGTGTTACATACATTTTCCCCCTGATTCTTTATCGCTTGTCAGTACTTCCTCTCTGTAAGGCCCAGAAGAAGGCGCTCGAGCAAGCGCTATCCTCCATTTTATGGAGGGGACGCGCGAACAGGGTCGACAGACGAGTCTGCACCAAACGTCCGTGTCATGGGGGGCTGGGAATGCCACACTTGCAGAGTCACATCCGTGCCTCTCGGTTGGCTTTCCTACGCTGCGCATTGACTGGAGGAGATCCGATTCTGGAGGGGATTGTTAGGGACGCCTTCCCTCGCCTTACAATCAATTCCCCCATCTTGAAGGCCGAGCGCCATTGTAGGTCTCGAGATGAATCGCTTTTCCTCAGCGAGTGTCGGTCAGCCTTGAGGGCTATTCCGCGGTCCAGTGACCTTTCACGGCCTAGGAAGGTCTTCTATCGGGGATTAGTGGAGGGTCGCGCGAAGGATCCTCTACGTGATACGCTCGACTGTTCGGAGGAGGAGTATCGCTCCTACTGGTCTTGGGCGCCAGCGGCGGATTATCTCAGTAACCCTGAGTTTTCGCTTACCTGGCGATTGGCTCGGAATCGGCTGCCTCTCAACGACAAGGCTTTCATATGGGGCTTGGCGGACTTGCCAGACTGTGAACGGTGTGGCCTTGGATTAGAAGAAACGGCTTCGCACGCCTTCTACCATTGCCCCCGGGTCCGCCCCTTATGGGACCATGTCGGCGAGCTGACGGCTCGTCTCGCTCCCGAAGAACTCGTGTCCATTGATCGTGCATACGCGTGTGACAATGTGTCGCCCCCGTATTCCGGGGTGAAACGAATGGTGTTTCTGATGCTGCTAGCCACGGCCCGAATGGTGATATGGACGACGCGCAAGGAGGAAGTCTTGCGAGGCAATCAGCTTTCTTATCAGGATCTGATCCGATTCTTTGAGCACCAGCTCAAGATGAAGATTAGAACTGATAGAAAACGATTGCATTCGACAGTCTTTAGCGAAAGGTGGGTAAAAGCGGCGAGCTTGGTTCGTTTGAACGGGGCTAGCCTTGATTTTCTTTTCTAGGTCAACCAAAGTTACATCGGGGTGGTTTCCTGTGGAACCCTCCCCTTGGTTAGGTTAGACAAGCTTAAGTGTACCTAGTTAATGTGAATAAGTGTTGTTCCCGGCCTGTTTCCCGGCTATCTTTTTAGTTATGATCCAAGTCGAGATTCCCAACCTCCCCAGTTTGTTTTTTACCCCCCAATTTTATCTCGACTGGCTCAGCCTTTTATTTCCCCACGCCCGTGTTATTTTTTCTCCTTCCCACTCCCTTAGCGAGAGTGCTTCTTGATTTTGCCTTATCGGCAGAATACAGCGGCCTCTCCATTTTGAGGGTTGGACGGGCCCTACTAACACGAATTATGTTTAGTTTAAATATTTGTTGAATTTTTAGTTTGTTATTGGGTTCATCTCCCTCCCCACTTTCATCTTTTCATTATTAGAATTTTAATGTATTTTATTATCATCCAAATTTTTATGGTGTGGGGCGCGTTTTTTGTAGGTTCCCCTGGTGTGGATGTGGTATTATGGTGGATGAAGGTTTGAATGGCGACGGATGAGTTCTTGTGGTGAATGAGATAATTGTAATGTATGAATGGGTCGCGAATCTGATTAGCTAGGTATAGGATAGTAAGTAATGACCAGCCTTTACCCCTCCCCTTTTTTGGCCTTGTGCCACAATTTGTACTTTTTGTGCAAATAAATCATGTCATTCGACGGACTTCGTACAACAGAGTTGGGCGTGCGAATTGACTGGCGAACGAAGAGGAATTTGAAGTAGGCGCATCTGAGTTGGTGTCTGTTTCACGACTGCCCGGTGTAACGGCCGAGATAGGGAGACTCGCAATACATTTCCTCGAGGCGACCGACGACGAAAGTAGAACAGCTGGTCTCCCGGCGAACGGCGCACTGAACTCTCTAAACCCCTTCTCCCCACTTTTCTTTTTGTTCTCTACAAGCTGCACTTCTAGACGAGTGAATGCGCTGAAGTTCAATAGCGTTTTCTTTTAGCTCGAAACTCTCGCTCGTTAAACTTTCTTTCTACCTTTGTGTTGGCAGTTATATATTTTCAGTTTTGACAAAACTTGAAATTTCTGTTTGGGTCGTCATCTGTCGCCTCTGGCTTGTAAATGGGTAAGACAATAATATATACCGTAAGTTACCACGCACAAGTTTTCAAGCCTAAAAAATATCTTGGTGTCAATGCTCGCTAAAAAAATGTTTGGAGGCCGAAGAACGTATCAGCCGAAATGCTTTGTTTAAAATAAACAAAGCAAATGGTTCGAAAATATGAGAAATAATGAAAATAAACTTAAAACATAAAAATATATATTTAGCGTAAATTGCGGTATAAAATCGAGCCGGCGTTTAAGTCGACTTCATGATTTTTAGCTCAAAATTCATTTTTAACAGGGTAATTTGGTTAATATGACCTTTGTCCTTTTCTCAGGTTGAATCCGGCAGTTTTTATCCACTGATAAAATAGTTTCCCAATCGCGCGTAATAGTTCCGACGTAAACACAAAATTCCACACATGCTTCACTAGGATTTTAAAACGACGAACTAGTTTTAAAAGACGTTGGTTATGATATATACATGAAGAAAGTCGAGGAATAGATCAGCCGAAATATTGTGATAAAATAGAAAAATGTGAAAAATTAAGAATAAAGTTGGAATATATTTGCCACAAAAATCTTTACAAAAAGGAATTTATATAACTCGGAATTACAAGATGTTCCTATAATCATTTTCTGATAAAACTGCTCTATTAACCACCACAAGGATCCATCCCTGCATCCCATTAGAATGTCTGAAGACCAACTTCTCGAGAGCTCCTCTCTGCGGCTGCTCGGTCTCACGCTGGCCGCTGATCTGAGATGGAACAAATACATCGAGTCAATTGCATCATCCACTGCAATGAAAGTTGGCTCCCTGTGCCGAGCCAGGAAATTTTTCTCCCCGGAATCGATCCTCCAAATCTATAAATCGACCATTCGCCCTTGCATGGAGTATTGTTGCCATATGTGGTCTGGAGCCCCTGCTGTTTGCCTCAGGGTTCTTGATAAGATCCAGAGACGGATATGCAATGTAATTGGCCCTGATCTGTCATCTCGTCTGCAGTCGCTCTCTCACAGACGCGACGTTGCCTCGCTCTGTCTTTTTTACAAATACTTTCACGGTAATTGCTCCGAGGAGCTGCTTTCGCTGGTTCCTAGGCCTCATGAATTTAAACGTCCCACGAGGATGGCATCCCGTTCTCACCCCTTCACCGTTGAAACTGTTAGATGTAGACGTCTCTTCTACTCCAATAGCTTCATGTCTCGCACATCTCGCCTGTGGAACTCCCTTCCTTATTCCTGTTCCGCTGACAAATACAATCTCCAACTATTTAAGTGTAACGTCAATCGACATCTCCAGTTGCCTTGATCTATCCACTTCCCTTCTCCACATCCTTTCACCTTTCATTCCTATCTGCTCTCGCTCCAAATCTTCTGTAACCCTCTTGCCTTGATCGATCCACTATCTTTCTCCACATCCTCTCCTTTACCACTCCTATCTGCTCTTCCTCCAAACCTTCTGTAACCCCTTGCGTGATAGTGGTCTCCAGCCTTGCTTGGGGTGATAAGCTTAAAAAAAAAATCTTCATTTTTGTGTTGATGATTAAATAAGTTCCTGTCGAGTTTCGATGATTATAAAATACCCGTATGATGTCCTTGAGATTAACTACGTACAGTATTACAATAACAAACATAACGCAGGGAATTATTTCAAGAAGCCTATGACTTGTTTGTGTTATACTTTCCAAGTTCTCTTTCCTTAAATAAAAGTAAGTGTTCTCATAGATTTTCTTTAGAACGATCTCGTTGCAAATCCACCCTGTACATGGAAAACTATTTCATATGATTCCTTTTTTCTTCATAAGAATTCGATGCCAATTCTAAATTGCGAATATTTACATAAGTTCACTTGTGGTCTTTCTGCCATTTTAGTAATATCCAAAATTAATTGGTATTGCTAGAATACTTTGCCATTTCCAAACATTTTTATTTCTTTTCAGCGTGGATGGACTTTAACTGATATCGTAATTCGAGCAAGGTAAATATTGGAAACTCCCTTTATATTAATAATGAATAAATAAACGGAATATTAGTGAATGAAGATCATTTCCCATAGATCAAAACGTCTGGTTTTTCGCTTCCATGATTCTTCTCTGAGAATTGCTTTATTGACATTATACATTCTTGCAGGCTGAGTTAAGTTGTCAAGGAGCGGATTAATTGTCTAGAGTTCAATAATTTCACATACTCATAGCGCAAAGAATCAAACACACTGACACTAGCAAGCTAAGCTCGTTAACCACATTAGTGCGGTAAGTTTTCTCATGTATTTACTTGGCGAAGCAAAACTAGCTTTGCAGTCTATCGTGATGATCGAACTCAGGTGTTCCAGAAATGTTAACTCTTTCTATTTATATATATAATTGTCTATTTCTTCAATGAAACTTCCCTGTTAATCACATGTCCTGTCCATGACATTTTCGTAGCAAGTCTCTTCATCTGTGGAAGTTGATCAGTATCCATTTACATGTAGGAAATTATTTATTAAATAGCGGTTCAGCAGTTTTCTTTCTTTCAAATATATTTTTCTCATTCTTAATAATTTGTTTGGTGTTTCGAAGACATCGTCAGCTATTTCCATTCAATTTAGATATCTCACGCCCTTTGAGATGTTTCTGTTTCCATCAAGTAGGTAATTAGTCCTTTCCTCTCCTTTTCCTTTCCAACAGACACTTTATCGCTATTTCCATGAGAAGTGTTTAGACGATCTACATTCTTTTATTTCACCAATTATAACCTTCCCGATTAATACAAGCTCTGCCTGGCATAATGAACCAAACCAGACTCATTCCTTTATATTTCATTAGTGAGAACTAAGTTCCACTCGAGCAGCCACTTCCCACAAGCCTCTGCTTTCTACAACCAACTCAGAAGAGAATTCTTCCCCGATCACTTCAATCTTAATCTGTTCATTTGATTGATTAATCCGTTTTCTACGGCTTAAACTTTCACAAGTTATTTAAAGCCAGAAAATATCTTTTGGGTATTTTAAGAATTTTTGAGAGATAATAATAATTTAGTTATCCAAGCCATGCTAATTAACCCATAGCTGGAGGGAGAAGAGTTGGATTCATGCCTTTCCCAAGAGTATTTACGCATAAGTGAATATAACCAACGCGATTGGAATTGGTACACGGCTCATCGAATAACAATTCTTAGTTGTATATCCATTATATCATCCGCGCATCCAAGATTACATCACCAGGTAGTTACAAGCGGTCACCTATCCAGGTACTGACCAGGTTCGACGTTGCTTAACTTCGGTGATCGTACGTAACCAGTGTTTCGACGTGGTATGGTTGTAAGCCTCATCCTGTGCAAGTTTAAGTGTAGCAGTTATCTTCCCCGCATTTCGCCATAAACTGTGCCTTTTACTCTTTCATCCTCTACATCGAGTGGTTCTTGGGCTTTATACAGGGTGAATATTATGTAATATGTAGTTATTTCATTTTTCGCAGTCTAACGCCAATAAAATGTCATCTGCATATCTTATGTTGTTAAGATTATGTCCACTATTAATACATTCTGGGGAGTTTTCTAGTTCCTTCTCTACAGGTAAAATAAATCCGGTTAGTAAATGCATCCTTGTCTTATAAATCTGTTATTTCTAAGGATATCTCATGCGCTGAATGAAATAGGAACATAATAATTATCTAAGGATATCTCATGCGCTGAATGAAATAGGAACATAATAATTATCTAAGGATATCTCATGCGCTGGATGAAATAAGAACAATAATTATCTATAATACATAACTAAACAAGAATCCTTTCCTGGTTTTCGTTATAGCAATGAATCCTTTCTTACAAAAACACTGTGCAGTTTTTAACAGCACCAGGATATCTTGCATTATTTACATTATTTGGACTGTTATCCTCATTCATCATCCTGAGCCTGAAGGAAGTTGAAGGTTATTTCCTCGATTGCTTCAATGATGACCAATATGGTATCCACTTGATGGTTGTGATGAAGATGAGACCCTTGTTTAGGACTGGCTCCTCATAGGTACTCAGCTGGTGTTGACTGATGTTGTTTACTGCCTTTGGTGATGGATCTTCTGAGTGGGCCTTGAAAGCATCGAATTCATGTCTGAAGGATTTATCCAAGTCGTGATGGATCCTCTTTCGGTCTTTTACGACGGTAATTCTGTTGAAGAAAGCCTCGAGCCTGTGTGTGTGGGGGGGGTATCAGATTGGAGTTCCTGTTTTATCCAACAGCTGTACTGGATTCTCTCTCGAACAAGGACGTGTGTCACTTTCCCTGCGACCAGTGAAGGTCTCCTTGAATTGACGGCGAATCTTGGTGCCGATCCAGAATATCGTTGACAAAGGAAGAAAAAGTTTGCTGGTATTTAGAAGTGTTAATCTCCAAATTGGATAGATCTTCCATGATAATTACTCAGACTTGTATCACTAAATCGTTATTATTTTCCCACCAAAAATATTATTATTATTATTATTATTCGAGCTGAGAACCTTCCGTGCATATTAACATTATTAACCAATACTGTTTACGGGCTTTTGGCAAGACACACGAAAGACTAGTGACATTTTTCTCACTTTCTCGTTGATAGTCACGAATGGGGTGCAAGATGGCGCCGTGTGACTTGGAAGAAAAAGTTGGAGAAAATCTAATTGATTACCTGAACGATATTTGATACTGAATTTGAACATAGAAATTTGTAGTAATTGTTTTGAATAGAAGTCAGAGAAAGGATAAAGGGTCGAAGTTTAAAGAACAGATAATACAGAGAAGTAAAATAATAGCACTTGAAGAATACGGGAAATTTAAATGGTAGTAAAAAATAAATATAAAACACGAAGACGTGACAAGAAGAAGGAATGAAAGAAGAGAGGAAAACGTACAATAAAGAAATTAAAAAACAAAGAATGAATGATGAAAAACTAAAAAGGAAGGGAAGTGGAAAATGTGCAGAAGAGAAATGAAAAACACATCTAGAAGAACATAAAGACAAAGAGGGAAAGAAAGACAAAGAAGGAAAGAAAGAAAAAGAGGGAAAGAAAGAAAAAGAGTGAAAGAAAGACAAAGAAGGAAAGAAAGACAAAGAGGGAAAAAAAGACAAAGAAGGAAAGACAGACAAAGAGGGAAAGAAAGTCATAGTGGGAAAGAAAGACAAAGAGGGAAAGAAAGACAAAGTGGGATAGAAAGACAAAGAGCGAAAGAAAGACAAAGTGGGAAAGAAAGACAAAGAGGGAAAGAAAGACAAAGAGGGAAAGAAAGACAAAGTGGGAAAGAAAGAAAATAGGGAAAGAAAGACAAAGAGGGAAAGAAAGACAAAGAAGGAAAGAAAGAAAAAGAGGGAAAGAAAGAAAAAGTGGGAAAGAAATACAAAGTGGGATAGAAAGACAAAGAGGGAAAGAAAGACAAAGTGGGAAAGAAAGACAAAGAGGGAAAGAAAGACAAAGTGGGAAAGAAAGAAAATAGGGAAAGAAAGACAAAGAGGGAAAGAAAGACAAAGAAGGAAAGAAAGAAAAAGAGGGAAAGAAAGAAAAAGTGGGAAAGAAAGACAAAGAAGGAAAGACAGACAAAGAGGGAAAGAAAGTCATAGTGGGAAAGAAAGACAAAGAGGGAAAGACAGACAAAGTGGGATAGAAAGACAAAGAGGGAAAGAAAGACAAAGTGGGATAGAAAGACAAAGAGGGAAAGAAAGACAAAGAGCGAAAGAAAGACAAAGTGGGAAAGAAAGAAAAAGAGGGAAAGAAATACAAAGTGGGATAGAAAGACAAAGAGGGAAAGAAAGACAAAGTGGGGAAGAAAGAAAAAGAGGGAAAGAAAGAAAAAGAGGGAAAGAAAGACAAAGTGAGAAAGAAAGACAAAGAGGGAAAGAAAGACAAAGTGGAAAAGAAAGACAAAGAAGGAAAGAAAGACAATGTGGGATAGAAAGACAAAGAGGGAAAGAAAGACAAAGAGGGAAAGAAAGACAAAGTGGGAAAGAAAGAAAATAGGGAAAGAAAGACAAAGTGGGAAAGAAAGACAAAGAAGGAAAGAAAGACAAAGAGGGAAAGAAAGACAAAGAGGGAAAGAAAGACAAAGAAGGAAAGAAAGAAAAAGAGGGAAAGAAAGACAAAGAGGGAAAGAAATACAAAGTGGGATAGAAAGACAAAGAGGGAAAGAAAGACAAAGTGGGAAAGAAAGACAAAGAGGGAAAGAAAGACAAAGTGGGAAAGAAAGAAAATAGGGAAAGAAAGACAAAGAGGGAAAGAAAGACAAAGAAGGAAAGAAAGAAAAAGAGGGAAAGAAAGAAAAAGTGGGAAAGAAAGACAAAGAAGGAAAGACAGACAAAGAGGGAAAGAAAGTCATAGTGGGAAAGAAAGACAAAGAGGGAAAGACAGACAAAGTGGGATAGAAAGACAAAGAGGGAAAGAAAGACAAAGTGGGATAGAAAGACAAAGAGGGAAAGAAAGACAAAGAGCGAAAGAAAGACAAAGTGGGAAAGAAAGAAAAAGAGGGAAAGAAATACAAAGTGGGATAGAAAGACAAAGAGGGAAAGAAAGACAAAGTGGGGAAGAAAGAAAAAGAGGGAAAGAAAGAAAAAGAGGGAAAGAAAGACAAAGTGAGAAAGAAAGACAAAGAGGGAAAGAAAGACAAAGTGGAAAAGAAAGACAAAGAAGGAAAGAAAGACAATGTGGGATAGAAAGACAAAGAGGGAAAGAAAGACAAAGAGGGAAAGAAAGACAAAGTGGGAAAGAAAGAAAATAGGGAAAGAAAGACAAAGTGGGAAAGAAAGACAAAGAAGGAAAGAAAGACAAAGAGGGAAAGAAAGACAAAGAGGGAAAGAAAGACAAAGAAGGAAAGACAGACAAAGAGGGAAAGAAATTCATAATGGGAAAGAAAGACAAAGAGGGAAAGAAAGACAAAGTTGGATAGAAAGACAAAGAGGGAAAGAAAGACAAAGAAGGAAAGAAAGACAAAGTGGGAAAGAAAGACGAAGAAGGAAAGAAAGACAAAGAAGGAAAGAAAGATAAAAGAGGGAAAGAAAGACGAAGAAGGAAAGAAAGACAAAGAAGGAAAGACAGACAAAGAAGGAAAGAAAGACAAAATGGGAAAGAATGAAAAAGAGGGAAAGAAAGACAAAGAAGGAAAGAAAGACAAAGAGGGCAAGAAAGACAAAGAGGGAAAGAAAGACAAAGTGGGAAAGAAAGACAAAAAGGGAAAGAAAGACGAAGAAGGAAAGAAAGACAAAGAGGTAAAGAAAGAGAGATGAATAATTAACTGAAAAAGATCAAACGCTGCATAGTAAAGAATAAAAATGAAAGGAAGAAAAGAATTGAAGGAAGACAACGAATTAGAGGAAGAAAAAGAAAAATGAATGTGAACAAGGAAAAGAAAGCTCTACTCGTATAGGATGTGCGTATAGAATGAGACCTCAAAGTACGATTGTGGATATGGAAGTTCAAGATGGGTAGATAAGCGCCAACTTGCAGAACATTATTCAGAATAGGATTTTGCATAACGAGGATTGGATCTCTATTAGTACATTTACCGGATTAACCAAATACATTATGCCTCTCTCTATTCTCACAATCCATCCATTTATCTACATTTGAGATTCAAATCGAAGCGGTGATTGATTTTAAAGTGGTAGGTGGCATTTATTTTAGAATCTTTTCTTTTAGTAAGTGTTTAATTAATGAATAGCACTGTCCTATAATTCACACAGACAAAATTAACATGCAGGAGATGTTTTGAAAAGATTAGGAAAGGTTTGGTTGGAATCAGGATTCCCTAGACGGCTTTTTCCAAGAAAAAATCGTTCTGACAGCTCTTCCTTAAAATATATTTCGGGTCGGAACAAAATACTGTCGCACTTTGAAGTGAATTTATTTGTATTTTGATTTATTCAGCCACAAACCTGTCATTTTATTCAACTGCATCTTTCTGGTCTAAGTTGTTTTTTATAGGCTTTCACATAAGTGAAGTGATTTTCTTCCAATTAAAGAAATTATTGTAGGGATTGAAATAAGTATTAATCCGAACGTACAAGGTCAACTGAGTATGACAGATGTAACAGGACATCCCAATTCAGCTATTCAATTTTTTACTCGGTCGAGAAAGAGACGCAAGGTATGGCATTTTCCATGTAAATTCCGGGCGTTTTTAACGGATACAATTAGGAACAGTATTTGTCTGAATTCGTATTACACATTGTCCTTCCCCATTCTACCAAATACTTTCTTCACATTAAAACCGGCTTTTCAGTTTGTCCAGGAATTTTTCTGACACTGTGATCGCATTTTTCAGAAATAGGTCGTTTTTCTTCCATTTTTTCAATAAAAAGCAGACGGAAATGGCTTTCACTATTCGTGAAGGCTCCAAAGTTTATACAGATTGAGATTTATCCAAATATTTTCAAATACATTACATCTCTAATATGAAGTATGCATTTAATAAAATTATTACATCTCTCATATGAAGTATGCATTAAATGCATTACAACTCTCATATGAACTATGGGGAAGATCTGTATAAATGTCCATATATACAGATACTCTAAATATACTGATATGTATCTGCATATATATTCATGTCCTGTAACCTGGATTAGTCTTAATTAGTGTTTCAATTTCATCAACATTAACGATTGTTGGCCTACAGGAACGTTTTTGATATTCCACATGAAAAGGTCCAGTTATGCTCCTATCGAAACATTACTCTCGGCTAGTAGACCATTTCCATCAATGGAACATGACTTTTTTAAGAAAAGTTTATCAAATGACGAACATGTATCTCAGTTACGTCAACTTTGTATTTTAGGGTAGATGTTGGCTTGAATGGATTTGGATTGGTTCATTTGGTGAGTGCGTCCGTTGTTATAGTGAATACGTAGCGAGTCGACTCAGGAATAGGATAGTGTCGACTAGCCTTTTCCTCGCTTCCTCTTTTGACTTGTGCCGAAAACTAATGTAATTATTGGTCAAAGAAGCAAATGCGTACAATTTTCTCTTTTAATGTAAAAATATTTAACATTCTTAATCCACACCCGAGTCGAATACTGATTTGGAGGACGCGGATGGAAGGAATCTTGCGATACGAACGCTATTCTCATCAGGCTCTGGTCAGATTCTTTCAGCATCCATTGAAGGGGAAGATTAGAACTGACAGAAATCGTTTTTTTTTTTTTACAGACAGATTGCAGCGAAAGGTGGGTGAAAGTAACTAGCTTGGTTCGTGTAAAAGAGGCTATCTTTGAGTCCCTTTTTTAAGTCCTCTTGGTCACAAAATTAAAAAACATTTTTTAATGTGAAGAAAGTATTTGGTAGAATGTGGAAGGACAATGTGTAATACGCATTCAGACAAATACTGTTACTAATTGTACCCGTTAAAAACGCCGGAATTTACATGGAAAATGCCATAACTTGGAACTATCCCCCTGGTTAAGTTAGACACTATTTGTTTTCCTAATTAATGTGAATAAGTGTTGCTTCCGGCCTGTTCCCGGTAATTTTTTTTGTTGTTATTATCCATTTCGAGATTCTCACCCTCCCCAGTTTGTTTATTTCATGTTTTTTTCATCTTGGCTGGCTTTGATTTTCCCATTCCGTCATTAATTTCTGCCCTTCCCACTCAATTAGTGAGTGTGCTATCTGATTCGGTCTATTGTCAGAATAGAGCGGCCACTCTTATTATTTTGAGGATTGATCAAATATAAAGAGAAAAACATTTTACCAAAATAATCCCGATTTGCTGTTGGGAATAGCGAACCTCATCATTTGGACTTTAATCATAAATTTGCTCCTATCCAATTAGTCTCTTGGTGGTGGGGGAAGAAAGAATGAAAAGTAACTAATTTCTTTAATCTTGCATCCAATCTGATACTCTCTAATCAACCAATTTATCGTCAATGCTAATAAACACTAACTTTGCTTACCGACCCATAATTAGTGTACAGGTTGATGATTCAGTAAAGGAATGACTACATTGAATAATCTATGCATGTCCAAGCATTTTTCCAAAAGGGCTTTTGACTCAATTCTTTTTTTATGATTCATCTTATCTCCTCGAATTTCCATTTGTGTTTTATGTGTGTTTCATTGAGCGCTGTGTTTGTATTGTCTACAACTAACACACACACACACACACACATATATATATATATATATATATATATATATATATATATATATATATATATGTATATATATATATAGAGAGAGAGAGAGGGACAGAAATATTCAAACAGGTTTCGTTAAATAATTTAGATATATCATGTAGTTTATTTTTCAAGTTGGCAGATTATTTTATTGATAGCCTTAGAAAATTGTTTTAGAAAAATACCAAATCTTTCTTTCAATTAATTTTTATATTCCCAAGTACATTCAATCTCATCTGAGACAATCTTCAGGGGGTTGTCTGTGAGTATGTATATGTATTTCTGTAAATTCAAAGCATTTCAATTGTTCGTTTTTACTGCTTATGCAGCGTTCGCGATTTCAAAATTTACGTGTTATATATATATATATATATATATATATATATATATATATATATATATATATATATATATATATATAATTAATTCATCGAGTCTGAAACCTCAATAAAATGCAGAAAGCATTGGACGGCCGTTTCGTCCTACATTTGGGACTCATCAGCAGTGCGCATCCACTACGGAGAATTGAAACCCTGACAGTTAGGTTATCAAGCAAACGTCATACCAACTACTACCACCTTGAGCATTAGAAGGAAATATAGGACGAAACGGCCGTCCATTGCTTTCTGCATTCTGTTCAGGTTTCAGACTCGATGAATTACTTAATTATAATTATCAAATCCTCCTAATAATTTCTATCATTTGTATATCATTGCTTGAACCGGCTTCTAATGCTCAAGGTTGAGCGGCTTGGTGATAGTAGTCGTGGCTCCGGGGGCACCGTCCTGAGAATCTCAGTTGAGTTCGACCACGGAATTTGTGAGGGAGCGGCGCTATATTGAGTCTGATTTGCTACCCATTCGTCACCAAGGCCCGTTGAACAGTTGCTATGACGTTTGCTTGATAACCTAACTGCCCGGCACTATTATCTCCCGAAATATCAAACTATCAATCAGTCTCTCCCTATTTTCTATCCTTATATTCAAATTGTTAAAAATCTAACAAAGACCTTTCGGCTCCAAAAAGCACTCTTTCATTCTTACATATATATATATATAATAGAAGTTATTAAGAGGATTTGATAATTATAATTAAGAAATTCATCGAGTCTGAAACCTCAACAGAATGCAGAAAGCACTGGACGGTCGTTTCGTCCTATATTTGGGACTCATCAGCAGTGCGCATCCACTACCGAGAATTGAAACCCTGACAGTTAGGTTATCAAGCAAACGTCATACGCACACACACACACTTTCACACGTGAACACACACACACTTTCACACGGGAACACGCACACGCACATACACACGCACTAATGATAGTTACACAAATATAATCGATACTTTTATGAAGTATCCCTGTACATGTAAATATTATTTTCTCTTTTGTTAGCTGTGTCGTTCATTACATAAATATACGTAGGCAAATAAAAAAAAATTATCAGCATTTTTGCTAGAATTGGTAAATTGATACGATTCTGGTCACGTGATCGAAGTTTGAGATTCACCGCGCCATTTTTTTTTTTTTTTTTTTTTTTTTGCTGCTGTTACACTCTCAGTATGGACGCCTCCGTTAGCAGTGTGTACCAAGGCGGAACAGAAAACGGTGATTCTGGGTCTGCAGAGAACATGCTATCTCATCGAAGATAAATTGCCGGTACGCCATTACCATCTCTCGGGCTTGCCGAATCTTCACGTCACAGGTGGAGGTTTTCCGTCGTCCTGCTCCTTGTCCGTGCGTCACGATTGCCAGCCATTTTTTTAAGTTCGCGAGACATTCATACACACTTCTACGTGGCAGTACATTGTCGCCGAATTCTGTTAAAAGGACCCGATGAATTTCAGCCCCTGACTTAGGTTCCGACCAGAAAAATCGGACCACTGCTCTTTCTTCCTCCTTGGTGAACACTATTATCGCATTATTAGAGCAGCACGAAAACCGGCGCGATTATGGTCAATCTTTGATAACAGGACCATAATAGTATCTACTATAAGCACGCATGAACAGAGGACAGCGTGCCAAAACTAAAGATATGTTGTGGCGTAAGTGATGATAATCTTTAATTTACCCTTGTAAGTAAAACTTCTCCACGGGTTGAGTTAATTTCTTTTGAAAATGTTGAATTCATTTTATTTTAAAAGTCTTCATCCTCATCAGTAGTAACAAATCGTCACTTCTCCTAAACTGGTGACTAACAGCAATCTCGTCAATTATAAATTTTCTAGCACTATTCGCTAAATTGCTTTTAGACATAGCAGTACGCTACGCCTTGGACCTTCATCTCAGTGCCATTCACAGGTAATTTAAAATATTTATCGTTGGTGAGCATCTTTCATTTGTCAATAATCATTGCCTTTATTTACACACAGGTTCGAAGTTAGCGAGTCTTATGGCTAAAAGAGATAAAATGGATAAAAAATATTGCTAAAGTTTAACTTAGAACTTTCCATTTATGTGTCCTGCGATTCAGCGAATGATCTGAAACAAATTAATTGAAATAAGTGTAAAGATGCTGCTAAGTGGCGTGTTACAAAAAGTAACCTTGTTGTATCTAAAGTGACAAAATCGAATTCATACTCATATTCTTCAGGACACCTCCAATTTCTTTAGGTCTATCTATGTTCCTTAGTACACACTGATTTAGTATTTTGAAAATTTTTTTTGCAAGAAGGTTTGGAGAATATAACGCTCACAACGCGTATCGAATGAGTATGCAAATATTTACAGCATTTCTTAAGGGCAAAAAGTGATAAAATATGTAAAAATATTGGTAAAGTTTAACTTAGAACCAGACAAAAGAAGCAAAATACAACAAAAAAGGTGTGTCAAAAGCATTTTTCTCTTAGCGCCGGTTTCTATAAAAAGGGACTTAAGAAGAAAAGGTAGTCTTGTTTTTTTTTCAAAAATAAAACCATGTCTAGACCAGCTTATAATATAGTATATAATAATTTTAGTCTGTTCACATACTTTTTTATAATCTTGTAAATATGCAATTATTCTTATAGTTCAATATACGTATATATTTTATAATATTGTCAATAAATAATTTATCATTCACAAATTAAATGCTGTACCCTTGTAAAATATTGTTATTGTTTTTTATCATTCTTTTAATCTGATGAGAAGTAAGAATCAAATAAAAACGTAGCGTTTAAATATTTCTCGTCAATTCTTGAAACAAATTCATAAAAATATTTTTCAAAACAGCAATAAAAATTACCGATGAAGTATACGCTAATACTGGTGTTAAAAGAAAAAAAAACGCCCTTTTGACACAGCATTCTTCTTGCCTGATCCTAAGTTTGAACTTTACCAAAATATTGTATTACGCCAATCATTCAAGTGAGATAGCTTGTCTAATTCGACCATTAGCCTTTGAAACGTTGGCTTTGAAATGAGCCTGAACAAAGACCACAGTTACCGATGGGAAATTGGCAGAGACTTCAACTCCGAAACAGGTCAACTCAATCAAATAGCCGACCTGGTTTATCAGCCATGCATCCGATAGACGAGTTTTGAATTGCTGCCTTTTCTGTTTAAAGCTAAAAGTATTGAGACGCTTATAAATATTCAGAAGTGTTTTTTTTTGGGGGGGTTGGGTTTTTTTTTTCAGAAGACTTCAGGAAGACAGCAAATCGGAAAGTTAAGTTCCAGACACGAGTCTTTGCAATTAATGCAACTTTTCTGATTCAGCAGTTTATTAAAGTCAGTTAAATCATGAGAAGAAGTGAAAACAGCATTGAAATATATTAAATATATGAAAGAATGTTCTTCTTGCAGTTATTTGAGTACGATGTTTTATTCATCAGTAACGACTTTTAGTCATATAAAACAAGTTTAATCTAGAAGAAATAATGCAACTGGAATAAAGATTTGCTGACTGAAATAATGTACCCAATGCTATAAAACACGTGCTAGGCCAGAGAATTACTGAAACGGGTATAAAAATAACAAAATTAAATATATTTTTCTTGAAATTTTCATTAGTTGTTTGATAAGTAAGGACAGTATTATTAGCTTTGAAAACAGATAGAATAATGGAACAGGTGTCAAAATTAAGTCAATTTATTTCGCTTTAAAATTACAATGGTCTCCTTATAATTAAGTTCACCAAAACTATAAAACAAGTTTTATACCAAATAAAATAATGAAAGTGATGTCAAAATGAATTCAATTTATTTCTCTTCAAAATTAAAAAGGTTCACTGATAAGTAAGGTTTCCAATTCTATTAATCGTGTCTGGGTGCAGATTGAATAATAAACCCGGACCAAGTATAAATTGTACCAAAATGTATTTATTTGCAAAATTACAAAGATTCTTGGCAACCAATTCTCTAATTCTAAAAAACAAGATTTAGATTTGAAGGAATAATGAAAATCAAATTAAAATGACGTACATTTACGTCTCCTCAAAATTCCTGGTGTTAGTTGATGACCAAAATCTTTTATTAGATAATAACAGGTTTTAAACAAGAGATAACAATGAAACCGATACGTAAACGATGTAAATTTCTTCTTCTTGTTGCTATTGTTTTAATTCTTCTATATCCCTTGTCCCTTCAGGTCATGGGAAATCATGACTCTCCACAATTTCCTGTTTTTGATATCACTTAGTAAAATGTGTCTTGTTTTGCCATTCCTAATCTCTCTCCTCTGCCATGTATTTACACAGGCTTATTAGGTAGGCCATCCAATTCTTGCATTCAATATATCTTATGAGTGTCAAATTTTCCAAGCTTTCTTTCCTAAAAGTTTCAGTTGTCTCATCTGATGCTATATATAAATGTCCTTTTTATTTCAGTTTTGTCCAAAACATTGTCATTGCACATATGTTCATTTCATCGCATTCTCAGCATCCTTCTGTGGAACCAAATGTTTGTTATCTTAAATATCTTCTCCATCTGTAAGGAGATTGTCCAGGATTCACTGTCATGAAGCAGGACTGCTATTAGATAACTGTTCAGTAAACCTTTTTTTTCTTTTTTTCACTAATGACATTTTTTTGTTTCTTAATACTTTGCTTAAATTTTGTAAAGCATCTTTTGCTACCTCCACGCGCCTTTGGATTTCGGTGTCTAATTTTCCATCCTCTTTTAAAACACTACTTTGCCATTTGAATGTTTAGGCTTGTTTAATTCTGTAAAACATGTTTAATGTAGTTTGAATGTAGAAATCCGATGTAGGAAGTAATTTGTTCAATGTAACAGTACCAATGTCGAGTAGCAGCTATTCAGGAATTCTTAAGGTCTTCCATATCAGAGGTTGGCAGTGGATATTTGGAGAGAGTAGGAAAACGTAGTTCTGCAGGTCTTTCATATCAGAGGTTGGCAGTGGATATTCCGTCAAGAAATAAACAAAATGGCCGCCTTTATACAGGTCGTATCGAATATTTCAAGTCTTTTGATTGGTTAACCTTCTCTTGGTAAACTATAAAATGAGTCAGCTCATTTTGGTTGTCTCTCTAGTAAGGTTATGTACACAAAATAACAAATTTTGTTATCTCTAATTTGTAAATTTACTTTTCTTTAAAATGACTACAGGTGAATGATAAGGTTTCACATCATATCAAGCATGATTTATATGAGTAAGTGTGTCGCAGTTAGCTCCTCCTCATTTCCTTAATCCTTCAACAGGGGTCTCTCTCTCCCACGAGTATAAATACTGGCTGACCTTTCGCCTCTTTCTCTTTTTACGGCTTACGCACACGTGCGGCCAGCTGTCTTGATTCAGGCCCTCGGGCTGCAATCTCGCGCGTGAGGCGAGGTAAAAAAAACTTTCTTTTTTTTTACTTATTCCAACATGTGACCCCTCATACATACAGCGTTTCCTATATTCTGGGAACACGCTAAAAACAATATACGCGTTCGTACGGACACTCAACACACTCACCATAACTTCTCCATACAACACTCTGTAACCCTTCATGTCATTGTAATTTGTTATTAATATATATTTATTTGCATACATGTATATCGGTCTTGTTTGTTTCTTTATCTTCTTTGTCCTCCATTATAGTCCAACATTCCTATGTAGCTGGACCGGCCAGCAGGAAATCTTAACCCAGAGATATCTCCTCAACATCTTCACATTCACACCCCGGTCCTCTACAAGAGCAATGGGGCCGCTCAGAAAATAACGAATATTCTGCTTATTTTCTAAACCATTATATTTGATTTGTATTTAATGTCTGTAGAGTGAGTTGCCATAGTTAAATGTAAATTGATTTCAGAGATGCCCAACGAACAGATTTGACAAAGTTTGCAATAAACAATTACAATAAGAACAGTAATATGACAAAAACTTCACAAACTAAGAATTGTGGTTGACACACAAAATCAAGTTCGGATAAATACATTCATAAAAAAGTCAGACCAGGACTGAGATCGATGACATCGACAAGTGGCTTATCTTATTGGCTATGAAGAAATCCCAGCATGCAATTGCGTGTTTCTGTCTATAAATAAGGAAGAGGATTGGAACCAATATCTAAATTAATTTTTCAAAGGTGTTTTTTTTTCACTCATCCAAGATTTGCCCATGTAATGATATCTGTTGTCAGCAGATACCTTGTTAAAAAAAAGAAACATCTGACAGAGGTTACAGGAATTGTTTTGACAGTTATTGTCTTGACAAAGAATGTCAGCTGAATGAAGCAAACCTTACAAAAACATGTCAAGCAAGTAGGTCAGCTGAGTGGATGAAATTTAATGAATGACATTTTAAAATAAAAGCTGACAAGACAAAGAACCCTATCTGATTGGCTAGAAAGATATCCCAATATACATTTGTGTGTTTCTGCCCATAAACTATGGAAGGGAAGTATTTTGCAATCATTCCTATTGTGTATATGGCGGATTGAATGGTGATGGATGAGTTCTTGTGGTGAATATGCAAATTGTAATGAATGATTGGGTGGGGAATCAGGTTAGCTAGGTGAAGGTTAGTAAATGTTGTCCAGCCTCATCCTTACTTCCCCTTTGGCCTTGTGCCACGTTTTTTTTTTTTTGTTATAAACAATAAATATACATTCCTACTGGGATTGGAACTACCAAAGTCTGTTATTTGATGAAATAAGCTTTGAGAGAATGTACGAGTTCTGATGAAAAGTATCGGAACTGTTGCTATGGCAACGGAGATACAGGACGCAGAGTGAGGACGTTTGGCACGTATTGACTTTGAATGCTGTTGCGCGTGCACACTAAATTATAACGTTCTGGCTCACTTCTGTCGTTTATAACTGTGTTTGTAAGTCTATAGATTGTGGTCGTCTTGCCACTCAACAGATATTCGATCAGTGATCATGGATTGTGCGGGAGGTTTTGATCAAGCACAACATTCCCCAGGCCCGACGACATATTCCACAGATCTCATCCCTTGTGACATTTACATTTAAAAAATCAAATTCCACTTAAAAAGAAGAAGATATCTAAGAGAATGCAACTGCTCGTTAGCAACAAAAGCACTACCAGAAATGCTTCCTTCAATGAAAACGACTCTGTATAATGGATATAGTTTCAGAATGGTACTACTTCGAAGGAGATTAAATACCGAATTGATAGCTGCTGTAGTTTTCCTTTTACAGTGCCAGTCCCGTTACTTTTTAATCAGACTTGTAATTCTTTTCAAGCTGAGTGTTTGTTGACAAGCATCTTTCATATTTGTAAACATTTTAGACTAGACAGAATATTGAAAATAAACCTTAAGTTATTTCCCTCCAAAATGGTGCACTCTTGCTATTTATGTGCATAGCTATTTTATTTTCAAACGGGAAAAATCGTATTTACCTATAGAGAAAGACAATTTATTACCAATATAATAGTCTGAATTTGCATTTCTTTTCGAATTGATTATATCCTTATTGTCGCTGATAATAAAAGATATATACCCCAACCTTATTTGAGAGGATGGTTATATTAAAATATCCAAAGATTATATTTAGAAGAAAAATACCACTCTCAAGCTATATATTTCTGTTTCCTTTTATATATTTCTCATGTGTTTATTTAAATGTTTAATCAGGCGATATATTCACTTTTTAAATTATTATCAATTACACATGTATAATATCATAAATAGAATGTATATCTAATTTGAATTTTTCTTTTTGCATAGAACTTTCACTAGAATTAAACTTCATTGCAGTAAAAATTAAATTTGTCTGTAGCCTGTGTCAGACATATTTTAGCTAAAGAGTGAGAGAAAGAAAGAAAAACATGAGAAGAATCTGTGAAAAACGTCAAGGATTTTTTGTATTAAATCGTTTTTCGATGGTTCTTGCCTTTATATGTCCTTTTCGATTAGTGTCTTCTCGGCCCAAATAATAATAACAAGAATTTTATAGTAACCATTCTCCCATACACTGACAGCAGTACAACACACTGCAATATGAGTTCCGACAAAAAAGGAGAGAGAAATACAAAGATGTAGGAAATATGGCCTGACTTTATCAGCTTACATCAGTAAAAAAATTTTCGAATTGATAGGCTTATCGGCAAAAATCATGCTTCCTCAAGTTGTGCAACGAATAATTTTCTATGTGATTCTGTCGTTATTAGCATAAAAAGAAAATAGATTGAAGACTGCATGCAGCATATGCAACAATTCTGTTATCATGATGAATAAATAATAAAACACAAAAAATATTCCATATCGATTTATCAAAGTAATGTTTTAGAATATTTATAACAGTAGAGATTTTTGTTATATAAACAAAATTCTATGCCATAATTTCTTTTAGAATTTTTTTCCCGGAGAGGACGTCAGTTATTTTCGTTATTTTTCAGTTGAAATTAACTAACGCTTTTTCATCATCGGAAAAATAACTTTTTCAAAGAAGTGAGCTCAAATTATTATATTGAAAAGTTATTTTGCTCTGTATATTTTCATGAAAGAATAAAGCCGAAGAAATATTTATTTGTATACAGCTTACCTCTTTCTTTTTCAAAGTTTCCTGTTTATTCCTGCCTGACCTTTTGACCCCTATTTATTTTAGAGATGAAAATAGAAGCGACAGCAGCATTAAAGACGGTTGCTGAGTACAGCTTGGACAGAACGCTCAGACAGACAGGACAGGTTACCTATATGTGACACATTATAAGGAAAGAGGGTCTGGAGACTTACAGTACTTATTGAAGGAAAGACTTTGGCAGAGAAAAACAGTGATTAACCTTCTTAATGAGATTGAGTGCATGGATGGGAGAGCGAGGATAAGGCGAATTGCAATGAATCGACCTTTACTAAGAGATATAAGCGTTAGGATGTTGTGGAGAGCCATGATCAATAACATCTAATGATGTTAGTGATCATGATGATGTTAGTGACACAGCAGATAAATTATGTTGTTCCCTTGAATCTCTGATTCATCATTCTGAGTCATCGACCATTACGCCTGCCGAATATTACACACTCAAGTTTACAGCAATTGGCATTCCCAGGGGTTCGCACATCTAGATGCTGAGCAGCCTCGACCTTGCTTACCATTGGTGATCAAAAACCGGTATTTCAGCGTGATATGGCACAAGCCTTCTTTGATATAGAGGATATTATTTTAGGAAAATATTTGAAAATACCAGATATTTTAATTATTATTAATGTCAATACTTTATTGAGGACTATTCATGTTTCGTCTTATATTCTAGCAAATGTTATGAATCACTGGAGTTACTGACAGTGAAACATTAGAAAATAAATATTACTTATTTACGCTATTCAGACTGTTGTCCTCATCTTCGTTGACATATTCATGACGTTTCGGCTGTTGTATGCTCCGGCTTTCTTCAGGTGATTGGAATTTCGAATCGAACCTTTTATTTCGTCCCCCGGGGTAGATTGTTCTACTTCCATGTGCTATGTCTCTTCCAGATGTCTCAGCATCAGTTATCCCCCTTTAGTTTTTGATCACCTCTGCTGTAACCAGCGATTTAAGTCACAAATCTTTGGGTCAAGTCACTAGATTCCACGAATACTTTTCTCAACGTGACCATATGTCCTCAAGGATAAAAACATATTTAGGTCATAAAATATTTATTGAAACAAATCAGAACTTTTAAATAATTTTAAGAACATGTATTAAACAAAAGACATTGTTAATAGAAAAAATAGAAAATTGATAGAAAACATTTATTGGATTGATACTGTTAATTGCCTTCAAAATATTTTCTTTCAGATATCAATATTATAAAATCTTCTAGAAACATCCGGACATTATAGATATTTAAAACATTATATAATTAGTAAGCTAAGAAGGTAATTTTCTTAATTTCTGAGACCTTTATGAATATATTTTACACTAACAAGAGGAGTTTTAAAATAAAGAAATGAGTAAAAATAAATTATTTCCTATTTGTTCTTTTCTACAGAAAATAATCTAACATTTGTTAAAAAAATCATTAAAATATACATGTGGGCTATGATAAGTTTTTAGCCACCCTTAATTACAGCAATTTTGGCTTGTGTAATAACGTGCCTTCTTTTTTTCAGACAAAACTATGTTGGTATTAAGCTACTCTCATCTATGAATGAGAGTTTACTAATATTTTCAATGAAAATTTGTGAAAGTAAGGAAATTGGTAAATTTCAACAAGGTCAAATAATATGATGTCATCAGTGTGGCAAGACAAATAAAGAAATTGCTAGGTTTTTTCCAGGTTTATCATCAAACGGTTAATAATATTATCAAGAAATCTAGACCACTGTCATGTGAAAACAACGTTCAAGAAGAGCAAGCAACGTGTCTGAGTAAATGAAAAGTGCGCCGAAGAGGGACGTCATCAGAAACCGTCGTCGGAGCGCGAAGGATGTCGCCAACAGCATGGAAATGTCAACATATGTGGTAAGAAAGACTCTGAAAGAGCTACACTATTAAAGAAGAGATTCAAGAAAGAAGCCTTTGATTTCAGAGCTTAACGGAAACAGGTGTATGGATTGGGTGAGAGAATTAGAGAGCAAAGATTATGAATTTTGGCAGTCTGTAATTTGGTCAGAATAAGGTAAATTCTGCGAATATTCGAATTCAAGACAGGTTTATGTTTGGAGAAATCAGAGTGAGACTTGAAATACTGAATGTTTGCAGGCGACAATGAAACATAGAGGGATTCGTGTAATGGTGTGGGGCGCTGTCTGGTTTGGAGGGAAATCTGTGCTGATTCTTGCTGATGAGCAGTTGAATGGTCGAAAATACTGTCAAATATTACAGAAAGGTCTACTCCCACTATTTGAAACCAGTCGGATTGACAAGAATGTCTACTTTTTTAAAGATAGAACGCCATGACATATGAGAAAAGTATCAAAGTCCTGGAAGGAATCGCAAAGAATCAAGTCACTGCCATGAGTAGCCCAAAGTTCTGACGTGAATCCAATAGTGCAACTTCGGGAGCACCTTGAACAAAAACATCAAGAGCGTGCAACCAAAATCACGTCAGTGGCAACCCTTAAAGAAACATTGCTAAAAAAAGTGGCAAAAATGGATCAGACGATTGTTGATAACTTGATCAAATCCATGAAAAATCAAATACAAGTACTGAAACGAGAAAATGGAGGACCTACTTCATACTAGTTCCAAATACTGTTTATTTATTTTGAGTAGGGATTATGTAATTAAATTTTGATATTCGATGTAGTTTATTTCTCCTTTTCTTAGGCCACTGTAGTTTATATGGAAAATGACATAAAACATTACATTTTCCAATTTCATAAAATATATTTTTGCAGCAAATAAGTTTTTAAATCGCATGAAATAAGCAGATAATCTTTCAAAATTAAATGAAATTGAATTAAAATATATTAAAAATTAAATTAAAATAAAATAAATTAAATTAAAAAAGTAAATTAAAAAATTAAATTGAATTAAATTAAATATCCATTTTAATTTTTTTTACCTGTCAAATTTTCAAGAAAATAATGTGTTTTATTAAATAATTAAAATAAATAAAATAAAATTTTATTTTAATATTTTATTAAATAATTAAAATAGTTTCAATGAATTGTTTTTTCTAATATTTCAGAACAAATTTTCAAGATGTTTTGATTTTATATTGGAAAGATTTCTTACCGAAATATCAGCTTCATAGTTTTTTCTTAATAAAAATATAAAAAATATTTTTCCTCGGCGTTCAACTTTAGAAGTCTTAAGTCTCTATCACAAGTGGTGGGGGGGGTAACTAACGTAAAGTATTTTCAAAAGGTTGTCTTATAAAATAACATGTTACGTATAACATTCAAGCATTGATGAATAAGTATTGAAAATTATATTTAAATCGGACAATTCACTGAGTTTCGGTAAGTGTTTAGAAGCTATTTTGCTTTCATTTCGAAAAGGAAATCTACCTTGTTGGCTGCATTTACCTCAACTTATTTTGCCACAATCTTCTTCTATATGCTGTGTCTTTTTAGAATGTAAACGATAATGGCTCTCCACAACTCAGCTCTTAATAAAATGTCTCTTTCGGTTATTTCTCCATAGCTCAGTTCCGCAATCCAGTTACCCAAACTCACTATGTTATGTGTTGTTTTCCTCTTTCCATCTTGCATTCAATCTGTCCTGTGAGTATCAGATTTTCCAATCCCTCCTTCCTCATTATGTGCCCTAGAAACTCAACTGTCTCATCCTAAAGTATTAATCTCATCTTTGCTTCCATTTTGTAGAAACTTCATCGTTGCTCACATGTTCGGTCTACAGTATCCTCAGAATCCTTCTGTAGAACAACATTTCTGTTGATTCAAGTCTCCTCTTCATCTTCAAGAACATTTAGCACTCACTGCCATACAGGAGGACATATAGCATGTAGCAATTTAGTACTCTTTTCCTTCTTTCTAGCGAAGTTGTTATATTTCTTATTACTCTGAGTAGCTTTTGCAATCCTCCCTTAGCTGTCGTTGGATTTCAGTCTTACACTTTCCGTATTTATTTGATTTTGGTATCTTCGATTCGTACTAAAACCTTGAACTCATCTTTCTGTTTTCTAACAGTTGATGTTTAATCCTTTCCTCTCGCTTTACTTCACTGCCTTCTCTAGGAGTTTTGCAGATTTCTTTTTGTGTCTGATATGCACATTGTGTTATCTGCATTCATTATGTTGATAAGACTGTGGCCGCCAATGATGAAACCTGGTAGGATTTCTAGTTCCCTCAGAATTGCCTCGCTGTAAGGGTTGAATAATTCCAGTGAGAAGATATATCCTTGCATTACAACCTTTTCTATTTTTGTATATCTGCTGAACTTATTTTCTATCCGTACGCAGACAATTTGCTACCAGTATAGGTTCTTGATGCTTCCCAAATATATCAAGTTTGTTTTGTTTTATGGCTCATTAAACTGATTGTGCCGTACAGTAGTATTTTTGTAGTAGTAAAGAGGTCAAACGTTGAAATAATAGAACCTGAAAACTGTTCTTAGGTGGATCTGTAGCAAATACTTACACCAATCTCCTGCTATCAAACATTGTGGTTGGTCTGACACAATCTTTCACCACTTTAAAAAAATCTATATGGGTTTAGCCTATAGCAGTTAAGATCCCTTCAGATGTATACCGATTCCAACTTCCAAAAGTTTCACTATGGATAAAATGGGGACAACGGGAATAGAATAATGGTATTACTGGGATGCTTAAGCCGGCATATTAATAGTGGATGATGGTAGGTCGAGCACTAATCGGTGAGCCATTTTGCTGTAGGTATTTCTTCAGACAAAGCAGGCATATTTCGATACAGCACTGTTTTCTCAGAAAAAGAGAGAGGACATAAAAAATTGCTTTCTACAAATTTGAAGTTAGCTTCCCGTTGTAACTGTGTGGCTAGCCAATAACACAGTCTTATCAGGAATGGGGGAAAAATCAATGTTTGTTTTTGGAATATTTTGGAATATGCATAAATTCCAAGATAAAGATTCAACACCAGTAACAGCAGTTGCATTGCAGAAATATGATGTCCTCAATATAAATGCACACAGTGAAACGTGTTATACATGTTTATCGCATTTAGAGGAAGTAAGATGTAGAATTCCAGTCGAATCCATTGCATTCATTTACGTACTAATACCCTTTGGAAAGGTATAAATCTTCCTATTCTTCTCCTCCCAGCAATGGGTAAATAGCAGGACAGGCCGAGTTCTATAGCCTTGGATGGGAAATGGCAACCTTCTGGGGGAAAATCTGCCTTGTCAGTCATGTGTCGAAAGATCCATGATCGTCTAAGCGTGTATCACTCATGGCACATAAATGACTGAAGATGTAAAAGAAACGTCATCTACCATATGTTGGACTTGTAAATATTTGAATGCAATATCAATTTTTTTCTTCTGTTTTCATAATTCTTGTTCTTGTAATGTTCTCTTTCCTTAATAAAGATTTTTCAGATATTCACTCAGTAACCACTTGTTTCTTAGTGGCTTTATTGCCTTGCTTAGAATGAAAATATTTTAAATAAATCAGAAATATCAGAAACCATGCCTTCTCTTTGTAGAAGGATTTTATATCAAATTATAGAGCTAACGCTTCATCTAGAAAACAACACTAGTGTCAAACTAGTCATTTGTTATGTCCAGACAGTAGTCAGCTCTGAGGAGAAAAAAGATGAATTTTGTGACCATATTCGAAATACAATCTAATTTTTATGGGAGACTTCAATGTACAGGTCGGTAGCAATCCTTATTCGTTGAAATGGGTGCTAGGACATAGTGCTTGTCCAATGAATTCAAACGTTCTTCATCATCTCTGCAGAGAATTAGACCTCATTAACACCAAAAAAACGAGATCAGTAACTAAAATCACACAAGACATCATAGGTGCATCGTAAATTCAACAACTGACACGTGATAGACATTGTGGGCAAAATGAAGCGAGATTAGAGGGATATTATGATCACGCACAGCCTCAGCATATAATGCTCCACTTTGCAGTCAGTCTCTTTTTCGTCATGCCCAATAAGAAGAAGAAAAAGAAGTAGTAGAAGAATGCATGACTCACATAAAATCTTCCATCTAAAAACATATATAAGAAAGTAGAAAAACAGATTCAGTCTATCCTTAGGAAAATGAAACTAGCTTGGTGCTCGACTAAGGCTGCTGGACTCCAAAAAGCAATTGATGAGAAGTAGTCTAAAGCTTTCTACGTTGGTCCAAAAAAGTTTACGGTTCATAAGAAAAGGAAGAACCAACTCTGATCTCATCCAATAGCCAGACACTTTTAACCTATAAAAAAGACATCTTGGTGAGATGGAAAGAGACTTTTGAATCTACCCTTATTGTCGAGATAAATAATAGATTCTGTTCCTCACAAATCCTGCTGACTCTTGAAACAACTATAAAGGAAGTGAAATACTTCCACAAGAATTGTCCCAGATCAATTCCCTGGAAAAGGACACTAGTGCACTAGAAATTTCCAAGTATCGTTGACATCAGTTGGTCAAGAAACTACAGGAAATCTTCAAGCCAATCATTAGGGTTGGGAGTATTTTTCAGGAACTAAACGATGTCTCCATCAAGCGTCATTTAAAAAACAAAGGAAATAAAAATATTTGTGACAACCTTCATGTCACTTCTCTCCTTTATATTTCCGGGAAGATTCCAGCTAGACTCATACTAGAATCATCGAACGTATAAATGATGATGCAGAATTGCAATATGTCTTTCGATCAGGTTATGTCACGATTTCACTTCGTCAGGTTACTGAGAAAGTCCATGAGAGGAAGTACGAATTGTATATGGTGTTTGTTGACATAACTAATACCTTTAACACATTTAATACAGACGATATTTCAAGGGTACTAAAGAAACTTGCCATACCTGACAAGATGCTCAACCTGATCTTATTACCTTTCCAGCGGAGAATGAAAGCTGCTGTGATGTCGGATAGAGAACATTATGATTCCTTTGATGTCAAGAAAAGCACTAAAACCAAGCCGCGTCAGGACTACGGTTTTTCATGATTTATTCTCATGTGTAATACAGATGCATATCTGCAGTGACGTTGATCTAGGAGTTAAAATCCGATTCAGTATAACTAGCGAACTTTTTAACCACCAATAGCTCCCGGGTAAAACGTTTTCGAGTAGCATGATTCGTGATTTGATTTTCGCAGATGTCCTACTCAGAAGAATGTAGTTAAAAGATACTTAGGAACTTGTAGATCATTTTTCTAACGAACGGAAAACCTTCGGGCTTATCATTAAGAAAACGCAAGTTGCCCATCAACCAACTCCAAGCAATAATCACAAACATACCAATTCCTTTTAGCTTTAAACGAAGACTCTCAACTATGTAAAAGTCTTTGCATACGAGAGAAGCAAAGTGAACGCCAGGGCATGTCTTGATGACTAAATAGCTAAAGGAATAGAGAAAGTATCAATGCATTTGGTAGACACGGAAATTGCATTTGGGGAAAACATAAGCACATAATTTTAAGTATACAAAGCTGTCCTTCTTATATTGGTCAGGAACCTGGACACCATGTCAATCTCATATCAATCAGCTTTAAATTTTCTAAACGATTCTTCACAAATTGTGAATACACATATGATAAAGACAAAATCTAAAATGCTAATCTTTTCACTAAATGAAGAATTGGAGAAATTGTGTCTTTTCTTGTCCAATCACAGTTGAGGTGGGATGATTATATTCTCAATTTAAGTGACAACAGAGTAACTTAGGTTATCCGGTATTTTGGTTATTTCATTCTGGAAAGAGTAACGTAGGGATGTCATTGGTCGGATTTAAAGACGAGATGAAGAGTATTATTACGGCTGTCAGCATTTTTGACCTTTGACTAGGCGGCGTCGAAGCGTAAAGAATGGACAGCGCGTTCTTTCAATGTCATTAATAAGTTTAAAGCAGTCCGTCTTTAAAGTCTGAGGGAATTAAGAGGAATGACAAAAACATAATCATTATTATCTATCCTGTCTCAAAACCCTCATCCCTACATCTTTTGTGACCTTGTATGGAAATCACAGACATAATTCAAATACCCTCCCATATATATATATATATATATATATATATATATATATATATATATATATATATATATATATAAGTAATTCATCGAGTCTGAAACCTCAACAGAATGCAGAAAGCACTGGACAGCCGTTTCGTACTATATTTGGGACTCATCAGCAGTGGTAGCAAATCAGACTCAAGATAGCGCTGCTCGCTCACATATTCCGTGGTGGAACTCAACTGAGATTCTCTCTAATAATTTCTATCATTTATATATCATTGCTTGAACCGGCTTCTAATGCTAAAGCTTGAGCGGCTTGGTGATAGTAGTCGTGGCTCCGGGGGCACCGTCCTATGGTTAGAGAGAATCTGAGTTGAGTTCCACCACGGAATTTGTGAGTAATCGGAGCTATATTGAGTCTGATTTGCTACCTCTTCGTCACCGAGGCCCATAGAACAGTTGGTATGACGTTTGCTTGATAACCTAACTCTCAATGTTTCAATTCCCGGATGCGCACCGCTGATGAGTCCCAAATATAGGACGAAACGGCCGTCCAGTGCTTTCTGCATTCTATTGAGGTTTCAAACTCGATGAATTACTTAATTATAATTATCAAATCCTCCTACTAATTTCTATCATATATATATATATATATATATATATATATATATATATATATATATATATATATATATATGAAAGGGTAAGGAACAAATAAGAAACGTTTATGTATCAAACAGGTTTTGCTTTTATTAAAGCTTCATCAGGGAATGAGATGTGGAAAAAATTCCTGGTACTTTTTTTGCGTTCGTTGCTTTCCATTGGTTAAGCAGACTTCGCCTGCATTTGACTTGCCAAGCAGCGTTCGAGTGTATAATTCATGTGTTAAAGTGTATCAATTCTAGTTTGTCAATGCGGGATTCAGATAACAATACACATTCGTAAGTGTGAGTTTTTGTGTGTATGTCTCATAACAATTATTTAAGTTTCATGTCTGTCGGCATGTTGCTCTTGGGACGTTTTTACATCAACACCTGTTGTGCTAGTTAATTATACGTTAGATTCTTTAGGAATGGATTTAATAAAGTGTTTTTGACGAGTTATTTTATAGTTGGTAATTTTTTATCAGGACTTCCACGAAGTATTTTCTACATAAATGATTATGTTCTTCTTTGTTTTAATTAGGGTGGCATTTATAAAATCAAAGTTATGGTCAATCTTGTTCCTCTCTATTAGAAGTACCTTAAATGGTTGCCCCAATTTTGCTCTGTTTTGTGTTCACAGATGCAATCTTTAAGACTTCGAGATATCACTCCGGTGCATCTACATTGCAAGCCCTTCAATCCCAACTTCGTTGCATCGGAGAAGTGTGCTCACTATTAGAAATAAACAAAGACATAAAAACTGCAGGGTGAGTGTCAGTTTTATACCCATCATGTTATCTTCTGACAAAGCGTCACTACTCCTTTCACGGGTCATTTTTATATGGGCCACGTGGGTGATTAAAGTAAGTATTAAAGAAATTAGGACAAAGAGTAAGCTGACTCTTCACAGTTCTTTTGCTTTTGCTATGTTCACTTTTATATATATATATATATATATATATGATACAAATTTAGTTTCTATGTTATCCTATATGTATGGGTTAAATGACTCAGTATCAGGGATAGAGTGTATGTAAATATAAAGTGGACATTAAAGTCAACACCCTACGGCGACTGTTTCAGACGTAAACGCAGTTGCCACCGTTGACTTAAATGTCCTCTTTATCTATCTATGAAGATATGTGTATGATAATAAAACATACATACACTACGAAACGTTTTGCGTACGTATATATATATATTTCTTCCATAGGTCTTATCAATACAGTGTTCAATGTCATGAGACAGAGCTATAAGTATATATTAATAAATTTACATTATATATAACTTGTTTAGTACGATTCGGAGTTACATGCAGTTGCTGCAATCTTCAGGTGCAAATACAATCTGAACATTCATTCACGTTCTCGTGGTGATGATTCAAACTTTTTTGTGTTAAAACTTGGCTATTTAATTATTGCTGCCTAAAATATTAGAATTAACTAATTAATAATTTATATCATTTAAATTCATAATTTCATAATGCGAAGAGACTTTTTGTTAATTATTTGAATTTAAATATGATTCAAAGATAATCAAAATATAAGGGGATGTTACTCTCAATATTTACAAAAATATGATAATAATATCAAATATTAAAATTAATACTCCGGATGGAAAAATAATTTAAAAATAAAAAAAATAATAGGTTTGTACTATCTAACTAATGTGTTTGGAACCTAGCCTTGTACTTATAAGGTGAAATTATATAAACACCTTATAAATAAGTAGAGCACAGTAATGTTAGATTATATATATGAGAAATATTATTAATAATAGGATCTAAGAATATTAAAAGTTGTTGCATATATTCGTATAATCTCTTTTAATCGGGACCGACATATTTTAGCAGGTGCTTGGATTTATGTTTGCATGAAGACATTAAATCGAACCTCGTGTTCAGCAGGTAGGTCTATTTAAATGTTTTAATATGATAAGCTTCTCCAACAAATGCAAGTGACATCTGTGTCTCTTTCCATTGTATACCTAAGCTTTCGCGATGATTTCCCAGCTAATGGTTGGGTTCTGGTGGTTGTTTTTAATCGCCAAGCATACATTCAAAGTGATTTGCAGTTTATGTATTTAATATTGCTCAGTATCATTTTGTGGTGATAGAAACGCAATTTCCAGTTGTTATTGGTGCATCCAAAGAAATATCTAAAAATAATCGTCTGAATTTATTCTAACTCTCTATATAATGCCTTCAGTCATGCACTAGCCTATCGATGTAAGATATTATATATTCCCTATTATATATATATGTTGAGGCCTCACACTTATACACACACCCACACGAATATACACATTTACACACATCATACTCACTCACTTTCCTAATGAGCCAAATGATAACATACACCCATATCAATATACAACACATATCATACTCATTCACTCCCTAAAAACTAAATAACACACACACACACACACACACACACACACACACACACTTACCAGAGACTAAATAACTAAATAACACACACTAAACTAAATAACACACACACACACTTACCATCCCCTCTGCAGGTACCAATAAAACTGCTGAACTGACCGACGAAACTAGCATGAATCCATCCAGCTCTTATCTCAAATGACAACTTAAAAGAGACTGTTTGACCAACACAAGGAATGTTAATAAACTCATGTTAAAAAGATAAAATTCATTTTCTCCATCAAGACATTCATTTCTGTAGTTTACTGCTACCAGCAAACAGAAACATTTTTTTCTCCCGATGATGGCCATGTTGGCCGAAACTAGTCGAGGAATCTAAATGAAATAATAAAAATAAAAACATAAGAATATTAATCTACAACCCAGTGTGTCTGAAAATTTCAATTAATTTTTTAAATAATTTTTATCGTTCAAAATATATATATATATATATATATATATATATATATATATATATACTCATCTAAAAAATATTTAATATCTAAACGATTACTAAACTAATTATGTTTCTTTTTTTCAGGTCTTCAGATAAGACATTTAGCCATCTTGACACCATTTTTCATATGAATCAATGAAACCCCCTTTGTGTTATTCATCTAAAATAGAGTAGGTTAATCTGTTTTTTGCCAGAGCCAGGCCTTCCCAGCTGAGTGAGAGGAAAAATCATTCAGGCTTTCAGTAATGATACCAACATTCATTTTCTGGCATCCATCTTAAAATGTTCATTTAACAACGATAAAGAGAACAATAAATAAGTTTAAAAAAGAGAGAAGAGTAGAGAGGAAAACTGGATCAGGAGACTACAACAGGAAGAGGGATCATCTTTTCAACTTAGATCTAAAGAGTTCAATTAGAAAAGATTCAACTCAATTCATAATACATTTGATACGTGAGAGAGGGGTTTCAGCTATAATAGTCCAAAGACCAGTGAAAAATGACTTGGCAGTCGTACGTGAAACATCTGAGTCAATTTGTTACTCCAGGACAGAAAGTTAGAATGTTAGAAAGGGTGAAGATCATCTTGAATAAGTTGGAAAATGATCCAGGAATTATATATATATATATATATATATATATATATATATATATATATATATATTTGAACTTTATTTTAAATCTTCATGAGCTTCCTATTCTTAACTATGATTAATTAATGATGAACATATAATTTTCGTTTATGATCGATTTCATCAGATATTTCTGTTAAGCTTGAATAGTTATTATATATTCTTATTGTTAAAAATAGAGCCCAATAGTGCTACAAAAACCTCGGAGAATTCTAGTAAGATGTTTAGTCATATCTAAGATACAACGGTTCAGAGCTAATGTAATGCTTAGGAGGGTTTTTGTTTTCTTGTTTTGTTTACTGATAAGTTCTCTGGAACGTAAAGACTAACCGATTATTTTGTTATATGTGATATCTTACACATATATTAAACGTGTCTTTGTCATTAGACCTTCCATTTCAATTTCAGGATCTCATCACAAACATCTAAAACGAAACAGAGAAATGTGTTTGAAAAGCAATTTTCACGAAGCTTGTTTATAAACTGATTGATTAACGAATCAAAATTGATTAAATTCCTCCTTCGTCAAGCGATTTCTTTTCATTTTGAAAGCCAAGAAATTCTAGCTCGCAAACGACTTGTTTGCATTTCATGTGTGTATTTTTACAAGGGATTGCATAATATTTTTCAATTCAGATTTAGTTTTCTTTTGTTTAAATTCGCTTCTTAATTCATTCCCTTTTGTATTTTTGTGTATATTTTCGTTAAATTATCGCCTTCTTTAAACGATTGATTAGTGTTTTTTAATTTTCGTTGATTTTAACTCTGTATTACTATTGCCTTCGTTTTTCGTTTTTAACACTTTCTTTCATTTCTTTTTTATATACTCTTTATTTGTTCTTTTTCATTCATTTTGAATTCCATAATCTTTTTTTTTTTGGCTCACATTGTTTATCTTATCGCTTCTCTTCTTTTGACACACCACCTACTTTTATTTTTCTTATTCTCTTCTTTTCCCTTCTCATATTTCTCCACCGCACATCCTTTCATCCTAGTCTTTCACTAACGACCAATTTTCAAAGGGATAACCGGGGAACGCCTTTTGCAAACAACTTAACACAATTAGGAAAGAAGGGAATTTCAAAGCCGAGCATTCTCCTTTGAGACTGGCTTGAAATAGTCGATTGCTAATCGCATCAACGACAGTTATTAGCGAGCCTCGTCTTCATGATAAAGTCAAGTACACATATACGAACACATATCTATCTATCTATCTATCTATCTATCTCAGTCTGTTCATTATCCATCTAGCTAGCTATCTCATTCTGTTTACATCTATCTATCTATCTATCTGACGAGCATGATACTTATTTAATATATTTCCGATAGTTACATTCCATTGAAATATATATAACGAATTTATTTTAATGTAACAATTAATTATGAAATATATCGATATATTTTCTATATAACAGTGAAATAAATAATTTCACTCTTTCAAAATATTTACTTATATATGTTCGAATCTTAAATTGACTTTACTTTTACGACTCAGAGGTGAATCCAGCATTTTCAGTTAGATGGGGCGTGTTCCTCGGTAAAAATAAAATCAATTCAGAATTTTAAATTGTGATCATATACTGCGTGTAACAGCAAAATTGTCCAATTGTTAGAGTAAGCATTGAAGAGAAATGATTAAAGGTATCTTACTGGAATTCTCCGAGGTTGCATTGGGCTATACTTTGAGCCATAAAAATTGTATAATTACTGTTCAAGCTTAACAGAAGAGTCATGATGAAATCGATTATAAATGAAAATGACACTTTCATCATTAATTAATTATAGGTAACAATCGGAAGCTCATGAAGTATTGAAATAAAATTCAAATATATATATATATATATATATATATATATATATAAATCCAGGCTCATTTTCTAACTTATTCAAGATGATTTTCCGCCCCCTCTAACCTTTTAACTTTCTGTCTTGGAGTAACAAGTTGCCTCACAGGTTTCATGTACGTTATCATTTTGAAGTCTTTGGGATGCCATAGCTAAAATTACACTCTCACGTACCAAACGATTTATGGATAGAATTTGATCTTTTCTATTTTCTCTTTTTAGCTCTAAGTTGAAATGGTCATCCGTCTTCCTGTTGTGACCGCCTCGTCCAGTTTTCCTCCCTACTTTTCCCTCTTTTTAAAACGTGTGTGTGTGTGTGTGTGTGTGTGTGTGTGTGTGTGTGTGATTAGATAGAGTTTATGAAACGGAATGTACTAAAGACAATTTTTGTGGATTTTTAATTGCATAGAAGATCACGATTTTATCATAGTCTAACGGAATGTCTTTGGGAACATACAAAGTGCATAAAATTAACTTATAGCTTAACTTGTCTACTTTGCAACAAAATATTTATACTCAGAAGTTTTAGTGGAGGCGTGTGCACCCTTTACGCCCCCCTCCCTGGATCATCCCTTGGTCTATATTTTATCTTTCTGTCTGAATTTCTGGGTTGATGAGTTACTATTTCCCGATCACGAGTCCACTAACCCATTAGTGCCGTAGGGACACGATATCTACCGCTGCCTTAGTAGCAATAGCTTCTCTTGGGCAAGATTGCCAGCCGGGAAGGTTTGAATTCAAACATTTTCTACTCTAGTCTGAACCAAGCCTATTTTCCCGGGCTGAGAAGAAATGGATTCATATTTTCCCCAGGGGTAATAAGTGAATGGTATTTGAACACGGCTCTCTGATTCTTCAATGACATCCGTTATCCATTACCCCACCGTACCTTATTATTTACACTTTTTATATTCGGACTATTGTCCTCATATTTGCTTCGGTCGTTCTACTCCCCGGTCTTCATCAGGAGTATATCGATCTATGTAACCTACAGGGAATTCTGAACTAAACACTTTATATTCCTCTACGCGGGTAGACTCTTCTCGATCTATTGCTCAAATACGTCAAATACTTATTTTTAGTACAGTTATTACATCCAAGTATACACTCCCAATCTAGTATAATACTATATTTTCATATGAATTTAGAAATTTATTATAAAAGTATATCTGCCTTTTTATCTATCGATGGAGGGGGATATTTCAATACCGAATTAACAATTAATTATTTTAAAAAAATATGTATATATTTATCTATATAAGATGGTTGGAAGGAACGTGTCAAGAGAATCCGAGAATTCTCGATTTCTATCAGACATCGCTGCCGGCAGGTACTCCAGATAGCATCCAGAGTCAACTACAAGTTGGTCAATGTAGGTGCAATGAGGTCTTCCAACCGGTCTTTTGCCGCGCAATGGGTTCCATAGAAGGGTGCTACTCACAAGTTCTGACTTACATCTCCAGGAGTGACCAATTAGCCGAAGCCTAATATAGATGGAAGGTGTCCATACAGGGGATTCTTTGTTGTATATTTCTTCTGACCGATGTCCAATGCAACTAGTAACATCCTTGTGTATGTTCCGCCAAGTGAGGTTTCTTGGTATTTCGTCAGTGTCCATGTTGTTGAGCCGTAGAGCAAGACAGATCATAGCGTGCTTTTAATGAACTCTCTCTTAAGATTGTCAGAGAGGGAGGACTTCCAGATGGTCCTCAGATCATCAAGGACACCCCAGGCCTTGCCTTTGTGGATCTTGGTGTCTCTTTCCGTTGAATGGATGTTGATACCGAGGTAAACAAATTCCATGACCGATTTAAGAAAGATTTAAATGAGAGATATATTTTAATAAAAATTTTAAAAATTCATGAACTATACAAACATACAATGCAGCAATAATGTATTAACAAAAGAAATATTGGAAATATTATTCAGACACTATTAAAAATTTATCATAAATCTAATGTGTAAGTGCGAACGTAGGTCTTAATATTTCCGCACCAACATAGAACATTTTGGAATTTCCAGCAATCCGTCTCAGAGGATGATGACATCAAAATTATTATTCAGTACATCACTTTATCCCAACCAGGTTATCACGGCTGAAGATGTCAACAACAAAAATATGATGTAATTATGCAACCTGATGAGGTTTGCTGACGAAATGTTAAATACTTCTCTCAGAATTCTTACATCCGGGGTTAATATCACATCCTATTGTGGACACCAGTTTACTACTATGCGAGAACAGAATATTCTCAGTTTGCATTTTCAACATTATGGGAATTATTATATCCATGATATAATAAAACCTTAATACAGAGACGAAACGGAATAGCTGAAAAATGGACGACATAATTTGATATTAGAGAGTTTTATACCGCTAAGTCACACACAAATTTATATACAAATATTTACACTTGTCCCACACGTAGAAAATATAACACATGTACAGCACAACAAGCAGTGTTAAAATGGGATGAGATGTAATATCTTACTTGTAATAATTCCCAAAGGAAAATTGAACTACTGGAGGTTTATTCTATGTTCCTCGATAAGCCGTATTTACGGGAGGAACATAGAATAAACAACGGGGATTCGAGTGGGTCGGATTTGCCACTAGTGTGGCCATATTTATCAAACGAGAAAACACCGAGTCATGGGTATTTATCCACATGGAGATGGCGTGTCTATAATTCGAGGGGGGCGGATTTATTATCATCTTCGTCACTAGTGAGGACATCTTTTCCAGTGGGAAAACGGCGACTTCGGTGACTCATAGCGCCCGTCACGTTACCCACGTGACTTCAGCTACAGTTGGATCGACTGTTGGGAAATGAAAGATGTTTAATCAGCACTAAAAGGCGTTTCTGGGGCCGGGTTTTCGAGGGAAACATTCTTCAGGAGCGATGAAGAAATAAAAATTCATACGAATCAAGAGGTCAATCGAAATGAGATCGAAAATTGAATATCACATGAAAATATATTTATTGAGAATATATTTTCAGCTATTTCTTGGTCGGGCCGATAAATTTTCCACACCATTCCAATCTATCTATCTATCTATCTATCTATCTATCTATCTCAGACTGTTCATTATCTATTTATCTAATCTATCTCCCTTTGAATACATCGGTTACTAATAATCTCCCCTCTATTTCTTTCTCTCTCTCTCCCAGTCTCTCTACTCTTAATATCCCACTGATAATTTGTCTATCTATCTATCTATCTATCTCAGTATATTCATTATCTATCTATCTATCTATCTATCTATCTATCTATCTATCTATCTATCTCAGTATATTCATTATCTATCTATCTATCTATCTATCTATCTATCTATCTCAGTATATTCATTATCTATCTATCTATCTATCTATCTATCTCAGTATATTCATTATCTATATATCTATCTATCTATCTATCTCAGTATATTCATTATCTATCTATCTATCTATCTCAGAATATTCATTATCTATCTATCTATCTATCTATCTCAGTATATTCATTATCTATCTATCTATCTATCTATCTATCTATCTCAGTATATTCATTATCTATCTATCTATCTATCTCTGAATATATTTGTTACTAAAGATCTCCTCTCTCTTTCTCTCTCTCCCTCGCCCCTTTCTCTATACTCTCAATATCCTACTGATAATATATTTGTCCAATAATCAATCTATCTATATATGTGTGTATGTGTGTGTGTGCGTCAGACTGTTTATTATCTATCTATCTATCTATCTATCTATCTATCTGTCTCAGACTGTTCATTATCTATAGATCTATTTATCTATCTACTATTTCTCTCTGAATATATCCGTGTTTATCTATCTATCTATCTATCTATCTATTGCAGCATTAAAATTGGACTTACATTTCGTTGAAAGGATTCAGTATAATCTTGTTGTGTTTATATTCACCAGGCATCGTGGGTAATCTTTTTTTAAAAAGGCAAAAAAAGAAAAGTCAATAAAAATAACAAGGGGAAAAAGAAAGAAAGTAAGAAAGTTAAATACAAATTGCTGGCGTGTGTTTGGTGATTACTGTAAAGAGAAAGAAAGTGTTGATAGCTTAATTAATGGAAATTAATACATGGCCAAAGAATGGAATCAGACGCAAAAGTATCCAAGAGAATTTCGACAGTGAAAACGTTTAATGATTGCGAGAAATTAAGGAAAAAAGTTGATTTTTGTTCCAAATAGTTTAAAGAAAAACGTTTTCCACGTTTTCGATATTTTCAAAGATTCTGCAATTATTTATCGATGTGTATGAGGTTTAGCTTAGTCTGGTACAAGGCTAAAAGTAAAAAAGCAGATGAGCAAATTGTGTTGCGATATTTCATGTTCCTATGTGAATATTGAAGGGTTCAGTTTAGATTTCTCTAGCAATTTAATTTTCTTATTGTTATGGGATCTGAACTGTAACGATACATGAACTCTTCCCGATACTATAAAGACTGCACCTCTCAAGAGAGACGGTAGAACGAAGTGGAACGAGTCGAGACGGATTCGAATCGAGACAATAGTAGTTCACTCTCAACCGAACTGACAGTCATGCTAACAACTTCAACTTCTTGTATTATTATTATTCTGTTTAATATATCTTTGTTATTCCTAATCTTGTGTTCGTGTTGTTCTTCTTTGTTCCTAACCTTGGACCATAACCGTGGCGACGAAGATATTGGACCATAACCGTGGCGACGAAGATATTGGACCATAACCGTGGTGCGAGGATATTGGACCATAACCGTGGCGACGAAGATATTGGACCATAACCGTGGTGCGAGGATATTGGACTATAACCATGGTGCGAGGATATTGGACCATAACCGTAGTGCGAGCATATTGGACTATAACCGTGGCGACGAAGATATTGGACCATAACCGTGGTGCGAGGATATTGGACTATAACCATGGTGCGAGGATATTGGACCATAACTGTAGTGCGAGCATATTGGACCATAACCGTGGTGACGAAGATATTGGACCATAACCGTGGTGCGAAGATATTGGACTATAACCGTGGCGACGAAGATATTGGACCATAACCGTGGTGCGAGGATATTGGACTATAACCATGGTGCGAGGATATTGGACCATAACTGTAGTGCGAGCATATTGGACCATAACCGTGGTGCGAGGATATTGGACCATAACCGTAGTGCGAGCATATTGGACCATAACCGTGGCGACGAAGATATTGGACCATAACCGTGGTGCGAGGATATTGGACTATAACCGTGGTGCGAGGATATTGGACCATAACCGTAGTGCGAGCATATTGGACCATAACCGTGGTGACGAAGATATTGGACCATAACCGTGGTGCGAGGATATTGGACTATAACCGTGGCGACGAAGATATTGGACCATAACCGTGGTGCGAGGATATTGGACCATAACACTTATGAATCCTATCTGAGGCGATAACAATATTATTCACGTGTGTTATTTTATGATTCTTTAAGAAAATATTCTAACAGACAAGTATTATTTTACACATGAAGAAGCATATTCAGTCATGACATGATGATTTTTGAGACAAACAAAGGCACATGGAGATTGCTTTAATGTGCTTGGACAAAAGTCACATTCTTTTACATGTTTTATAAACATTTTATATCCGCAAGATCAGCTTCTTCAAATATATTCTTTTTAGTCAAATCAAATCTTTTTTTATTAAAATGGATCGGTCTTGGAAGACAATCCCCTCGTAGATTCAGGAGTAGTCTGAGTTCGTCAATGATTATTTCTTCCATTTACTCGTCGTTGGTTTGAATTTTAATATTCGAACGTTTAATCTACTAGTTGTTCATGACTCAATCGAAACTCGGAGACAATTTTTTAATCTCCAAAAGATCAACATAAAATGCTATTCCCCTAATATAGAAATATATGATAAATAAATACAGAAACATGTGCAGAATATATTAGTGTGTTCTGGTGAAGTGCAGATCTCCAGGTGTACATAGAATTATATGATAAATAAATAGAGAAACATGTGCAGAATATATTAGTGTGTTCTGATGAAGTGCAGATCTCCAGGTGTACATAGAATTATATGATAAATAAATACAGAAACATGTGCAGAATCTATTAGTGAAAACCGCGGGAAATGCAGATCTCCAGTAGTATTTTCTTGTCATTTAACATTTAAATCTCATGGATTAGAATATCAGAAAGTAGACACAGCGGTTCCTATTGTAACATCTTGCCAGACACCATACTGGTTAGGGGATATGCTTTCGTATAAATGCGGAGCGTATTTGTTTAGGATTATCTCCCCTAGCCTGTGCCTCGCCAAAGGCGCCAACAGATGTGGTGGTCATGAATATATGCCGTTAACTCAACAAGAACGTTCATGCGCCTTTTTGTGAGGTCTTATTTTCTATCCTGCTACATGGATAGACAACCTCCTCATTAGGTAAATCTGATGGGAGATTTAATCGCCGATGCAGTAAGTAGCTAGTGCTGGCATACATAGCTTACTGAGCGGGCATCATCTGATTTTCACTGGAATCATCGCATCGAAACTATCAGACAATGTTTAAATGTTGTAATGCGCAATATTTGGACAATGTCGATATTTATATGCTTTATCAGATTTGAACAAATAATCATAAATAATCATGAAGAGCTAATGAAAACATTTTAATTAATATCTTAATTAATATGAATTTCACCTACGTGAATAAAATAAAAGACGGAGACAGCAATCGTTGGCTGTGCTTAGAGAGGGATATTTTTTAATATTTTTTTTAAAGTTTCTTCTTTCTGTAAACGTTAACGAAGATCGCTAAATGGCCTTTATGCAATTTGTTTAGCTATTATCATCATTGTCCTGGGTAAACTACATCCGACAGCAAGGCCTATGATCAAGTGATTGGAGGTTTTGAGAAGCGTGAAACCACTTCTTAACTGCTCTTGTTCCTAGGTCCAACCTGACCCGAGGTCATAGCACCTGTTAGCAAATAGTGAATCCCCAAACAAAACGAAATCCTATGAAACTATATAACTATATTTTTATTGGAAAATATACCAGCAATAGATTTTGATATAAAAAAGTGTTAACACCAAATTATTTATAGTAAAATTGCCAACAATACATCAATCAACATGAAAGAACTCTTTCATGACATTAAGTCATATATTATCCTACAACTTCTTAAAGAAATCAATCTGTATTCCATATTATAACTTCAACAAAACTAGAACATAAAACATACATATCACCGCCTTTAGTAATTATGTTTACACAAACATCTACATTCACAAAAGTGGAGTCTCATCTACCATGTATTCAAATGTGAAAGCAGAATAACAAGAACATTAAATTTCAGCATTAAATGACCCATAATGTGTTGATATGCCGTTAAACAAACAAATTAAATCAAATCAATTATCAACATCTAATCGGGAACACAATATATCTGATGTCTGAGAAATTTAAATTTATAAATGATGGCATTATTGTAGGAGAGATTTTGACTTGCATCTTCTTGGTCTCTAAATGAATAGTCGAAAACCTTCGATCAATAACATTTAGTAAGATTCTTACAAATGCCAGTTGGTGATATATACGGTAAACAATTATGGTTAAACAAAGAAGAAGTAATTGAAGAACTTAAGTTAAAAGATATACGCAGTATTTTTGATGTTGTCGTAAATGGCATCTATATATCTAAAGGGTATGTGTCCGTACCGAAACGGTTATCGAACTGCAAAATGGTATCAGCAAATCGATTCCAAGTTCCGACAGTCTGCTGCGCTCATCTCGAATTCATGCCCTTGGGAAAGGCAATAATTCGTCTGTTCTCATCCCAATTAACTATAGATTAAATAACAGGATAAAAGTATGCATTGGGTTTAAACAGATTGTTACACGACATGCTGTAAATTGTAATAAGGCCATTCCTTTGAACGCTTCATCTGGCTCATGACTGCATTTGATCATCAATCAGTCTCTTCCTCTACATCCCTCCTGCAGCTGCATCATGTATGATGTTTCCAGAAAATAGATTTGGGCCTATCAACCTTTATTCAGTGAAAACAAACTCCATACACACGTCGTTCATGGTTGTCCGCAGATTCCATTTCTTTATCTGTTTAATTCCATGATTCCTTCAGAGCGATACTGGTTTTCTGTTCTCTATGATTTTGTTTCTCAGTTTTCCTTCAACCCAAATCTGAAGAGACCAATCTATCTCGATATACATGTCTTTCCTAAGAGCAAATGTGGAAAAGTGAATGCTACTGATTAGGCCCGAACACAGCTCGATAATTCTTCTTATTGATATCTATAACCGGAATGCTACCCGCAGATTATTTCGATAACGATGAGGAATGTTCCAATATATAATTGATAAGATGATCTCATTCTCAAAGTGCAATGGACTAGGTTTTGTTTTCAAGTGAAATGTAAAGATCGAATTCACTATTTTCATGCGTTTCTGTATCCATAATTTTTTCAATACAAAACTGTAATTAGCATTTGTTCTATTTCTACATCATCCAGATTTTATCTATGTCAGTCTGAATCTCCATATGTGACTCTTTGAACTATATTTATCCGTATTATATTAAAATATATATGCATATAAATGTATTTAAATTAGATTATAAGAGAGTATATATATATATATATATATATATATGTATATATATATATATATATATATATATATATATATATATATATATATAAAAGTGAACATAGAAGTCAACACTTAGAGGTGACAGTCTGTTTCATACTAGATTCAATCGTCAGAGGTGGCCTGGCGATTGCATCTAGCATGGAACAGACTGTCGCCTCTGAGTGTTGACTTCTATGTTCACTTTTATATTTACAGACGCTCTATCTCTGATATTGAGCTCTTTATCCCATAAATATAGCACACTTTAAGACTATATTTCTTCATATATATATATATATATATATATATATATATATATATATATATATATATATATATATATATATATATATATAGTTAAACCTAGTACTTAATGTATTGGGCACTTTCTTTACTTAGTTGCGTACTCGTATCGGGTTTCTATTCTTTGGGCTTTGGACCTGCATGCTGAATGATTGTTTTCGGCAGGCGTTCATGTTGTTGGGTCTTTTTTATACTTTTTTCCTTCGATATTGATTTCATCATTTGCAAACCAAGAAATTACTACTAATATTATATATATATATATATATATATATATATATATATATATATATATATATATATATATATGTTCACGTATGCATTTTTAAAATATTTTGAATTTGTATGTGTTTGTATATTTGCCTATATTTTTTGTGTGGCAATATTTCTATATTTAAATTTCACAATGATCAGTTTTCCATCCGTACTAGACAATTGGCTTTTGCATGAAAAAAATAAAAATGTTTATTAATATTAGTATAAATTTTACTTATGTTATTATACACCGGAAATTGTTTTATTAAAAACTATATATATATATATATATATATATATATATATATATATATATATATATATATATATATATATATATAGAAAGAGAGAGAGAGAGAGAGGAGAGAGAGAGAGAAAATATTAGTGGTAAATATACACAGACATATGCAATGATATATCTAAAATATATAAATATAAATACATACATACATACACATATATATATGTATAAAAAATAATTCCAAGAGGATAAAATCCATGTAGAACTCAATGTCCAGGACAGAGTAAGGATATTCCAATGGAATAAATTATGACCATGGAATATTAGTGTTTAAGTCTTTTTATTATATATATATATATATATATATATATATATATATATATACATAACAGAGAAATAAAAAACTACATCTAATTTATATGCTCTGTTATAATAAATATTTTGAGCTCTTTTTCAGTTTAAATATTTTATATTATTATGATCCACTTGGATTATATAACAACGGATTTATTACCTGTAATATATATATATATATATATATATATATATATATATATATATATATATATATATATATATATATATGGGATGTCCATAAAGTTCGTGTGAACTTTTAAAATTTATAAGTTTATTTGTATTTGCCATAAAAATAATTTGTAAAAAGGATTAGAAAGAAGTAAATCTATATTTTTTAAGTTTTTATTGAACTTTTATTTAAGTTTCCACATGTCCTCCATCATTAGCAATACAAAGTGTAATACGATTTTGCAGTTCACGGAAAATATTTGCAAACTGATTTACAGTAATGCCTGAAATCACATTAGTTATTTTAGCTATACTTAAAACTAGGTACATTAAACTTTATAAAAATTTTTTTACAGATTATTTCTATCGCAAATACAAATAAAGTTATAAATTTTTTAAAGTGCACACGAACTTTATGGACACCCTGTATATATTACTATAACTATTTTCCATCGATATAGTTTTCTCTAAATCTTCTGTCTTTATTCGACATAGTCAGATTCAAGGCCAGAATAACGGAGTTACAGGTAAGAACAAATTTGACTAAATAATCATCAGTCTATGACAGACCGCTATTGAAATAATGATAAAGATAATGGTGGCTATGATGTTGAGGCCTTTAATGATAATGTTTCTGTTGATGGCCGTGTCATGAATTTCAATCACTCTTATTAAGTTGCTAACGAAGAAATGATAATATCGCCATAATAAGAGAAGATGACTTTTAAAAAGTTTTAAAAAGCAGTCAGAGAGTATTTCATTATCAAAACAATGTTGATGATCGACATTAGTTTTCATCTTTTAGCTTCGAGTCTTTTTATTGTTGTTTTTTGTTGGTGTTGAATCAGATTGCGTTATTAGTATCATTACGTTCCATTAAAGACAACAAAGCCAAGCATTGTTGAATCGTTCCCACAAGGCGCGAACATTTAAGTGGTCCCATTGTCTGGGCGAAAATGAAAGAAAACAAAGTGAGAAGTAAAAAAAAAGAAGTAAGGAAAAGATTTAAAAGCCTAAAATGAAAGAAAAAAGTTAGAAAATAAAGAAATCCAGTGTTTCAGAACTCTGTACAATTTTCAGTAGTTTTTGAACTACAGAAAAAAACTTCTGATAGTCAATTTGTAATTGCATCATAATTCTTATTATTTATTATAAGTAGAATATATTACTTTAATTAAATTAATTATATAGACCTTAGATAAATAAATGGATTTTATATATATGAAATTCAAAAGAGTTTGTTCAAAAATTCTTAATTAAGGAGACGATTAAAGTTACGGACTCTTCATTTATATATATGCGATTTGTGGGCCTCCGAAAATTTGGTGAAAAAAATCTTCTCTTTCTGGCAATTTTGGAGACAAGTTGTTAAACGTAATGAAAAGAATCAACTTAAAATGTCCGAAATGATGTGTCAAATATTATAAGAGGTTCTCCATCCTTGATTTACTCAGAGATTCTTTAAAAACTTTAGCTTGATCAAGGGATCATCATCCTCTTCAATTCATAATTAAATGTCAAGCACGTTACTCAGTGCAAAATTTGCGTCGTATAAAAATGTTAGGTTTTCTGCAAAGTTGCTGTTGTGGAGTAGCTGCATATCCCCACAAGATAGACTGGTCTAAGACTATATAAAAAGTACTCTCACTTACTCTGCGAGAGGGGTTCACAATTAATCGTTAATCTGCTTGTTGTCTCTCTGCCTTCCGTTGGAGTGGAACTCAGACGAGGCTATGCCTACGAGCAGAGTCTCGTCTGGGGAGGTAGACAGCCACCAGACTCCGTGTATGCGGGGTCTACGGGGAATTTTTCCCCAAACGTACGCACTCGAAAAGCCCCACAGAAAAAACCGGCCTTGTGCCACATCCCTCCTTGTGGGTATGTCTCTGGTAAATGACGAGGAGTACACGATTAATCGTTACTCTGCTTCTCGACTCTCTGCATTCGGGCGGAAAGTAACGCAGATGAGGCTAAGATTACGGACAGAGTTTCGTCTGGGGAGGTAGACAGCCACCCTGCCCCGTGTATGCGGGGTCTACGGCGAATTTATGCCCGAGCGTACTCGCTCGGAAAGCCCCACGTTAAAAACTGGCCTTGTGCCACTTCTCGCCTTGTGAGGATGTTTCGGTTATTGAACTCACAAGTCTTTTGGTCTAGTCACTGGATCTAACCAGCGTCTTTATCCACTGGGCAATGTCGATAAAGATGTGGGTTAGAGTCAATGACTAGAACCAAAGTGTTGTGAGTTCAATACTAGGCCACAGCAGTGTTGAATCAAAAGCTTGGAGAGCTGCGTTAAAGGGAAGTAACTGAGAAAGAAGTATTGCACGTGGAAATAGAACAATCTACCCCGGGTGGGTGAAATAAAGGCCGGAACGTACAGCGGCCGAAACGTTGTGAATATAGCAATAAAGAAGAGGATAACAGTCCGAATAATGTAAATATTATAAGTAATACCACACCTCAGAGATAGAGACAGATATTGATAAATATATTACGTTTAATGAAACACGCGTTTTCTATTTAGCTATGTGTCTGAAACATAAAAGAACCTAGAGAAAGTCCTAGATAAATGATACAGACAATGGAATGGAATGAAAAGCAAGGGGTGGAATACAAAGGGTGGAATGAGAAGCAAAGTGTGGAATACGAAGAGTGGAATGAAAAGCAAGGGGTGGAATACAAAGGGTGGAATACAAAGGGTGGAATGAGAAGCAAAGGGTGGAATAAAAAGGGTGGAATGAAAAGCAAAGCATGGAAGAAAAAGGGTGGAATGAGAAGCAAAGGGTGGAATAAAAAGGGTGGAATGAAAAGCAAAGGGTGGAATACAAAGGGGTGGAATGAAAAGCAAAGCGTGGAATAAAAAGGGTGGAATGAAAAGCAAAGGGTGGAATAAAAAGTGCGGAATGAAAAGCAAAGGGTGGAATAAAAAGGGTTGAATGAACAGCAAACTGTGGAATAAAAAGGGTGGAATGGAAAGCAAATCGTGGAATAAAAACGGTGAAATAAAGAGCAAAGGGTGGAATAAAAAGGGTGGAATGAAAATCAAAGGGTGGAATAAAAAGGGTGGAATGAAAAGCAATGTGTGCAATAAAAATGGTGGAATGAAAGGCAATGTGTGGAATAAAAAGGTGGAATGAGAAGCAAAAGGTGGAATAATAAGGGTGGAATGAAAAGCAAAGAGTGGAATAAAAAGGGTGGAATTAGAAGCAAAGGGTGGAATAAAAAGGGTGGAATGAAAAGCAAAGGGTGGAATAAAAAGGGTGGAATGAAAAGCAAAGGGTGGAATGAAAAGCAAAGGGTGGAATAAAAAGGGTGGAATGAGAAGCAAAGCGTGGAATAAAAAGGGTGGAATGAGAAGCAAAGAGTGGAATAAAAGGGGTGGAATGAGAAGCAAAGGGTTGAATAAAAAGGGTGGAATGATAAGCAAAGGGTGGAATAAAAAGAATGGAATGAAAAGCAATGTGTGAAATAAAAATAGTGGAATGAGAAGCCAAGGGTAGAATAAAAAGGGTGGAATGAGAAGCCAAGGGTGGAATAAAAAGGGTGGAATGAAAAGCCAAGGGTGGAATAAAAAGGGTGGAATGAGAAGCCAAGGGTAGAATAAAAAGGGTGGAATGAGAAGCCAAGGGTGGAATAAAAAGGGTGGAATGAGAAGCCAAGGGTGGAATAAAAAGGGTGGAATGAGAAGCCAAGGGTAGAATAAAAAGGGTGGAATGAGAAGCCAAGGGTGGAATAAAAAGGGTGGAATGAAAAGCAAAGAGTGGAATAAAAAGGGTGGAATGAAAAACAAGGAGTTGAATAAAAAGAGTGGAATGAGAGGCAAAGGGTGGAATAAAAAGGGTGGAATGAAAATCAAAGGGTTGAATAAAAAGGGTGGAATGAAAAGCAATGTGTGCAATAAAAAGGGTGTAATGAGAAGCAAAGCGTGGAATAAAAAGGGTGGAATGAGAAGCAAAGGGTGGAATAAAAAGGGCGGAATGAAAAGCCAAGCGTGGAATAAAAAGGGTGGAATGAGAAGCAAAGCGTGGAATAAAAAGGGTGGAATGAGAAGCAAAGAGTGGAATAAAAAGGGTGGAATGAGAAGCAAAGGGTTGAATAAAAAGGGTGGAATGAAAATCAAAGGGTTGAATAAAAAGGGTGGAATGAAAAGCAATGTGTGCAATAAAAAGGGTGGAATGAGAAGCAAAGCGTGGAATAAAAAGGGTGGAATGAGAAGCAAAGGGTGGAATAAAAAGGGTGTAATGAGAAGCAAAGCGTGGAATAAAAAGGGTGGAATGAGAAGCAAAGCTTGGAATAAAAAGGGTGGAATGAGAAGCAAAGAGTGGAATAAAAGGGGTGGAATGAGAAGCAAAGGGTTGAATAAAAAGGGTGGAATGGAAAGCAAAGTGTGGAATAAAAAGGGTGGAATGATAAGCAAAGGGTGGAATAAAAAGAATGGAATGAAAAGCAATGTGTGGAATAAAAATAGTGGAATGAGAAGCCAAGGGTGGGAAAAAAAAGGTTGGAATAAGAAGCAAAGAGTGGAATAAAAAGGGTGGAATGAAAAACAAGGAGTTGAATAAAAAGGGTGGAATGAGAGGCAAAGGGTGGAATAAAAAGGGTGTAATGAGAAGCAAAGCGTGGAATAAAAAGGGTGGAATGAGAAGCAAAGGGTGGAATAAAAAGGGTGTAATGAGAAGCAAAGCGTGGAATAAAAAGCGTGGAATGAGAAGCAAAGCGTTGAATAAAAAGGGTGGAATGAGAAGCAAAGAGTGGAATAAAAAGGGTGGAATGAGAAGCAAAGGGTTGAATAAAAAGGGTGGAATGGAAAGCAAAGGGTGGAATAAAAAGGGTGGAATGAGAATCAAAGCGTGGAATAAAAAGGGTGGAATGAGAAGCAAAGAGTGGAATAAAAAGGGTGGAATGAGAAGCAAAGGGTTGAATAAAAAGGGTGGAATGGAAAGCAAAGGGTGGAATAAAAAGGGTGGAATTAGAAGCAAAGGGTGGAATAAAAAGGGTGGAATGAAAAGCAAAGGGTGGAATAAAAAGGGTGGAATGAAAAGCAAAGGGTGGAATGAAAAGCAAAGGGTGGAATAAAAAGGGTGGAATGAGAAGCAAAGCGTGGAATAAAAAGGGTGGAATGAGAAGCAAAGAGTGGAATAAAAGGGGTGGAATGAGAAGCAAAGGGTTGAATAAAAAGGGTGGAATGATAAGCAAAGGGTGGAATAAAAAGAATGGAATGAAAAGCAATGTGTGAAATAAAAATAGTGGAATGAGAAGCCAAGGGTAGAATAAAAAGGGTGGAATGAGAAGCCAAGGGTGGAATAAAAAGGGTGGAATGAAAAGCAAAGAGTGGAATAAAAAGGGTGGAATGAAAAACAAGGAGTTGAATAAAAAGAGTGGAATGAGAGGCAAAGGGTGGAATAAAAAGGGTGGAATGAAAAGCAAAGGGTGGAATAAAAAGGGTGGAATGAAAAGCAAAGGGTGGAATAAAAAGGGTGGAATGAGAAGCAAAGGGTGGAATAAAAAGGTTGGAATGAGAAGCAAAGAGTGGAATAAAAAGGGTGGAATGAGAAGCAAAGGGTTGAATAAAAAGGGTGGAATGAAAAGCAATGTGTGCAATAAAAAGGGTGTAATGAGAAGCAAAGCGTGGAATAAAAAGGGTGGAATGAGAAGCAAAGGGTGGAATAAAAAGGGCGGAATGAAAAGCAAAGCGTGGAATAAAAAGGGTGGAATGAGAAGCAAAGCGTGGAATAAAAAGGGTGGAATGAGAAGCAAAGAGTGGAATAAAAAGGGTGGAATGAGAAGCAAAGGGTTGAATAAAAAGGGTGGAATGAAAATCAAAGGGTTGAATAAAAAGGGTGGAATGAAAAGCAATGTGTGCAATAAAAAGGGTGGAATGAGAAGCAAAGCGTGGAATAAAAAGGGTGGAATGAGAAGCAAAGGGTGGAATAAAAAGGGTGTAATGAGAAGCAAAGCGTGGAATAAAAAGGGTGGAATGAGAAGCAAAGCTTGGAATAAAAAGGGTGGAATGAGAAGCAAAGAGTGGAATAAAAGGGGTGGAATGAGAAGCAAAGGGTTGAATAAAAAGGGTGGAATGGAAAGCAAAGTGTGGAATAAAAAGGGTGGAATGATAAGCAAAGGGTGGAATAAAAAGAATGGAATGAAAAGCAATGTGTGGAATAAAAATAGTGGAATGAGAAGCCAAGGGTGGGAAAAAAAAGGTTGGAATGAGAAGCAAAGAGTGGAATAAAAAGGGTGGAATGAAAAACAAGGAGTTGAATAAAAAGGGTGGAATGAGAGGCAAAGGGTGGAATAAAAAGGGTGTAATGAGAAGCAAAGCGTGGAATAAAAAGGGTGGAATGAGAAGCAAAGGGTGGAATAAAAAGGGTGTAATGAGAAGCAAAGCGTGGAATAAAAAGGGTGGAATGAGAAGCAAAGCGTGGAATAAAAAGGGTGGAATGAGAAGCAAAGAGTGGAATAAAAAGGGTGGAATGAGAAGCAAAGGGTTGAATAAAAAGGGTGGAATGGAAAGCAAAGGGTGGAATAAAAAGGGTGGAATGAGAAGCAAAGCGTGGAATAAAAAGGGTGGAATGAGAAGCAAAGAGTGGAATAAAAAGGGTGGAATGAGAAGCAAAGGGTTGAATAAAAAGGGTGGAATGAGAGGCAAAGGGTGGAATAAAAAGGGTGTAATGAGAAGCAAAGCGTGGAATAAAAAGGGTGGAATGAGAAGCAAAGGGTGGAATAAAAAGGGTGTAATGAGAAGCAAAGCGTGGAATAAAAAGGGTGGAATGAGAAGCAAAGCGTGGAATAAAAAGGGTGGAATGAGAAGCAAAGAGTGGAATAAAAAGGGTGGAATGAGAAGCAAAGGGTTGAATAAAAAGGGTGGAATGGAAAGCAAAGTGTGGAATAAAAAGGGTGGAATGAGAATCAAAGCGTGGAATAAAAAGGGTGGAATGAGAAGCAAAGAGTGGAATAAAAAGGGTGGAATGAGAAGCAAAGGGTTGAATAAAAAGGGTGGAATGGAAAGCAAAGGGTGGAATAAAAAGGGTGGAATGAGAAGCAAAGCGTGGAATAAAAAGGGTGGAATGAGAAGCAAAGGGTGGAATAAAAAGGGTGGAATGAGAAGCAAAGGGTTGAATAAAAAGGGTGTAATGAGAAGCAAAGCGTGGAATAAAAAGGGTGGAATGAGAAGCAAAGCGTGGAATAAAAAGGGTGGAATGAGAAGCAAAGAGTGGAATAAAAAGGGTGGAATGAGAAGCAAAGGGTTGAATAAAAAGGGTGGAATGGAAAGCAAAGTGTGGAATAAAAAGGGTGGAATGAGAAGCAAAGCGTGGAATAAAAAGGGTGGAATGAGAAGCAAAGAGTGGAATAAAAAGGGTGGAATGAGAAGCAAAGGGTTGAATAAAAAGGGTGGAATGGAAAGCAAAGGGTGGAATAAAAAGGGTGGAATGAGAAGCAAAGCGTGGAATAAAAAGGGTGGAATGAGAAGCAAAGGGTGGAATAAAAAGGGTGGAATGAGAAGCAAAGGGTTGAATAAAAAGGGTGGAATGAGAAGCAAAGCGTGGAATAAAAAGGGTGGAATGAGAAGCAAAGAGTGGAATAAAAAGGGTGGAATGAGAAGCAAAGCGTTGAATAAAAAGGGTGGAATGAGAAGCAAAGGGTGGATAAAAAAGGGTGTAATGAGAAGCAAAGCGTGGAATAAAAAGGGTGGAATGAGAAGCAAAGCGTGGAATAAAAAGGGTGGAATGAGAAGCAAAGCGTGGAATAAAAAGGGTGGAATGAGAAGCAAAGGGTGGAATAAAAAGGGTGGAATGAGAAGCAAAGAGTGCAATAAAAGGGGTGGAATGAGAGGCAAAGGGTTGAATAAAAAGGGTGGAATGGAAAGCAAAGTGTGGAATAAAAAGGGTGGAATGATAAGCAAAGGGTGGAATAAATAGAATGGAATGAAAAGCAATGTGTGGAATAAAAATAGTGGAATGAGAAGCCAAGGGTGGAATAAAAAGGGTGGAATGAGAAGCCAAGGGTGGAATAAAAAGGGTGGAATGAAAAGCAAAGAGTGGAATAAAAAGGGTGGACTGAAAAACAAGGAGTTGAATAAAAAGGGTGGAATGAGAAGCAAAGGGTTGAATAAAAAGGGTGGAATGAAAATCAAAGGGTTGAATAAAAAGGGTGGAATGAAAAGCAATGTGTGCAATAAAAAGGGTGTAATGAGAAGCAAAGCGTGGAATAAAAAGGGTGGAATGAGAAGCAAAGGGTGGAATAAAAAGGGTGGAATGAGAAGCCAAGGGTGGAATAAAAAGGGTGGAATGAAAAGCAAAGAGTGGAATAAAAAGGGTGGAATGAAAAACAAGGAGTTGAATAAAAAGGGTGGAATGAAAGGCAAAGGGTGGGATAAAAAGGGTGGAATGAAAAGCAAAGGGTGGAATAAAAAGGGTGGAATGAAAAGCAAAGGGTGGAATAAAAAGGGTGGAATGAGAAGCAAAGGGTGGAATAAAAAGGTTGGAATGAGAAGCAAAGAGTGGAATAAAAAGGGTGGAATGAGAAGCAAAGAGTGGAATAAAAAGGGTGGAATGAGAAGCAAAGCGTTGAATAAAAAGGGTGGAATGAGAAGCAAAGGGTGGATAAAAAAGGGTGTAATGAGAAGCAAAGCGTGGAATAAAAAGGGTGGAATGAGAAGCAAAGCGTGGAATAAAAAGGGCGGAATGAGAAGCAAAGCGTGGAATAAAAAGGGTGGAATGAGAAGCAAAGGGTGGAATAAAAAGGGTGGAATGAGAATCAAAGAGTGGAATAAAAGGGGTGGAATGAGAGGCAAAGGGTTGAATAAAAAGGGTGGAATGGAAAGCAAAGTGTGGAATAAAAAGGGTGGAATGATAAGCAAAGGGTGGAATAAATAGAATGGAATGAAAAGCAATGTGTGGAATAAAAATAGTGGAATGAGAAGCCAAGGGTGGAATAAAAAGGGTGGAATGAGAAGCCAAGGGTGGAATAAAAAGGGTGGAATGAAAAGCAAAGAGTGGAATAAAAAGGGTGGACTGAAAAACAAGGAGTTGAATAAAAAGGGTGGAATGAGAAGCAAAGGGTTGAATAAAAAGGGTGGAATGAAAATCAAAGGGTTGAATAAAAAGGGTGGAATGAAAAGCAATGTGTGCAATAAAAAGGGTGTAATGAGAAGCAAAGCGTGGAATAAAAAGGGTGGAATGAGAAGCAAAGGGTGGAATAAAAAGGGTGGAATGAGAAGCCAAGGGTGGAATAAAAAGGGTGGAATGAAAAGCAAAGAGTGGAATAAAAAGGGTGGAATGAAAAACAAGGAGTTGAATAAAAAGGGTGGAATGAAAGGCAAAGGGTGGGATAAAAAGGGTGGAATGAAAAGCAAAGGGTGGAATAAAAAGGGTGGAATGAAAAGCAAAGGGTGGAATAAAAAGGGTGGAATGAGAAGCAATGGGTGGAATAAAAAGGTTGGAATGAGAAGCAAAGAGTGGAATAAAAAGGGTGGAATGAGAAGCAAAGGGTTGAATAAAAAGGGTGGAATGAAAATCAAAGGGTTGAATAAAAAGGGTGGAATGAAAAGCAATGTGTGCAATAAAAAGTGTGTAATGAGAAGCAAAGCGTGGAATAAAAAGGGTGGAATGAGAAGCAAAGGGTGGAATAAAAAGGGTGTAATGAGAAGCAAAGCGTGGAATAAAAAGGGTGGAATGAGAAGCAAAGCGTGGAATAAAAAGGGTGGAATGAGAAGCAAAGAGTGGAATAAAAAGGGTGGAATGAGAAGCAAAGGGTTGAATAAAAAGGGTGGAATGAAAATCAAAGGGTTGAATAAAAAGGGTGGAATGAAAAGCAATGTGTGCAATAAAAAGGGTGTAATGAGAAGCAAAGCGTGGAATAAAATGGGTGGAATGAGAAGCAAAGGGTGGAATAAAAAGGGTGGAATGAAAAGCAAAGCGTGGAATAAAAAGGGTGGAATGAGAAGCAAAGCGTGGAATAAAAAGGGTGGAATGAGAAGCAAAGCGTGGAATAAAAAGGGTGGAATGAGAAGCAAAGGGTGGAATAAAAAGGGTGGAATGAAAAGCAAAGTGTGGAATAAAAAGGGTGGAATGAAAAACAAAGAGTGGAATAAAAAGGGTGGAATGAAAAGCAAAGGGTGGAAGAAAAAGGGTGGAATGAGAAGCAAAGCGTGGAATAAAAAGGGTGGAATGAGAAGCAAAGCGTGGAATAAAAAGGGTGGAATGAGAAGCAAAGGGTGGAATAAAAAGGGTGGAATGAAAAGCAAAGAGTGGAATTAAAAGGGTGGAATGAAAAACAAAGAGTGGAATAAAAAGGGTGGAATGAAAAGCAAAGGGTGGAAGAAAAAGGGTGGAATGAGAAGCAAAGGGTGGAAGAAAAATGCTGGAATGAAAAGCAATGTGTGGAATAAAAAGGGTGGAATGAAAAACAAAGAGTGGAATAAAAAGGGTGGAATGAAAAGCAAAGGGTGGAAGAAAAAGGGTGGAATGAGAAGCAAAGGGTGGAAGAAAAATGCTGGAATGAAAAGCAATGTGTGGAATAAAAAGGGTGGAATGAAAAACAAAGAGTGGAATAAAAAGGGTGGAATGAAAAGCAAAGGGTGGAAGAAAAAGGGTGGAATGAGAAGCAAAGGGTGGAAGAAAAATGCTGGAATGAAAAGCAATGTGTGGAATAAAAAGGGTGGAATGAAAAACAAAGAGTGGAATAAAAAGGGTGGAATGAAAAGCAAAGGGTGGAAGAAAAAGGGTGGAATGAGAAGCAAAGGGTGGAAGAAAAATGCTGGAATGAAAAGCAATGTGTGGAATAAAAAGGGTGGAATGAAAAACAAAGAGTGGAATAAAAAGGGTGGAATGAAAAGCAAAGGGTGGAAGAAAAAGGGTGGAATGAAAAGCAAAGAGTGGAATAAAAAGGGTGGAATGAGAGGCAAAGCGTGGAATAAAAAGGGTGGAATGAAAAGCAATGGGTGGAATAAAAGAAAGAAAAATATGTAAGCGAGATTAGGAAAGCAGATTCTAAGGACAAAAGAATATTAGATGGAAAATAATATTTTCATTTTCTAAAACATAACAAAGCAAATACAAAAAGAAACTAAAGTTTCAATCGTTTTTAAATTTCTTTTTACTTGTTGATTGAAACGTTCGTCTGCAGACACCTGCAGATTTGCAGTACCAAGAATGCATTGCGTTGTAATCCGTTGATTACAAAGAAAAAAAAAACAAGGAAAACCAATGACAATGAAGACATGAATACCATTTGGCTGAGCAGGTGATGTGATGCATTCTCGGAGAACAAGGCTCTTGCCATGATTTATGGACAAGGTTAAATATCTTGACACTTTCCTCTTCTTTCGTTAATGGTTTATATAGGAGGAAGTGAAGTTCTCTTTGGTACATGAATTGAAAACAATAAAGGCTTTTCAATGCAGCTATTGTGTGAAAAAGATTTAGAATGTGTTCGCTATCATTCTCTCTCATATATTTACTACCTATTTATTTATCTCAGTCTTTTCACTATCTGTCTATCTGTCTGTCTGTCTGTCTGTCTCAGACTTTTCACTATCTATCTATCTATCTATCTGTGTCCATGGTGTGATGTATAAAGTATCGCCTAACTTACATAAAAACGAAAATAACACTGACATCTCAATTTAATAGATATATTTACCAAATTTAAGCAAACATATTTTGAAATACTAAAAAGAATTCAATAAACTCGCCATTGACTTCAACCACGGCCTCGTGACGACTTTGGAATCTACTGCATGGTCGCCTTGTTTAAGTTGGTGAATGCTGTCATAATCCTTGCCTTCGGTTCATCTTTGGTGCTATAAGGAGTTTTGTTGGTCTCTCGCTCAACTGCGCCCTACACATAATAATCAAAGGGGTTTCATTCTGGGGAGTTAGGTGACCAGATGCAAGAGGTGATGTGGTCGCTTTTAGCCATGACTAAGTTGTCCTACTTGTATGACATGGTGCAGACATAGAGGATTCCATCAGATACCTTAATTGGTATATGCCTCTGTGTTGAGTCGGAGACCCTGTAGGAAGATGAATGGAGGTATAACGTCGCCATCACTAGTGATTACTCCAAACAGCTTCGTAATCACCATTAGATTCATCCAACCCTTTCCACATCCTCTGCACCCTCCTCAAATTGATACACAAACACTCTGAAATGTTTGTAATCTATCTATCTATCTATCTATCTATCTATCTATCTATCTATCTATCTATGTAATATTGTTCATATCTATCTATTTATTTATCTAACTAAATCCTTTGGTGCCTGTCATATAGATCATTGCCAATGATCTACCCAAGTCAGAGCCGTAAAGCCTAGAAACACGCCACCAACCATGCTGTCTCATTCTTTGAAAATACCTTCAGGGCCGCTCTGAAGGAGAAGAGGCCGAGGAGAAAGAACCATTGAGCCTAGGCCGGACATTCAGCTGCAACTGCTGCGACCGAATCGTACCTGAGGTCGACGTGAACAGACTTAATTATAATATATATATATATATATATATATATATATATATATATATATATATATATATATATATATATACATATATATATGACTCAATTATTTTTGGCAATACAAAGGTCTTCTCGAATTCTATAAAATGCTGTAGAACTTAATATATAAATAACTCGCAGTAAAATCGTATATCTGGTGATAGATTTCATAATGGCGTCATAATGGTAATTGTGATATTCGCTGTTTTCTTATAAAGAAAACATGACATTCATTGGCCGAGAAGCCAGGGTCACTGTTCAAATTTATACAATCTTTCCCCTAAAACAATTTATCAGGAAAATAAGTTTCACAAGTTCAGTCACTCTTATCGCTCTTTCCAGTATTGATGGGTTTTTTATTATTATTTTTTTTTTGTATTCTTATATCCTTGTATTCATTGATCGATCAGACGATCAGTTGAAATATTTAAAATCGTTCTCTTGAAACAATATTTCAGGAAAATACGTTTCTCAAGTCTAGTGGCTGCTATCAGTCATTCCAGTATTGATGGGTGTGTCTCCTTCTTAATCTTTTGTTTGATGTAGTGTGGAATGTTAGCCTCTTGATTAAGTCATTATTTTCGCTTCAAGTTACATGTTACATCCATTTCAGATGTTTCTGCTCTTGAACATCCTCAAGCGATGTAGTTTCTGTTAGTTGATACAGTTCTTTGTTTGTGATTCTGTAGCGCCAGTCCACAAGACTCTAAGAAGAAAGATGCTCTACACCAAGACCCACAGGTTTCCCTCGTTTTTAACCAATGATCAGTGAAAGCGATTGTATACAGCTGAATGTTTAGATATTTCTAAACGTGTTTGGCGTCTTGAATAATCTCCATATAAAAGTTTTGATCTGTGACAATTTGATGAACTAACTGGAGCTTTCTGTTTCATGCGTTGGTTTCCTAGCAATTTGTTGGACAAAACTGGCACATTCTATTCTATGTACGATTTCTTTTTTTCCTATAATTAATTTGTTATAACAGATCCATACGCTGAGATACCTGAAGTGTTTATTAGGTTGGTGCAAAAATAATGTCGGTTTTGACGTTCAACTTCATGTGAGAAAACGACATTATTTTTGCACCAACCTAATAGTATTTACTAATTCCACATCCTGAATTTTTATAATGGATTCAGGGTTGGTGCCATATAAGTACTAGTCGTTTCATCGACTAAACTTAATTTGTACTGCTGATACATATTTTTTTATTCGGAATCAATTCAAGCAAGGAAGTAAAGCCACACAAGTGGTTTCAGGGTGTGGAGGAATTAGGAACAGATACATTATTAATGAGGAGAAAGGGAAAAGAATAATCAAGAGGACAGTAGATAACGATTGACATTACATTTAAATTTTGGAGCCGGGCGGGAGTTCCACAAGCGTGACCAGAAACTGTTAGCATCTAACTTACTGCTACATCTAGCCAGCTCAACTGTAAATTGATGAGATCTCGACGCCTGTCTTGTATTGCGCTTAAATTAAAAAATTCTAGGTACGATAGTGAAGAGCAATATTTATTCCGCGTTAATTACAGCAATGTGTTACAAGGCCAAAATGAGGAATGGGGAAAATATGGTTACCTTTTCTTTTAATATTAAACATAGTTAGCCCCGACCACTGACACAAATAAAGCACAATAGTCATTAGAACCAAAACAACACATTCTTACTTAATCCGCCAAAATACCTTAATGTCTATGAAAATCCTAACTAAAATTCATGCCTGTGAGGAAAGGGGGAATAAAATAACAATTTTAAAAATGTAAACTCCAATGAATAGTTACAAATGTGATCAAAACTGTTTACAAGAAAATAAATAAAACAATTTTAGTAATAAACCCCCTCACGATCCTTTGTGACAGGAACATCAGTAATCCGGAAGACATCAATGCGGAACTTTCTTTAAAAAAATGAAAAACTACTTATTCGTCGAAATACTCACTCTTGCACACTTATTCAGAGACAACAACAAAAACAAGAACCGACGTCTTCGCTCACCAAAATGGGGGGAGGGGGAATTAAGGGAAAATAGGTAGATAAATAAAAGGAATCCATCAGCATCCATCCCCTAGCTAAATTAAGTTGAAAGAAGTAACTAAAGACAAAAAACAATCCTAGACTTGCCTTAATCTGGGCGAGGTTAGTCAGTGTCCAAATCAGAGAGAACAATATCCTGGTGGCTAATCGGCACCAAAGGGCCACACCAAGTCAGCCATATTTATTCAACACAAACGCGCAAGACTAACCCACCTTTTTGCCAAATGCTTATGGAGGGAGCCACCGCCTTTCCGTCCTAATCTTGACGTTAAGCTCATGTCGTCAAAAACGGATCGATCAGCCAGGATGATCGTGTGCATAAACCCCCATAAGACGAAGTGGCTTTTCTTTTGTGCTACCATCGAGCACTCAAAGACAGCCCACTAAATCTGCAATGACAAGAGCACACGCCGCATTCAAAGACTCGCTCACCAGCCAGAAAACATCTCTGGAGCGTCTATCGAAACATACTGAATAGATGGAAAACACCTTAGATAGAATACCTTCATAATCGCAAGTAGAAAACCGGGTCTCCTTCACACAATATGCATTCACTCCAAGACACTGGTGGTCACGACAGTGTCTCGCCCTACGAGACTCCGAACCCAGGCCCCAGGCATTTACACTAGCCAACCAGAGAGACATTATCAAACCGATTAGCGTCGCTATTCTGCATTGAAAATGGCGGCGGCGAGGACACCAACGGTCTTTCCCATTGACCCTGTGCCTATCTCACTCTTGATGATGCCATCAAGAGACAGGCCGACTGTGTTCCCGAGAAATGTTAATTTCAAAGCCCTATAAAGTGTTATAGGTGATTGTAAACGGGGAGCCGCCCAGAACAATATTGTTTTAATTCCGTCAGTTGGTTAATGCTCATATATGCCACTGTGGACACTAATTTAAGAGATATGTTCGCTTTATCATGACCGAAATCTGCCGCATACCTGACCCCTTTTGGCACCACCATGGCGGAGAGCTCCTTCGAAAATTACCATGGAAAGTATTAATAGAAAAGACATAGGGAGGCAACCTTACCGCGGTGGGAAATTGACTGGAACAGACCCGCCAGATAAGATCCAATAATATTGTAGATTCTTTTGGGGATTTTTTTAAGGAGCTGAAGGTAAATAGCAGGAGCACGGGACCATATGGATTAGCTCTTGAAAATAATTGAATCACAATGTTATACTTATTTATAGATAACTTGCTAATATGTACGATGAAGTGGAATTGTTAGACTTCGAAAATCTTGAAATTGCTATAGAAAGTGTAAGGTGGGTGAATGATACAAAAAAGGTAATACCCGAAAATGGGAAATGCATTAAGATATGCGTATGATATTATTATCATTATTATTATTATTATTAAGTTATGTATATGACATTATAATTTGTTAAAACTGTTATATAGGCATATTTTTCTAAAATGTGTAATGCAGTGAGAATATTTCTCTAAAATTAGGACACCTTTAAGATGTGCTTATTATGTGCCGTGTCGCTTGGGGACGTGGGCGATCTTGGGTCTCCACAAGTTCCTGTCTCTCGTAGTCCTTGACAGCGTTTCTCCCAAGACTCTTGTCCCTCATCCTGCCATCAGTTCAAGTTCGCCAGGTAGCTGGGCCTCCACCTTTTCTAATATCTATTGCTTTCGAAATACTCTGTGAAAATAAAGGTTTCAAAGACTTCCTTCCGATTTATATGCCAAATACTTTCCTTTTGTTAGCATTTAATTTAAAACTTCTTTGCTGCTTACTCGCTCTGTCCATGGAATTCTCAGTATCCTTCTGTAGAACCACATTTCTGTTGTCTCCAGTTTCCTCATCTGTGACGAGATTGTCTAGCATTGACTGCCATAGAAGAGGATCGATTTTAGATAGTAAGTCACCTCTTATTTCTTTGGTTCTAAAGAAATTGTTCCATTTATTAGTACTTAATTTAACTTTTGGAATGCATTTCGTTTTACTAATCCAATGCGCGAGGGGCATTTTCCGTCTTCTGTTAAAACAGTGAGCTGATCTTTAAACTCCTGTACTTGTTTAATATTTACATTTTCAATTCGTAGTTGGCATCTTGGGCTTTTCCTCAAGTTGATAATCATCCTGTCTTCTTACATTTGATGGCTTTTGTCTCTCACTTTCTTTTCCTACCTTATCTAGGAGGTCTTGTAAATTTCTTTCTATGTTTACCATCAACACAGTTTCATCTGCGTATTTTATATTGTTAAGGTGTCAGCCCCCGTTTATAATTCCTCTTTAGAGTCTGCACGCTCCTTAGCATCACTGTAGAGGGTGAACAGATCTGGTGAGAAGACCTCTCCTTGTCTTAGAGCTCTTTCTATTTCTGTGTACCTACTCCATTCGTTTTCTATCCGGATGCAGTTGGTTTTCTCCCAGTATATGTTCTGGATTATTGTAACATTCTTTTCGAATAGATCTGTTCTTCCAAACATTTCAAATAAATCCTTGTTCCGTAAGTTGCCAAATGTTTTTTTGCGTAATCACTAAATCTTATATTCTTCTACATTTGTATCGCTCTTTCCGATCTCATTCTATTAATGAATACCGCATTTCCCATCCCAGTTTCCTTAAACTAAGCCACAGAGTTTTTATGCCGTGTCCGGTTTAATTGTTTCACATTGTTAGGAAGATAGATCTGCTGAGTCCTCCTGAATGTGTTGATTGTCGTATATTTCTTTTGTTACTTCTGTAATCTTTTCAAAAACCATCCAAATCTGCCAGCATCTCGATTACCATCCAATCTGGTCCTATTGCTTTGTTCCTGTTCATCTTGTCCAGTGTCGTTACTTCAGATATTAATATTTCCGGCTCTTACACATTTTTGTGCATTGTAAGTTTCTCTCTTTCATCATGAAATAGTTATATGACGTGGGAAACTGTAAAATGGTTTTATTACCATATATAAATCATAAAGATGTGTGTATATCGCGGTCATGTGTCAAACTGCAAGATGAGCGACTTCTGAAATATTGAAGTATGTACTTCAGTGAAATGTTTCAAACTCTAAGGTAGGTGTGATTTAGACTAAAATGTGTCGAGTTGAAACACGGAAAAATATAAAGGGGCGTATTATGCTAAAGTATATAAATCTATACGATGGGAGTATGTCTCATGTTTAAGTTGGGCGTTTTAGACTAAAATGTGTTGAGGTGTATTAATCTAAAATGTGGAAGGACCTATTATGCTAAAACACATCTGTAGCCTTTTTCTCTGCCTGTCCGTCCGATGTTCAATCCCGGCGTCTGATCGTTGTGTTGATCTATTCGATCCAATCTTTGCCTTATCCTACGTTATGTTTGATTTTGATCATAAGGTTGGCAAGGATGGAATCGTCGACAGGAATCGTTGCACTGGTTTGGTCCGAGCAGAGTGAAGTCACAAGTAAAAAAAAATAATTGGAATAAACGAAAATACTTTCATATGCTTTCCTTGTACTGAGCTTCGTTAATTCTGGATATAATAAATAATTATTAGTTCTTCATGCATAAAATAACGACCGTTCCCGCTTCGTAAGATCCGTGCGAAAATTCGGTTGATTTACATACGTCTGAACAAGGCTTCTAGCACAAGGATTATATGGGAGATTTTCTCCAGGCAGGAAGCCACTGAGATCAGGTGAAGCGGTTGTCTTTCGTCCGGCGTCAGGGACAACTCTCTGTCTCTCGACAGCTTCAATTTTTTGCTTATATGGGCCTTCACTCAAAACCGTCATGGGTTCTGATTTGGTTTCATGTTCCGATGATTCTCGTAATTACTAACAAGAGCCCATTGATGTCTGGTTCAGGGAGATTAATTACCTGCCCAACTTTGGAGGTATCCCATCTTCCATGAGTAGTGGTCACAGGATATTGATCCGCCTTAACTCCTGCCTTCTCATATTGGGGCCTCATGCCAATACTGCCCAAAGTTTGTAGGCAATTTCTCTGCCTTCCTTGGTGTTCTACTTAAGCCTTTCACTTCGACTATCACTCTGCCCAATCCGATCTCTAGATTGTATGAGCGAGCAGACGGCGCTTACCTTCAATTATTAATTTTAATTATCGCTCAAAACTTTCGTCAACAATATTTTCTCGACCCAAACCTCATTCTCTCAGACGGGAATTCACCAGGTGTCCTCATGACAGCTTTTTTAGCAGTTTCGACCCGCAACATTTGTTGATAAGTGACAAAAAGTGATTTTACAATTCTCCAACCTTGCCTTTGTTTAAGATTTTCCTCAAAAATCCAAAATTTTATCACACCACCGACTTTTACTGAGTCTTGTCTAGTAGTTAGTTCTATAATCTGAATTTTAAAAACACTAGTGTCTCCATTTCAAATTTATGCCGTCACGGGGTCAAATTATCCAAAAAGGCTTTCCTTTCGACTAAAATCTCCAAAACAACAATACATCCATTCCACTCCTAGCCAGACTCCATTCCAGACTTAGTCAATGGAGGTCTTAATATCTTGACTCTTTGGTCGATGTGCTGACAATTTTGGCCATATGGTTTTTGTAAACAAAAAAATAACAACCCTCTGAATTTATCGTCTTTCGGTAGGTTTATCGATCCATTTGTTAACAACTTTGGGTGTCACATCTCTCCCTTACCTTACCTGTCATTTAATTGTAAATGGCACACATTATTTCTATAACCACCAATAAAACTATTTATCATGCATAATTCCCCGCATTTTCTATTTGCATGCAATGCAGATAATAATGATAATAACATTCATGCACTGTTTTTCTTCTACTAATTCAGTAGGAAATGAATTTTCAAAAGTCTACCTTTTTCTTCTGTTATCATCACGCAATGTTTTCAAAGAGTCTTTTCTTTTGTGATTATCAAGCAATGTCTTTAATTATGGGGTTCTCACCACCCCTTACCAGTTATTTTAATTATTTACCCTGGGAGTCTCATCCTTCATTATTCCTCGTTTCAAACGACACCCCTTTTTTTCTTTTATGGCTTGACCTTTTTGGTCACCGTTTTCCACTCATAATGGGAGGTTTTGGTTTTTTGCTAACAGGTGTCGGCTCAGCTTTCTCTTCTCCAGTCGAATTCAACTTGGTTTCTTCTTCGTCTTGGTTCGATCTGTTAAAATAAATGGTTAAAGAACACTGCATGGCATTCTCTTCTCGAGCTGTTGCATACTCGCCAAAACATTATCAATGGATTTCTTCCTATGCCTTTTAAACTTCCATATTGCTGTCACTATTGCAGACATAATTACCAAAGGACCAATCAGTGCTGACCAATGCTTTTGAATGAGCCCGATGTCGTTACGCCGCAACACCGAATCAATCCATCCTATCGTTCGCAGCCTTATTTTCTTATCGATATTCGGGTTCCCCTCCGCTTTTCTCAGTCTCTGCTTAAAAGGAGGTAACTCTTGCTCAACCTCTGGCCTTTTTTCATCCCTTAACCGTTTTTGGAGTTGGGAAAGTAGTACCTCATCCTCTTCTTCCCACACATTCAGCTCTTCTTCCTCTCTGGGAGGTTTCCAGTCAGAACCCTAGACTTCATCACTGGGGTCATTTGCTTTTCTTATATACCCACCACGACGGTGTAATGGAGCCCTTTTAGCGACGGCGGTTGCAATACGACGAATGAACGGTTTCTGCTGGCAGTTGACCTATCTCTCCCTTTTCTTCCTCTTGGATCCTTCATCTGTGTGAATTTCTCCCGGCCCCACAAGAGTTTCTCTCCTCATTCTTGCCTTCTTGCTCTTCGGTTCAGTTACTTCCCAATCAGCTATCTCAGCTAGTTTCAGAGATTTGTTCACTATCACTGTTATTTACTCTGGGGAGAAATAGTCTAATTTGATGGTCTATAAGGTAATTAGGGAAGCCATTGTTAATTAGTGTATGTTTTACGTTATTGAGAACAGTAGTCGAGAGGATGAATTCTAGTGTGCTCTTTTTAGGGAGTGTTTTTTATTACTGCTCTTTTGTATCTGAGTGGGCATTCACTTTTAAAGTTAAGGTAGCAAGAGTTTCTGCTTGTGGGTTTTTTATATAATGAGGTGATAAAAGTGTTGTTACTATATTCTATGAGAACATCTAAGAATGGGAGTAAGGTAAAGTTAAGGACAGAGTTTGTCTCAAATGTGGTCTTACGTGTATCCATTTATTTAGTGTTATTTGCTAAAATAAAAATATCGTCTACGTAACGGACATGTATTTTAGGTTTACACACCTGTTTAAATATAATATTTTCTACATGGGACATGTAATAATTGGAAAAGCATGGTCCGAGTGAATTTCCCATACTAACACCATTCGTTTGGGTGTAAATGTTGCCATTATGGTCATAGAATGGGACTTTGGTTGTGCATGCGTGTATTAATCTTTTGAGTATAGATGGTTTGATGGATGGCGGACGGATAGAATTATTAGTATACACAGAATTGAGGATAATGTCAATGGTTTGATCAACGGGGGACGTTTGTAAATAAGTTTTCGACGTCAAATGACTCTATGATACCTTGTTTTGGTTTAGTAGTTTTTAAAATTTGGAGGAATTCGTGGGTGGATGTGATGCTGTAATTGGTGGGTAGGTCTGGAGTGATGATGTCGTTCAAGAATTTTGATAGCTCGTAGATAGGCGTTGGGATCTGGGAAATAATTGGTCGTAGCGGATATCCAGGTTTATGGGTTTTTATATTTCCATATAAATATCCAGGTTGGTAGTCTCCAATGACTTTTTGAATGGAACCGACTTCCGCGTTGTGGGCTGTTATTAGTTTGCTGGCGGACCTTTTTAGGGTCTCTGTGGGGTTTCTATTCAGTTTGGTGAATTTAGTTCGGTCGTCGATAATGTTTTGTAATTTTTGTGGTAATCAGCTTCATCCAAAATGACGTATGTATTAGCTTTGTCCGCTCGTCTGAGGCCAATGTTAGGGTTGTTTTTTAGTTCTTTCGCGGTGTTTTTTAGTTTTGTTGTTAAGATATTATGGTAGTTGTTGCCAGGGGAACGATTCTTCAAGCCTTCGACTTTGAGGAGATCTCTCAGTTCTGTGTGAACTGCTATATCTCTACGCGCCTCAGGTTGTGACTGGTGACTGGTGTAGAATTTCAGTCTCAGTTTTGTTTGTTTTTAAGGTCAAATTTAGGTTGGAAGTGGCAATTTGGCCCTAAATTTAGGAATTATTTTCGGACATTATATATATATATATATATATATATATATATATATATATATATATATATATATATATATATATGATTGCAAACACCAAATAGCGTTCAATCACAGAGACATGATAATTGTGACTGAGGTTCTTTTTAACTTTTTTTTATTCTTGTTCATGATTCCTACTTTGGCAGGCTTAATTTCGGTACGATTAGTTTTTCTTACTTTCCCTTTACAGACAACTTCTTCTCTCTCTCTCTCTCTCCCTTTCTCACTCTCTCTCTCCCTTTCTCTCTCCCTCTCTCTCCCTCTCCCTCTCTCTCCCCCTCTCTCTCCCTCTGTCTCTCCCTCTATCTCTCACTCTCACTCGCCTCTCTCCCTCCTCTCTCTCTTTCTCTCTCTCAGTGGACACAAATTTGGGGCCAATTGTTCGCGTGTTAATAACGTAAACAATCATTAGAAATTGTTGTAGAATTCATTGTCATAGAAGTCATCTCTTCTCTCTTTTACTCTGTGTCTATGTTCTTTCAGTATGTTGGCCTTGATGGCTCTCCACAGTTTCCTTTCTCTGTTTCTCCGCCCCTTCATCTTACACTTTATCCATTTCAACAAACCTTTCGTTTAGGTACACGTTTCTGAATTCTGCTCTCTCACTCTCTTCCCCCTTTCTCTGTCTCCCCTTCTCTCTCTCTCTCTCTCTCTCTCTCTCTCTCTCTCTATCTATCTATCTATCTATATATATATATATATATATATATATATATATATATATATATATATATATATATATAATCAAATAAATAAATAAATGTACGTTCTAGTATTTATATACACAACCTTTGGTATTAATAAAACATTGTTCAATGCAATATAATAGAGCTATTGAGTATATATTAATATATACACATACTTATCTTTATTTGCATAAATCGGTCCAATTTAGGCTTTTAACCAAGTATAGTAAGATGGAAATTTTTGACAAGTACAAAAGAAAATATGTAGAATCTTTAGAACAAACTAACCATGAAGTAAACCTAGTGTACATTGATATAAACAAAAAAGATATTAACAAACCTAAACTGCGTAAACGCAATATCATATGGTTTAACCCACCTTTTAGCAGCAAGGTCAAAACTAACATTGGAAAATTTTTCATGAATTTAAGGCATAAGCATTTTAGCAAAACTAACACTAAAAAATTAATTATTTATTTTTAATTATTTGTAAATTCAAACCTAAATTTAAATTTAAATTTAGATTAAAGTACAATTAAATCGTTAATAATAATAATAAATTACCCAGCTACCTTAACGCCGAAAAACCTATAAATTTAAACTCAATTATTATTAGCTTATTTATACTTAATGATTGCCAAATACATGAAACTCCGAGTTATAATGTCGGCGTGGGGTATTATTACTTTTTTATTAATATATATATATATATATATATATATATATATATATATATATATATATATATATATATATATATATAATCAGACTTCACTTCCAAAAGGTGAAGTTTCGCCTTTTGGAAGTGAAGTCTGATGACCCAGCGTCCCTTAAAAGGGCTATGGGGAAATAAATTATTACATGGAGCCTTAAAGTGGTCTCTTTTTCTTTAAATTATTATCTTTGAATTTACATTGAGCTCTCAGGATTTCATCCTCCTTGGGACTACCTATACGGATTAACAAATTTTTCGTAACTTAAATATATATATATATATATATATATATATATATATATATATATATATATATATATATATATATAACTAGAAAAAAAATTTCACACATCAATAAATAACTCAATAATTAATTTATTTCGACTGGTAATTCTTTTAATATCTACCTCATCAGACCGAAATTACAAAATGATTTAAATTTATACAGATAGTTTATTAAAAATTATTTTCAAATTAAATCACAAGAGAAAACAAAGTAAATTCTAAATTACTTGACCTAGATAAATTTTCATGGCGATTTAAATAGTGGGGGGAGTAGAAGCAAGGTGTCAACACAATGAGCAGGGATAGGCGGGAGAAGTACAAGTAACAGCTAGTGAAATACTTTGAAATTAAATCAAAATTTAAATCGGCATCATCTAATCTACGTCAATAAAATATCAATCATCATCATATATATAAAAATGAGTGAAAAAATAATAATACTGTGCATTTTTCCACTCTTTTTTAGACTTCTTGGTGTATATCATATTTCTATGTATATAAATACACTGAGCTCTCTTCATTTTATATTAAAAAATATACTTACGGATTATATATTATCTCTCTCTCTCTCTCTCTCTCTCTCTCTCTCTCTCTCTCTCTCTCTCTCTCTCTCTCTCTCTCCCTATATATATATATATATATATATATATATATATATATATATATATATATATATATATATATATGTATATATATTATATATATAATATAATATTTTTTGTTTTAAAAATATGATTCCTTCGCTACATAAGAGTTTTCATGTTTCAAAAGCGAGAGCCGAGACCCCTAATATAATTTTTGTAATTATGTTCAGTTAAGGTGTCTGGTCACGCTTCCTCGTCAAGCGAGAATTTTGGAATAAGCTATCTTTTGGTTAGCGCGTGTTTATAAGTGTGGTCTCTTGGAACATTAGTTGCTATGGAAACGGCTAGGGTCGGCCATGTTGGTTAGGTGGTCATAGAGTCAATTATTAATTTTTATCTACAGACCAGTCCCCTTCAAAAAATTTATCTCAAGTTACATTGGGGGGTTCTATTTCCAGACTGATAGTAGGACGCCTAGCTGGTTAAAAGGCATTTTTTTATGGCTTTCCTGCAGGTCGTTAAGTATCGAGAAGGTTGTGTTTCATTAGTATCTGTTTAATCTGTTTATTTATTTGTTTATTCAAGTGGCTTTTTTTTTCTTTTCTTTTTTTTCGCGACTTCACAAAGGGTTTTTCTCATTAATTATTGGGCTGAGCTTTTAAGGGTTTTATTAAACTATATACTTAATTTGTTTATATCTATTTATTAATTATTTAATGCGAAAATTTGTTGGTGTCGGCAAAAAACCGTTAATTCATGTCTGTGGTTTAATAACTTTTCATTATTTAGAAACTTAATGATGTGCAGTTTTTCATGTAGGCATAAAGGGCATGGGTCGTCCCAGGTTTTACAAGTTCTTGTTCTATTTATTATTTTCCATTTTACTTTCGGTGTTTTGAACAAAAGCGCTCTGTTTACATTCATTTCGCCCGACTCCAACGGCAATTCAGGATTCATTAATATTCATATCTGTTATGGGAACTTACCTATAACGACACAATGAACTCTTCCTGACACTATAAATGCTGCATCTCTCAAGAGAGACGAGAACGAGTCGAGACGGAATCCAGTCGAGCCAATATTAGTTCACTCCAAACCAGACTGACACTCATACTAACACCTTTCACATCTTGTATTATTATTCTGTGTACTATATCTTTGTTATTTCTACACTTGTGTTCGTGTTGTTCTTCCTTGGTCCTAACCTTGGACCATAACAGTGGCGACGAGGATATTGGACCATAACAATATCACTTAATTATTTTCTGCAATTTTGGAGACATGGCACTGTTCTTCAAAGAAAGGGGTCAGTTGTTCAAAACAATAGATTCTTCGGTAATCAATTTGTTTATCATTCCTTTCAATATCCTAAAGACTATAGGTCCGCAATCGGTTACGTATACAAAACAATAATTTTCCGATAATAAACTTAGTGTTTATAAATTATTTCCTATGTCCCTGATGTCAAAGAATTTTCTTTGTTGTCTACTTTTCAATATGATCGATTAAAATCTTTAGCGAATTTTGCATGTTTACACAACCATATTTCAGATTGTTTATATTATCGGCTTTGCGTATCATAACAATTCTGTTTGCCTTTCAGCTGACAAACAGCCATATTTTACATTCCCGAAATACATTCTGCCTTTCTGGTTATCAGAAATATTTTTCCCTCGCTTCATATTTCAATCCATGTTTTCACTTTAAAGTTATTACCACTTCCAATTTTCCATTTCTTTTTCTGTGTTTTCATATGAACTCTTTTAATTCTAATTTCATACGACCAGTGTCACAATAGTGTCACATATTACTGATCAGTTATGTAAAGCCCATCTTCCTATATGCTATTGCAGCAGAAGTAAAGTCTTGAGGCAACAGAAATATAGTACTACAGAATGCCGAGAATAATATGCACTGAACATGTCAGTAACAACGTTTTAGGGAAAAATGGTAACAAAAAGGACGCTTATAGTTTACACCAGAAATATACACTTGAAGTTTCTGTGGCATATACTGGGGAAAGAAGGCTTAGAACATTCGGCACTAACAGGATATATTAAAGGCAAGAGGTTTAAAGAAAACAGCGGCTTAAGATGGATAGCAAAAAGAGGAAATTCCCTAAGAGTTACAAGGCACTGGAATTTGTGGAGTTCCTTGATCGCTTCACAAATAGACGAAGAATAAGAACCAACCACTGGCTTGTTTCCCCTTGTCCACACGCCCTGTGTCTCTTGAACCAGAGACAGGTCTTAGTGAAATGATCACAAGCTACCCGGTCTTAACAGTAAGACATATGTGTGTGTGTATTTACTACGTTAGAAAAGAGCAGTAGACTTTGGAAATTGTTTGGTATTAAAGATCAATGAAATAATTATGCTTATGCCTCCCTTCGTTAGTTCGCACGACCGTTACGCCCTGCTAATACCATAAAAATAATGAACTATTCCGTATCGATCGCGTCGAAATAGAACAGTCGTATCAGAAACGCTACTTGGTTTCAGTTAAAAAAATTACCTAACTTCTCCTGCTAATACCTCATAAATAATGGACTATTACATTTTAATCACATGAGAAGACAAAAGACATATCAAAGACGCTACTTGGTTTCACTGAGAAAATGAAAGAAAGAAGGGAAAATAGAAGTGTTTAACATCTGCTTCAGTGACATAGAAAAAAGTGTCAGTTTCAAATCTTTTAATATGTACCTTCTTACGTCTTAAAATTACGATCAGCATTTATATTTATAGTTTTTACCGCAATATTTTTTTAAAAGTTGTTAATGTCAACTATTCAACGATGCGATAAGGGAATTTCTAAGGGTATTTTATTGCGGTAGAACTCCCCATGAGGTTATTAATTGATTAACTGAAGAATTCGTATTCATCAGAAATTTAAAATAGAAGAACCGTGAAATTTTCACGGTTTAAAAATAGTAAAGTTAAATAATACATTTAAGATGCATCAAGGGTGAACTTCAGTGATGCACTGTTCTCATTGCCAATTTCGGGTTTTGCATCATATCGGCTCCAACAGCAACTCAGACCTGATTCTAGACGAATCAGGCCGCCTCCTTGAAAGCGTCTTGCTACGCACCGCGACATTGCAAAAAACAGTAATCATAATAAACTAGCAAGGTAACTAGTAATAATAAAATCCCACTTGATTTTATAATCTTCAGGTATAACATCTTTCCAAACAGATAAGACTGATTCAACGTAATTTTTCTTTTGTCACAACGTTACTGTACTTTTAAAATCTGCGATACCTACATTGTATAAATATCTATACCTATATTGTCGAATCTTCATACTAAGTTTATCATAATACTTTTGTATCCGGAATAAAATAAAAGGAAAAAACAGCAAAACGGGAAAAAAATTGAGAAAAAAATATAATGGCGACGTTAGGGGAAAGAAAATGCCAAAACAACTGAATCCTTACCATCTCCGGTCATATCACCTGACAGAGAATTTGCAGATGGCCGCTCACTGGAGCCAACCTAAAGCCGCTATGAACGCGAGAAGTCCATACCGATTCACGTGGTCGAACCCCACCCCCAAATCCCGGCAGATGCCTTTACGTTTCCAACCATTTCACTGTCTACGTTATTCGAGCTGCATTCTTTGAAAAAAAAAATGACCAGCTTATCTCATCTCAGAATTATGTAAGAAAGACTGTGTATGAAAGGCAATAAACAGCACAGGCGAATACTTCACACTGATTGGATGAATAAAATTTCTTATTCTTATTATTATTCTTGTTATTATTATTCTTGTTGTTGTTATTATTATTATTATTATTATTATTATTAACATCTCAGGCACCTGCCTTCTTTTTGGATCGATACACATTTCCACTGACTTTCCAGCAATTGTGGACCATCGAAGTTGAAACCTTGCAATGCGATACACCATCAAAATAGAGCATTGGAGTGGACAACAAGCTAACTGGATATCTGACATCAAAATGTAACAAAATAGACTTAAATAGTGACGTCTACAACTCTATCGTCGGATGAGTGTTGGCAAGCTCTTCTCTCATCTTGTTATTGATATGGTAAGTTCAATCCTCCCTGGGTACGCTATACTTGGGGTTGGCGACTTCAGTTTCAAACATTTATTTTCCCCAAACCAATAACAATTGGTAGTTTCAATGGATAACTTAAAAAGGAAACTCTATAGTCGTATTTTATAAAGCTGACATTAATGAAAATCAACAATTTAGATTTGAAATATTCATTGTAATAGTTATATTAATATGAGACTCAACTAGTAAAACTGATGAATTTCCTGAACAATATACATTGATTTTCAGACGGCCACTGGTAGATTTTACAAGAATCCAAGTTAAATTAAAGACAATGCGGACATTAAACATAATCTTTCATACGGAAAATTATTTATGTATTTCTGGAATTCGTAAATTAATAAAAGTGTGTGGGTATGTGGGATTTCTTCTAATGTGGATATTCTCCCTAGGATTCTCTATTTCTCTCTCTCTCTCTCTCTCTCTCACACACACACACACACACACACACACACACACACACACTTATCGAGTAGGGTGATTATAATTATTTCCTCTCATTTATTTGTCCCATATGTGGCCAGCACAGCTCAACTGGATCGACCATCTGGCTATATTATGATGGCAGGTTTCTATTCAACATATGGTCCACTTCAAACCGAAGATACTATCAATGATTCTACTCAAGACTGAGACCAAAACAAAAAAGCAGTATTTTCCCTACTTTACAAAATATGGTCTACTTCAAACTTATGACACTGTCAATGATTCTACTCAAAACTTAAACCACTACAAAAAGCAGTATTTTTATACTTTTCAAAATATGGTCAACTTCAAAGCTAAGACACTATCAATGACTTTACACAAAACTTAGACCACTACAAAAAAAGTATTTTTGCTACTTTTCAAAATATGGTCAATGTCAATGAACTTGATTAGGCTTCTCGGCTTTAGTGGCTTTCGCACCACTGTAATGTAGTTTCCTTCTGTTTTTTTGTTCGGCAGACGGATGAGTTCTTCAGTAAAACCAACACTTAGTGATACCTATAGTACAATAAGCATAATAAAGCGTGCCATTTGGCTTATGCCTCCATTGTATAGCTTCAGTTTTCCATGGTATCAGGTGCTAGTAAAACCAGAGAGTGCAGCTGTTGACTTTCTAACGAGAGTTTGGCTCTATAATCTGACAACAAGGCGAAAGGTCGCGCGGTGGCATCAGGCTTTCTCGCTCCGTCAAATACGTCGATGTTGATGAAATTCATTTGTTACACTTACTATTGAGACATTTATTTGCATTTACACGAAGTACACATTTCTCTTCGTGTTGTTGACTTAAAACTGGTATTTTGGTTGCTGCAACGTCTTCAGCCAATATATTTTTTCTGCATCTTCCCAATCCAAATAACATTTTCTCCAATATTACCTTATTGGACTTTTATATATTTTCTCAAGAAACAGATGGTTTAATATTACCCCAAAATTCTGTTCTTTTTATTATTGTAAAGAATTTCAATTTCGTTTTTTTTTTGTCAGCTATCCATTTAACATTTTAGTAATTTCCATCGTTCGCAAAGTAATTTTGCAAATGACTTAATTCTCTTGTATACATTCGCTTGTATATGTAACGTACATATTCATCACTACACATATAATATATATACGTGTGTTTGTAAATAGTGACTATTAAAGCTAATATAGCAAGACTCTTCGGCAGAACTGAGTCACTGACAGTCACTGTGTGTTTATCTAAATCTAAAAATAAACACGCTAAAATTCACCTTCATCCCTGTCGTGAGCCGACGGCTTAGTGGTAGAATTTCCGACTAACGCCAATTCAGTCGGGTTTCGATCCTAGCTGGAGGTAACTGGACGTCTAGCTACACTGATGAGCTGTGATACGGCGAAACAGTCTGTCTGTGGATGACAATAATAATTATATATATATATATGGTGACCATAAAGTTCGTGGTCACTTTAAAAAAATTTATAACTTTATTTGCGATAGAAATCATTTGTAAAAAGGATTAGAAAGAAGTAAATCTATATTTTTTAAGGCTTTCTTGAACTTTTATTTAAGTTTCCAAATGTCCTCCATCATTACCAATACAAAGGGTAATACAATTTTGCAGTTCACGGAAAACATTTGCCAAATGATTTAAAGTAATGCCTGAAATAACATTAGTTATTTTAGCTAAGCTTAAAACTTGGTACATTAAACTTTATAACACTTTTTACAGATTATTTCTATCGCAAATACAAATAAAGATATAAATTTTTTAAAGTGTACAAGAACCTTACGGACACCCTGTGCATATATATATATATATATATCTTTATATATTTTCATATTTTTCTGCATACCTGCGCAAATATATATATATATATATATATATATATATATATATATATATATATATATATATATATATATGTGTGTGTGTGTGTGTGTGTGTGTGTGTGTGTGTGTGCAGAAAAATATGAAAGAACACGTTAGGTAATTAATCCGGAGTTCCTTAGTATTTTTGCTTTTATTTTTAAAAAGACAGTGCTCCATACAGAAGTAGAGCTTATATTATAATGTATATATTTTCTTTATATATTTTTTTGTTTTATTTTTTTTTTTATAATAATAATATTTTTTTTAATGGTTTTTTTTTTCGAAGGAATCATATTTTTTTAAAAAATATTATAATATATATATATATATATATATATATATATATGTGTGTGTGTGTGTGTGTGTGTGTTAGGGATGGATTTTTATTCATTGATGCCATACATTTTTTTTTTTTTGTTTGAACGTTATTTTTAATGGATAGTCATATTTGAAAGATGATCTCTTTTTATTTATTTATTAAAACCTATATCATTTATAGCGATCTGCCGGTCTGTATATTCGAGAAATCTGTGTTCAAAAGATATATTCTGTATCTACTGGACCAGGACGTTCTTTGTTGCCCAGAGGTAAAGGCAAGTGATTGCTAATGAGGGTTTCCCCTAAGAGACACAGGTTCGAATACTCTTGGGGTGGGTTGCATATGTTTCTAACAAGATTTTTTCAAATTTTCAGCCCGGTAGATGGATATAAATCAATGTTTTTTTTATATATAAACAGACCATCTACAATTCAAAATAACGTTTAAGCAAATAAATTAATGTATATATAGATTTGTGTGTGTGTGTGCATGTGAATGTGTATTTGTGCGTGTATATGTATATGCGTTTATATATATATATATATATATATATATATATATATATATATATATATATATATATATATATATATATATAATTGTAGAATGAATAAATGAAACGGCCGAATATAAGCAGGCGTATACGCGTATACGCGTGTGCTGGTGTGCATACACAGGCAAGCAAATAAATAATCGTCAAATTTATTCATGAGGTGTATACGTAATAGTGCTCAATCCGGTTAAACAGAGCAAAGATGTGTATTAATTAATACATCTATGCGTACCTAAGTTTTGGCGTGCGACTATAGTTTCGCTGGGTGGTGTTCCCACTTCATCTGGCACGGGTATACTTCATATATGTACTAATTAATATATATATATATATACATATATATATATATATATATATATATATATGACGAATTTTTAATTCAAATATTTTTATTCAAATATTATAATAATGAATATTCGTATTTAATATACATGCGCAATATTTATTTATTTTAATTTTAAACGCATTCTAAAATCTTAATACCGGATATGTATTATCCAGCAGGAATTGAACCCGCGCCCCACTTTGTAGGCGAAACGACCTTTTGTTACTGAAATGTGACAGTCTCTGTAGTTGATTGCATAAGCACGCTTGATCAAGCAGCGATTTCTCCTAAAAGTCTAACGAAAGTTCAATCCATGTCGGAGTGCGTATTATCATTATTATGATTTCATGAACACGCAGACCGATAATTGTCATGCACTTTCGAGAATATAAATAAAAATATGGCACTTATTACAAATATATATATATATATATATATATATATATATATATATATATATATATATATATATATATATATATATATATATATATTGTATTTGTAGCAATCATTCTTTTATGCATGTTTCATTAAAAATGACAAAAAAGGTACTACGGTTAAGCTTACTATTTAATTTTTCTTGTGTTCGAATAAGTGTTTTTTTCTATCATGTTTAAACAGGTCAGTAAACCTAAAATATATGTCCGCTACGTAGATGATATTTTTATTTTAGCAAATAACACTAGAGAAATAGATACTCTTAAGGCCACATTTGAATAAAACTCTGTCATCTAACTTCAGCTACGAACTTAGTCAAAAAAATTAACTCCCATTCTTAGATGTTCTCGTAGAATATAGTAATGACACTTTTATCACCTCATTATATAAAAAATCACTTGCAGAAACTGTTGCCACCTTAACTTTGAAAGTGAATATCCACTCAGATACAAAATAGAAGTAATAAAAGTATTCCTAAAAAGAGCACCCCAGAATTCAACCTCTCGACTTTCTTTTCTTTTTATGCGCCATGACCTTTCAGGACGTAGGCGATCATGGATCTCCACCCCCCTCTATCCCTTGCCGCTCTCAACATGTACCTTCCCTCTGTTTCCTACCGCCAGATCACGTTCTGTCATCCAGCTGCCCAAGCTCGCCAGGTATGTCAAGCGCTGCTTTCCTTTGTCTCTCTTTCGCTCTATTCGACCCGTGAGTATCAGATTCTCTAGGCCATCTTTCCTCATTGTGTTTCACATAAACTTCATCTGCCTCTTTCTGATGTTAAGTGTAAGCCTTCTCCTTGTTTGAAGCCTCCCTAAGACCACATCCTTGCTCACACGCTCGGTCTGTGATATCCTTAGCATCCTTCTGTATAACCATCTCCGTCGCATCGAGTCATCTTTTAGGAAATCGTCCAACATTCGCTGCCGTAATGAAGGACAGATATCACGTAACAGCTCATTATTCATTTCTTTGTTACCAAAGAAATCTCCCTCTCGCAGTTCTCTGCCCAGCTTTTGAAATGCGTCCTTGGCTATCCATATACGTCTACGGATTTAGTGTCGCACTTACCGTCCTCTCTCAAGACGATTCCTACATATTTAAACTTCCACGTCTGCTTGATTCTTGTTTTCCCAACCTGCACATAGAAATTCCGAGCTGATCCTTTTACTGAAGACCATGCATTCTGTTTTCTTGTAGTTTATGCTTAGTCCTTTCTTCTCACTCTCCTTCACTATCTTCTGTAGGATATTTTGTAATTTCTTTTCCGTATCTGCTATCAGTACTGTGTCATTTGCCTATGTTATGTTGTTAAGATTGTGGCCGCCAATGATAAATCCCGGTAGTGTTTCCAATTCTCTCAGAATTGATTCGCTGTATAGTTGAATAGGTCGGGTAAGAAGACGCATCCTTGCCTTACGCCCCTTTCTATTTTTGTATATTCACTGAACTTGTTCCATATGCGCATGCATTTTGTTTGCTGCCAGTATAGGTTCTTGATCATTCTGATATTTTTCCCGAATATATCGAGATTGTTGAGCAGTTCCATCAGATTCTTGTGGCTTATTTTTTTCAAAGGCGTTTTCGTAGTCTATGAAACATAGGTACATGTCCTTCTGCATCTGTATCGCTATTTCTGATAACATTCTGAGCATAAATATCGCGTTCCTTGTTCCGGTGTCTTTAACAAACCCGCACTGTTCTTGTCCTATCTCTGGCCTGATTCTGCTGCACGCTCTATTCAGCAGAATATGGATGATGAGTTTTGTCATGTGGCTCATTAGACTTATTGTTTGGTGGAGTTTGCATTCATTTGCGCCTGGTTTCTTAGGCATAGCTATGAAGATAGATCTGCTGAGGTCTTCCTGTATATCCCCGCTGTTGTAGATTTCATTTGTTATTTCGGTGATATTGTCTCTGCCAAAGTCATCAAAAGCCTCCAGCATTTCCGTTACAATTCCGTCTGGCCCAGCTGCCTTGTTTCTGTTCATTTTTGCCAGTGTGGCTTTTACTTCGGTTTTCACAATTCCAGGCCCGTTGGTAGTTCTGTGTATTGCTGGTTATTCCCTTTTCTCGTGGAAGAGATTTCTAATACACTCGCTCCAGCGTTGAAGAATTTTTTTCCTTCTCGAATATAAGTGTTCCATCCTTTGATTTTAGGCAGCCTGTTGACGAGCATGTCTTTTGTCCTGTTAGTTGTCTTATTCTTTTGTGCGTGTGTCTTTTGTTGGTAGTACTCAATCTTTCTATTTCTGTACATTTTTCGTTTAGCCATTCTTCTTTAACTTGCCTGCATTTGGTCCTTATTTCATTGTGTGATTTTCTGTATTCCGTTCCGAATCTTGGTGGATTTTCTGTATCTTTCCATCATCCTCTCGACTACTCTTCCTTAAAGAACTCAATAATATAGAACAGCCTCTAATTAACAATGATTTCCCTAACCACCTTATAACCCACCAAATTAAACTATTTCTCCCCAGAGTAAATAACAACGATAGTGAGCATACAGCCAAAAATTACATAAATATTTTCTACAAAAACAAAATACACATTAACTAAAAACAAAATGAGACTTCACTTAGAAATATTATAAAGAAATACATTACCCCAATTGATCCGAATAAAAAAATCAAATTAATTATCTATTACAAAAAATTTAAAATAGTTAACCTAATCATGAAAAATAAAAACACACCAGCAAATTCAAAATTACAACGAACGAACATTATCTATGAGTTCAAATGCCCCTTAAGGAACTGTGTTCCTGATCAAACCGAATTCATAAATAATTATATCGGTCACACGACTACATGCCTATCCAGGAGACTTACGTTACACCTATATAGACACAGCTATATCAGAACCCATTTAAACACACACACACACACACACAAACTTACCAGATTCCATCCGAAACATACTAGTAGAAAATACAAACATAATAACTTCATTCACCTTTCAAAAAATGATTAAAAATAATGGAAGCTTTAATAATAAAACAAAACCAACACTTAATCATTTTAACTACGAACACGGCCGCAATTGGTGTGTTGGGAAAATAAAACATCTCTACAACACTCAAAACATACACACACACTCAATTAAACTGAAAAAATAAAATCATCCTTGATAATGGCTAAAGGTATAACTGAAAGCGCTCGGAATTATAGAGCATTTGGACAGTTTCTACACACTCTGTGTCCCAAAAAGAAAACACTTGTTCGAACGCAAGAAAAATTCAATAAAAATCTTAATCATCTGACATAGACATGCATATGTATATATATATATATATATATATATATATATATATATATATATATATATATATATATATATATATATATATGTGTGTGTGTGTGTGTGTGTGTGTGTATATATATATATATGTATATATATGTATGTATGTATGTATATATACGCTCTATCTCTGATATTGAGCACTTTATCCCATAAATATAGCACACCTTAAAACTATATTTCTTCATATATATATACATACATATATATATGTGTGTGTGTGTGTGTAGTAGTAGTAGTAGTAGTAGTAGTAGTAGTAGCTAAAAATTCGCCCTATCGGGAAGCATTTAACCTTGCCCCTGCGGAGAGCTCTTGATTGTGTCTCCATCACATCGTAGGCTTGTCTACTTATTGTGATGAAGCCCACTGACTACAATGAATACATGCTATAAACTACAGAACTCAAAATTAATCGCTGCATTTAAGTATTGCATTAATATTTAAGCTTACATTTTAAAAGTTCAACGATAATTCTTCTGCCGACATCAATTTAAAGACAATTTGATGTACGTAGGTTCTTACTTTCTGTACAAAGCAATTATTTTTATTTTATCGGTGACTTTTGCTGGATTTCGAAATTAATATTTAATATTCCCAAATTTATTTCCAAGTTAATAAAATTTTTATCTTACAAAAAATTCGTCGCAAAAATCAAGTAAATACAATCGTAGTAATGAAAACTTGGTAATAAAAAATGTCAGAATTGCGGGTCTGAATTTGATCTGGAATGTGTGTAATTTGCTCAGGGAGTCGGCCTGGTTCCCAAATGCTATGATATGTTTGGCTACGGCCTCTAGGTGCAAAGAAATGTATGTATTGCCTGAAGATTGCTTTCATGTTTAAATCAGAAAGCGCCGCACTGTGTTGATATCAGTATCCACTTTTATATTTACATATGCCCTATCCCTGATATTGACCAATTTCACCTATACATATATAAGCATTACTTAAAAATACTTTTCATATATATACAAAAAAGGTCTTATGCACAAAAATATAAAAATTCATTCGTTATACTAATATAATAAATTCAACAAAACCCACTACAAATTGTACATCTTGTTTCAACGTTAAAATTTAACGTATCTTCAGGTGGGAAACCATGATGGTACTAAAATAAATTTATTCCGAAATGCAGTTAACATACATACATACATATATATATATATATATATATATATATATATATATATATATATATATATATATATGTGTGTGTGTGTGTGTGTGTTATATATATATATATGTTATATATATATATATATATATATATATATATATATATATATATATATTAAAAAGAAGTTAAACCGAAAACAAGAGAACTATATGCAATATATATATAAACGCTAATGACCAGTTAAAGAAAGTCATTTGAATCACTACCACGCAGAATATTCATTTTCAAAATATGTGGAAATATCTACACTTTTCTTGAAGAAGTTTGCGAAACCAGAAACCCGTGTAGCAGAATTATAGAAAATAGAGTCTAATATATATTTTAAAATATAGAGTATAATATTTATTTTATATTTTAAAATAAAAAAATCCACATTTCAACTAAAAACGTTTACGGTTTATCTTCTTTTTAAAATATACACTTTTGTCTCATAGGAACAACTATAACATTTTCTCTCTCACTCACACACTCTCTTTCTCTGTCTCTTTTACACACACACACATATATATATATATATATATGTGTGTGTGTGTGTATATCTGTGTTTGTGTGTTTGTGTGTGTGTGTGAATTTAACAGGTCACTAAATTATATATATATATATATATATATATATATATATATATATATATATAGTACTTCATGACCTGTTAAATTTTGTCAGCGAAGGGATTTTACCATTTTATATCATTAACTTTACTAATCTATTTTTGTATGAATGATTCATTGTAATATATATATATATATATATATATATATATATATATATATATATATATATATATATATATATATACATATATATATATATATATATAGCATTTAGTGACCTGTTAAATTTTGTCAGCGAAGGGATTTCACTATTTTATATCATTAACTTTACTAATCTACTTTTTGTATGAATGATTCATTGTAATATAAATTGAACTGCACCACATATTTGATTTAATAGAACTGATCCGACGTGTAAATATTCGGGATAACAACTGAGACATTACTCTATTTATTGAACTATTAAGTTCATGCCACATTGACTGATAAACTCCTACAACAAAAAAATTCTCTCTGAAATTTTCAAAAAAAAAAAACAACCTCAGCGTTGTGACTGCAGGCTCCAAAAGTTTGTATCCGTTATCAATAACACATTTCAGAAAAAAACATATTTCGATTCGCATTATATTTTTTCGTCTCTGATACTACTTGAATTTTACCAAAAAAACAAAATGATTTCCATGCCTGAAGATGACTGAATGTCCAGTCGAAAGTACATGCGTATTAAAGAAAGACCTTATGCAGGTTATAATTTTTAAAAACAAGGATCATAACATTTATCGAGTGATTTGTGGGTTAATGCACCTTTAAAATTTTGTTAGCGAAGGGATTTCGCTATTTTATATCATTAACTTTACTAATCTACTTTTTGTATGGATGATTCATTGTAATATATGTATATATATGTATATATATATATACATATAATATATATATATATATATATATATATATATATATATATATATATATAGAGAGAGAGAGAGAGAGAGAGAGAGAGAGAGAGAGAGAGAGCGTAGATAAGATGGTTAATAAAATAAAGTCAAATGAAAGGGTACGGATGAAATCAGTACGAAAAACCTTTATAAATATTAACCAGGTGAAAAAATGAACCCCAATCTTTGTGCTACATTTTTGTCACCTGGTTAATATTTATAAATGTTCTTCGTATTGATTTCATCAATAGCCTTTCATTTGACTTTGTTTTATTGACACTCTTATCTAATCTACTTTGTAAACTATATCAAACATACGTGGACTCTCATACATATATATATATATATATATATATAATATATATATATATATATATATATATAATATAATAATATTTTTAGTTTTTAAAAATATGATTCCTCCGCTACATCAGAGTTCTCATGTTTCAAAAGCGAGAGCCGAGACCCCTAACATAATTTTTTAAGTTATGAAGAGTTAAGGCGTCTGGACCCGCTTCCTTGTCAAGCGAGAATTTGCTAAATATTAAGGAACACCGGATTATCTACCTAACGTGTTCTTTCCTATTTCTATGCACACCTGCATACATATATATATATATATATATATATATATATATATATATATATATATATATATATATATATATATATATATATATATATATATATATATATGTGTGTGTGTGTGTGTGTGTGTGTATATATATATATATGGTGGCAATTAAATCACTGTACAGTTCTTTACAATAACAATTAAATGAAAGCAAATAATCAACGCCCAGAAATTTATTATTAAAATGGTTCTGGTTCATTATGGCTAATAAGAATAAAATGGTAAAAAAAAATTAATTCCAGATACTGTTCGAACTGCAAGTCAGCTGCTTCAATGATTTGCTTTTTTTATTATAAATAACTGTATAGTGGTTTTATTGCCACCCTGTATATGAGAATAATATTATGAATTACACTCGAATAACATAATAAAATACCACACCAGCAAAAAACTTATTGCGAATATATCTCGCAAGGATAGACATTACAATTTGAAATTCGCATGGTCTGTTTATCATATAAATATATATTATGAAAAAAATATAATTTCTTGTGAGTTATTTAATGCCGAAATGCATCCTGGATTTTAAGACTAATTCTTTTCTTTTTGTGGAGGTGGAAAATTGTTTTCTTCTTTTTAAGAATAAAAAAGATTATCAGATACAACTCCTACAATTTCTACCATTTCTGGTGGTTAGTAGGTGGTTGATTCATACCTTTCACAAGATCATTTACAATTAATTAAATGTAACGAACCTGATCGGAAAGCGAACTTTCTCCACCCCCGCACACCCACTACACGTTCTGAAGTAGCTGAAATATCTAATAACATCTGCTACTGCAACCTGCGAAAAATTCAACACTTGTTTTCAAAACCTTTTTAATTCTCGAACGTTTGCAACATATTCTTGCTCTAAAATGTCATGTTAATAGCAAAGCCAAGAAAATGACTTTCATTTGAAAATATATTCAAGTGCAAATATAACAGCGAACCTGAGGTCCATGAGTAATCGAATTCATATCACAAAGGCATCTAAACTTTCTCAAAATTATATCATTTCGTATAACATTTCAATGCTTATGAAGTGGCAAATACCTGTTCACTCCACTTAATTTCATCCCACGTTTCAGAGGTATTACAGACAGATCAATGGAAACTGAATTCCTTTTAGTTACAGACAAAGAAATACATTTTTTAAATTCATCATTTTCTTGCTTTTCTTACATCGATTCTCTCGATCAATATCCTCCTTGCTAGAGCAACAACATTGAATAATCATCAATTCCTCATAAAAAAATCTCCGTCTTTTTTAAACGAAAACTTATATGCTAAAATTATTGAATGGACTCATTACCAAGAATTGCTTGAATAGATACATAAAACAAGATAACCATTGTATTAAAATTCAAATAAAAATTACAATTTAAAAAAATTAACTAATATTACTTTTCAAGTCGTTCAATGTTCAAGCCGTATATGTATTTTTAAGAGGTGCAGTCCTGGGTATGATGATAAACCACAACAGGCAGCAAGGCCTCTGGTAGGGCGATTGTATGTCTTGAGGAGCGTGGGACTTTCCTATTCATCGCTGTACACCCTAGCAAGGGGTGGCAACACGTGTTAGGGTTCCATCTATAGTGAACTCCCAAACAAAAACAATTTAAAAAATTTAACTAATATTATTTTTCAAGTCGTTCAATGTTCAAGCCGTATATGTATTTTTAAGAGGTGCAGTCCTGGGTATGATGATAAACCACAACAGGCAGCAAGGCCTCTGGTAGGGCGATTGTATGTCTTGAGGAGCGTGGGACTTTCCTATTCATCGCTGTACACCCTAGCAAGGGGTGGCAACACGTGTTAGGGTTCCATCTATAGGGAACTCCCAAACAAAAACAAAACATTATAAAAGCATAAAATAGATTTTTATAGTAAAAATACCAGCAATAGATTTTATATAAAATTAATTAATTTTAATAAAATTTATAGTAAAATTACTCCAATACATTTTATCTGTAGTTGAAGTATTACAATTGCATTCAAAATATATTATGTTGAAGCCATAAAATTGCATTCAAAATATTTAAATTCCGACATTAAATAATCCATAGAGGTTGATATATTGCTAAACACAATCAACCAATAAACGATCGTAAAATGGCCTTTTTAAGCGTGGACACGTCTTAAGTGAATAAAAATGTTATAAAAAGCCTTAATTATATTCTGATTAGGTTGGCATTGCACAAAACATATCACATGAATTTAAAATTCATATTTGTACGGATAGAAACCTCAAATATTAAAAAATTCGAGAAAGTTACACGCTCTTTATTCATTGACAAGTATCTCAGATCTTTGTTTTCGAATGAAGTAATTTTTTCTTTTCTTTTCAACGGTAATTTGGATGCCAGATCCATGAAGTTGACAGATTATTTGCTGTTTTGCCCAAAGGCATACTTCTGCCCAAATTTTGAAATAAGATAATATTAGCAATATGAGTCAAAGAAAAAGTTCTATAGCTAGTGGCAAATAATCTATTCAGTTTCTCTATGTGGTCTATCTAATTTTTCCGGGTTAGAATGCGGGAAAATCCTCGTGTATATAGATATACATATATATATATATATATATATATATATATATATATATATATATATATATATATATGTGAAAATTTCTCAAATTTAACTTTTAGAGAAAACAATATTTGTAAATAAATGACAATAAGAAAACAGTAACAAAATTACTGCTCTCACAAACAAATGTACACAAAAACATATTAAAATCAAAAGAAAATGGTTGAATCCATCAACAAAGATTAATGAAATATTCTCCACACGTGACATTAACTGACGTCATTTTCAGTTAACAATATGAAAAATAGCGTTTCCTACATTCCCGTTGCTAAGAACACTCTGTTTTTTGTTTTTATTAATTTTCTTTGTTTGATTAAATTCATTTCGTTTCTTGCTTTGAAAAAGTCCGCATTGGACGAAACGCGTCAGCAATTACTGTTTTCTTATTGTCATTTATTTACAAATATATATATATATATATATATATATATATATATATGTGTGTGTGTGTGTGTGTGTGTGTGTGTGTGTGTGTGTGTGTGTGTGTGTGTGTGTGTGTATATATATATATATATATATGTATGTTTCATTAAAAACGACAGACAAGGTAATACGGTTAAGCATTTTATTTAATTTTTCTTTCGGCTATACCTTTAGCCATTATCTTGGATGATTCCATTTTTCAGCTTAATTGAGAGGTGCGTTATGTGTATGCCTTAGTGTGTGGTACGGATGTTTTTAATTTCCGAATACGGTTAGCACATTGTGGCTTTGTTCGTAGTTAATATTGTTAAGAGATGGCTTTTTCTTTTTTATTATTAAAGCTTCCAGTATTTTTTTATCTTTTTTTACAGGTAGATGCAGTTAATATATTTGTGTGTTCTAGTAGAAAACACAAATATATTAAATGCATCCACCTGAAAAAAAATGAAAAACACTCAATGAATTACTAAATGAAGCCAAATAAGTACCATATCGGTGAAAATCAGAATTATTAAATTTGACAATCAAAATATTTTACTGGATCAAAGAAATGGTGAAATCAAAGTTGTGTCCAGTTTCGTTTCAATACAAAAACAGAAAGTTAGATCGTTTCTCCAAACTCAAGTCTCTCTTGTGTTCGTAGATACGGGCTTTTAGATCACGTGATGTCTCCCCGATTTAAACATTTTTGCATTTTAAACAATTTAGTTGATAAAACATGGTATTTGAATTAGTGTTGAGTTTATTTTTCTTTCTAATTATATCTCCAATTCTTTTGGAGGTGGAGGTAACGATCTTAGGGATGACCAATTTGTTTGCGAGTTTAATAGAAAGAGTGCTGGAAGGCAGGATTATAAACATGAACGCAAGAAAGATATACCACTACAGATAAAAAAATAGAATGCTTCAAGATCTGATGACCCGGGAAAGCACAGACGATGAACAAGATCCTCCTTTCCATAAATTATAACAAATTAAATTTATACAAAACTAGCAGAGACTACCCAGCGTTACCCGGTTGTCAAATATGTTGAACATACCCGGCAATCCCACTTATTTGCCCTGTTACCACCTCCCAGGACGTGGAGCAGAGTTTGGATTTTTGAAGGCAGAAAGATTTGGTAGGATTTGGTTTTTAAGGAGACCAAACACATTTTCTTGGTAGTACAGTAGAAATCATCAGTTACAAATTTTCATCTTGGCTTCCTTTTTAAATTGCATATGGGATTATTACAAAGTCCTTAAATACACAATGTTTAATGTTTTGCCTCCTGGTGATAAAATACTGTCGAGCCTACCCTAGAACATCCTATGTAAACCTGCCCATTAGCTAAAGCAAGGTGAAGTTAGGATGAGACCAACAACCGCCAGTGATTGTCCTTGGAACTTATTAATAGTCATACCGAAACACGCTCTAACTGGGAATTGAAGCTTTTTAAATTCAATTGTAGAATCTGATGGAATAAGTTGTATTATAGGAATGCAAGTCTGTTCTCCCTTTGCTCTACCAGTATAACAGCTTCTATGACATGAGGTTGTATGTGTTTGACATAGATTCTTGTTCCATCTTGGAGCATCAAGATTCCAGAGCAACATAATAGAGCATTCAACTTTTAGGCTTAACTTGTGAGTTGGCATACCAGACAATTATAAAGAATTTTAAAATTTTGTAGGCTATTGCACAGCCTGTTTATCTTCCAAAGTTGAATGCATAGAATATTTTTTCCTCACCTGGAATATCATTGAGCAATTGTTGTACAAGTCGTATTAGGTGCTAAAATTTATGTCAGCCATTCATTGTTCACATATATTTCGGTACACCTTGTTTCTCGGCTCTTCAATTGACGAAACAATTCATCATCATCATGGAAGAATTACAATATTTTCATGCTCGCTCTTAGCGATCTTACCATCTTCTAAATTCAGTAGTTTAGATGCAAACTCAGCAGCCATTGGGTCTCTTTTAAGATAGGCTCTCATGTTAGTATTTAAAGTCACTGTCTTGATGTTCTTCTACAAATATGATAATAAAATGCAAGCATTGAGTTCGTCAGCAGGGTTTCCACGTGGAACAATTGTAAGTGTTTATCGGAAGTTACTTGATAATAAAATCGTAATGTCACCCATCAATACATCACATCTCTTGATTTCACGCAATGTGTTATCTAGAGCTTCAAATGATTTTTTTATGTGCCATTGTATATTCATTCCATAAAATCAATTAATAATTCTGTAAATCTTTTGCGGAATCTGATCCACTGTGTATTTGACAAATTGGATAATCGTCTCTAGTTAAGCATATTGGCAATTTAAATGCCGAGTGTGTATTTCTTCCACCAGTAGTAGAGTGGCTGCAATACGAAATGAAGCTACGACCACAGATATTTGCTTTCTGATCTCACTTTGACAATAATCAACTTAGTAACAAATATCTTTCCTGTACCGGCTGGTTCATCAAGTTGTATTATTATTATTATTATTATTATTATTATTATTATTATTATTATTATTATTATTATTATTATTATAATGATAATGATAATGATGATAATAATAATAATGATATTGATAATGATAATAATAATGATAATAATAATGATAATGATAATAATAATGATAATAATAATGATAATGATAATGATAATAATAATGATAATGATAATAATAATGATAATGATAATAATAATAATAATGATGATAATGATAATAATAATAATGATAATATAATAATAATAATGATAATGATAATAATAATGATAATGATAATAATAATAATAATGATAAAATAATAATAATAATAATGATAATAATAATGATAAAGATAATAATAATAATAAAATAATAATAATAATGATGATAATGATAATAATAATAATAATGATAATAATAATAATAATGATAATGATAATAATAATAATAATGATAAAATAATAATAATAATAATGATAATAATAATGATAAAGATAATAATAATAATAAAATAATAATAATAATGATGATAATGATAATAATAATAATAATGATAATAATAATAATAATGATAATGATAATAATTATAATAATAATAAAATTAATAATGATAATTATGATAATAATAATAATAATAATAATAATAATAATTATGATAATAATAATAATAATAATAATAATAATAATAATAATAATAATAATAATAATAATAATGAACGACCTGTAATAATTTGATGGGACTTTACACACAGAGAGAACAATCAAAGCTAATCGCCTTGACATCATGATTAAAGAACAGAAAAACAAGATCTGGTTTCTGATTGACATGACAGTTCCTGCAGACTGCAATGTTTATTTCATGATATTAAAAAAAAACTATCAAAATCCAAGATGTTGAAGTGGAATTCTAAAAATAATTGGAACAGTTGCGATTTGGGACCTCGAGTTGATTGTTAAAGGTTCTGATAGACACATTGAATGGATCTCTGGTAATCTATGCCTTAACGGAATACAAATATTTTTCTTACAAGTACAGATCCCACATTATGAAGGATTTTATAACTGTAAATTTTGTTTTATTGTTATTTCTAGAAGGGACTCTCCGGCGTTGCCCGGGTGTCAAACATGTTGAACAGCCCAACAGATTCCACCTCTTTACCTCGTTACCATTTATCCCATACAATCCATGTACCATTACTTAAAGACTTTGCGGAAATAGATCCATTGTGTAGTTGGAAAACTGGAGTAAGGACAACGGGAATTTAAATGCCGAATGTGTTGTTCTAGCACCAGGAAGTAGAGTGGCTTCAATATCAGCGGAAGCTGGGCCCACACCTACTTTGTCTTCCGATCTCACTTTGGTAATAATCAACTTAGTTATAAATGTCTTTCCAGTACCTCCTGCTTCATCAAGCAGGACTTTTTGAGAGAAAGAAAGAACAAGAGAGGAAATACATAGCCCGAGCTCAGAATTGTTTGACTGCACAGTCCTAGCCACACTTCCGGAAAGACAATTTCAGTGGCATGAAAACCATCCGAGACGAGCGAGGATTTGTCCGACAGTTGCAGCGGTCTGCCGAAGTCCAGGCCTGTTTTGGTCTGCCATTGTAAATGCCCACTAATGCACAAAGTGTGGCTACCGAGACGCTTCGATGGCATTTCTTCCATCAGGGCTCCACTACCCTCTTTAGAATCTCTAGGTTACCTGGGTTACTTAACCGCCGTCCAACGCTCGGTGTTGCTTTGGTAAGACTGGTCTTAAGATGGGTCACCACGTTCAGGTTCCAGAGCGCCAACCCCCTTAATTTGGAGCATGCACATAGGCGGCGCAAGCCGTTTCAACGCGCCTTTGGAACTACGTATCGTCTCGGCGGACCGTTTTCAAGGAGGGGCACCGCCTGCCTCACAAGAGTTGATCGTACCTTATCGCAGTCGACGAAGAAAATTTAAATTTTTTCTTCTTGTTAATTGGAATATGCGAACCCTGCTAGAGTGTCCCGATCATATTAGACCATACCGTAGAACTGCGCTGATCACATCTAAACTCAAGCGCTATAATGTAGATATCGCTGCACTCAGCGAAACACGATTCCCCGATAAAGGTTATCTCCTAGGAGGGAGAGTGTTACGCATACTTCTGAAAAGGTCTTCCCTCCAGAGAAAGTGGAGTTCACAGCATTGGGCTCGCTGTTCGCTCAACGCTTCTAACGAAACCTCCCTTCTGTTGCAACTGGACAAAGAGTACGTCGCTCCAATAATGTCTACGCAATCATTTTCAGTTTGTATTATTGGAGTTTTTGTGTACCCTGGTGTACTAGTGAGCCAGCCAAGATGAGCTGACTCATTTTATAGTTCACCAATAGAAGTTCTCTCCAATCGGAAGGCTCAAAATATTCAATAGGAGGTGTATAAAGGCGGCCATGTTTTTTTCCGGAATATTCACTGCCAGCCTTTGATATCGAAGACTGAAGAATTATGGAACAGCTGCTGCTGGTGGTATTGGCGATATAGTCAGATTCAGTAGAGTGTCTGACTCCTGAGTGTTAATCTTTAACGCTGTTTCATTGAACAGATTACGTACTACGCTGGATTCTATATACATAGACTATGGTGAACATGGTCAACATGTATGCCCCGTCCTTGGATGCCGACGAAGAGATAATAGATGCCTTCTACGGATCTCCTAGCACAGCTCTGCGATCGGTACCTCGGACAGACAAAATCATCTTCCTCGGAGATTTTAATGCCCGAGGGGGCTCCAGCACGTCAGTCTGGACCGGAGTCATTGGCCCGACGGGTATTGTGAAAATTAATGCTAACGGATTCCGTCTTCTAAGCCTCTGTGTCGAGCATCAGTTTGAGATTTTACAAATACCATTTTTTAACACTGGAACTAATATAAATGTTCTTGGATGCATCCGCGCTCTTCGACGTGGAACCGTTTGGATTACGTAATCGTCCATCAACGCGATCGAAAAGATGTCTTTCAAAATCGCGCAATGCGTGGAACTAAATGTTTGACCGATCATCGTATGATTAGCTCTCGTATGAATCTCTTGTTTCGGTCTCCGGCCCGCAAAACCAAAGCCACATCTACACTCAACGTTGCCTGTCTTGCACAAGCATCAAAACGAGTCGAACTTCAAGCAAGTTTGCTCAATGTCTGTCAGTCACTCTCAACACTTCCCACCAATGTTATTGATTAGCAAGAAATCGGCATTATATGGGACTCCGCCATCCTAGATATTCGCCACCCGCTGAATCTGCACTTGGAAAAACTCAGCCAAGGAACTCAGATTGATTCGATGAATCCATGGAAGTTATCCAGCCACTTCTGAAGGTAAAACATCAAGCACACGACGCTCATCTTGCCCATCCACCACGCTCTCGTACTCACGCACAAAACTCTGCCGCCGCTTACGAGCAGAGGTATAACGGAAGCCTCGGGAAACTCAAAACAACTGGTGGCTCCACTTATCTAAAAAAAAAATCAACATTTTGCTGACTAAAACTAAACTTACGAGTTTTATGATTCTATTAATCGTATCTTCAGTCCTTCTCGCAATGCCATAGCACCTGTTCGTTCCGCTGATGACTCTGCTATCCTCAAAAGGTAAAAGAAATCCTAGCACGAGTTCCTGAGTACTTCAAGGAACTTTTGAACAGCTTTAGATGAATTTCCGGCATTGGATGAAGCTAACAACGCCATAAAATCAATAAGAAACAAGAAGTCCCCTGGTGATGACGGCATTCCAGAAGAGGTATACAAGTATGGCAAGCCGCACTTTACTTCATATCTGCATTCCTTGTTTGACGTGTTCTGGATAAGTAGAATGATCCCTAAGCTAGAAACATGCGAATATCATAAGAATTTACAATAAGAATGGTGATCGTTCCTTCTGCGGCAACAGCAGAGGCATTTCCCTCCTAAATGTGGCCCGGAAGATTCTCGCGCGTATTATGCTTCGCCGTCTTCTCATCTTTCTGACTGAGCGAATACTGCAGGAATCTCAATGTGGCTTCAGAATGTAGTACCCTCGACGTTATATTCTACTCGAAAAAAGCAGGGAAGAGAGATCAATTTTGCTTTCGTTGACCTAAATAAAGCCTTTGATACGGTCATTAGTGAGACTCTGTGTCTTTTGCCTGGCAAATTTGGCTGTCCGCCGAATTTTCTGAGTGTGAGCTTCTACGCCAATTTCATGAGGATATTCTCGCTAGAGTATCCGTCGAGGATCCTCATCAGAACAGATAAACCTTGCTCCCTCTTCCTTCGGACGTCTCCGTCTCCGGGTCTTCACTCATAGCAACCTTCGACTCACCGCCAAAGTCGCTCTCTATCGAACTGTTGTTGTTTCAACACTGTTCTACGGCTGTGAATGCTGGAGCCTGTATCGCCGACAAATAAAACTGCTTGAGACATTCCACATCTGCTGCCCTCAGCAAATCTTGCATGTTACTTGGAGAGATAAAATCCCCCACACCGAAATTCTTCAACGTGCAGAAATCCTCAGCAGCGAAGCCATCGTCCAACAACGCTTTCTACGTTGGGTTGGACATATTGTGCGGATGTCGGGCCATCGCCTCCCAAAATTTGTATTCTTCGCAGAGCTCGAAATCGGCGGCCGCCCACGTGGAGGCCCAAAGAAACGATTCCGAGACTATCTTAAGCGTTCTCTTAACTCTTGAAAAATTGACCCAACATAATTAGAGAACAATTACAGAAGGGATCGGACTGGCTGATTGTCTCTCTGCGTCGCCGGAGTGGCGCACATCGGAGAGAAGAGAAGACGAACACTCGAGGGGAGGCGACGCCAGCGTTATCTGCAACTTGCAAATCCCGCACCGATCATGTTTCCTTGCCCCCTGTGCCCGAGAACTTATCTCTAGCGGAGTACGGACGGATATGGAAGGACAGCGTCGTCATCAGCAATGACCGATCGCCTTAAGCAGGCTCATCAAGGAATATTAGACCACCTTGCTGTTTATTTACACAGTCAAGTACGGCATGATATACATGTCTCTGATCACTAGTGATTTGTACAAGACCATCATAAACAAATTCTTCTTGCTCTTGTTGCTGATAAGTAATTTCACGCATGCATGCATTATTGACAAGATGTGTTTAAGTTCGACCAGGTGAGTCAAGACCCAAGTTCGTCAGAGTTTTGCCATTAATCTGAGAAGTGATATCTTCGATATCAACCACAGCTATATTGAAGATGACATAGGAAAACTGTCCATCGACTCCAGGATATCTGTTGCATTCATGAATAAGAAAATCATCGCTTAAAGATTCTTTGTATGCATCCCAGAGTCATTTTGGATTTGACACTCTGTGTATGTAGTCAACACGGTGGCAAACAAATGCCTCAGTTTAATTAGCGATTCCGATATAGACGTTTCCTATAATGCAGCATTCCAGTGGTTATCATCCTCAAAGAGTTCCTGGACAATATATTTATCCCTGGAAATATTCTAAACTTGACCATTGATACTTTTCAGATCACCAAAGCTCTGTGTCCTCTAACACAATGTAGAAGTCTGAAACAGAAGCATTCAAATTGATTTGGATACACCGTTTACACCCTGTCCAAAACTTCAGGTTTCTTATGCCCTCATACCCTGGAAATTGTTTTCCCCGTACTTTGAAGACGTTGGTTTTATTTTCCCATGTGTAATATTCGGAGATGAAAACATACGAAAGGATTCTTGTAAAATCATCAGTTCGAAACAATGTAAAGAAAGCCATCAGAATTGCTGATTGTGGATTTGCAATTCTATCTGCGGCATTATTTGACTAATTTATATCCTCTTTCCATTTTATCGATGGGCTGACAGTTGAAATACTGGGGATGATGAATTTAAGTATTCACCATTCATTGGTATATATATATATATATATATATATATATATATATATATATATATATATATATATATATATATCGGCCAGTTTCATATTTATTAACTTCAATGTGATGATTCCTCTATGAATTGATAACAGAATCAATGTCAGAGGCTCTCAATTTATCTCCAAGCCAAACCAGACAATGAGCATGTGCCAATTTTCTTTTTTGCCACTCAACAGTGTACACGTAAGTTAGTACCGCTCGTAAGATAGAGCTTTGAGTTATAAGTTGGATAACTAATGCATAATAATGATGAAAAACTCTTGCCACAAGGACAGGACAATTGGGTAGTACTTGATTCTGAAGGAGTTCATGCATAAGCTCAGGCCATTTGGGATTTCAGATAAATAATTCTACAGGTCCATGTTTTCTAACATACACCATCGCAGTTGTGTGCGTTCATGCATATACCGAGGTCCCACAGTAAACGTTGCTTGTAGGTCTTTCAGTTGTCTACATTTCCATTATGAATTAGGGAGTCCCTCAAATGGATGTAGTTGGCTCTTCTGAGGTCCATTTTATGATTCTTAATATATAAATCCCCTCGTGCTCCATTTTGGCATACTATGTACTGATGGAATCAATTCTTACATTTACTTTGTATGTTGTAAATCTCTTCATGCACCATTAACCTATATGTATAGAAATCATTAGCATATAACTTTTTTCCCACTGACACTTGTTTGATTTGAGGAACCCACTTTATGAAAACCTGTCCAGAAACCTTAAATGTAGGCAGATAACCAGATTCGTGTATTTCGTTTGCCGCAAAACTGGTCATTGTAAAACACGAATGTTGCGCAAAAATGTAACGAATCAAGCGATTTTCTATCAAAAATGGTTTTAATGGTTCCGGTGGTGTACCTAAATCTGGTAGAAGAACGTTTTCACCAGAACAACAAATACCATCAAATTCCGTCGCCCATATATAGCTCCGCATTTGGTACATATCTTTTTCCGTTGCTCGTAGTATCTATTTACGACTCTAAACGAAGATGATAATCACGCTAACGATAATAATTGAGTCCTTCATTTACCCACAATTTTGACTGAGGTAAAGCGGTTTACGGTGAACAAACTGGCATTGTTGCTAATATATCATTCCTGTTTATTTCTACAGCATTTGCTTCGCGCCTGAAAACCCTTTCTGTCTGGAAGGCACGTCGCTGGTGTGCCTTGATGTGATTGGCCTTATGCCATTCCTGTGACTGTTCAGCTGTCTTCATAGCCCGTCAGTGCCCTGACACGTTCTGCATCACGCCGTTTCTGTGAAAGTACGAGAAACCTTTCTTGATCTTGTTCATTGCATTCGTTTTGAAATTTTCTTTTTTATCTAGTTTACTTGTGATTATAAACGGTCAACCGAAGACTTTTGGGAGGCATAGTGATAATTTGTAGCTCAAGGGTATTTAGAACTTTTGGTAATTTCCTCTATTTTTGTAATTTCCGGAAAGATTGAAAAGGTTTGAAACATGAAAAATAAAACAATAATTAAAAAAATACCGTCTTTGTAATTTGTAGCAATGAGAAAGAAGTCATTTCTTACATGAATATTTTTACATGAAAGTTATTTGCTTTGAATTTAAAAATAGAAATATGAAAGCAAATAATTTGGGGGAAAGTGTAAATTTTTTTTAAATGTAAAAATTAATGTTACATTTTTTTTCCACTTAGGGAAGAATTTACTTTTGAATTTAAAAAAAATTAACAAAATTATGTTTGTTTATATTTTTTATCAGATAAGAAAATAAAGGGTAAGTAAAAGCGTTGTTAGCAATGAAGTTTATTGTTTGTTACGGAAGCTCGGAAATAAATTAACATTTTTTGAGTATTTTTTCTGGTCTCAATAAAAATTCAATAAATAATTAAAAACAAATTATATTTTATTCACCTATTTATGAAAACATTTATGCGTGTCTGCCCTTCCATAATTAATGCACCGTCCGCTGGTGAGACAGACTAAAATCGGTGTCAATTTTACATTATGGATGTCAAAAGCCAACAAAAAAAGAAGCATTTAAACAAAATCAGACATTTTGCATTTATTTTAATAATTCTGTACTTTTTCCTTTATAGTGACTTTTTAAAAAATTTTCACCAACAAGCAAGGCAGGAATGCCACTAGCACGCAAAGCGTTACAGAAAATGTGAGCATAAAATAAAGAGGCGCGAGGAAGGGAAGGATGAAGAGAAGGACAGGAAATTAGATCAAGACAACTAAGGGGAAGAGAGTTCCACAGACGGGAAGTGTGAGACATGAAGCTATTGGAGTAGAAAAGACGTCTACATTTAACCGTTTCGACAGTGAAAGGGTGGGACTTAAATGCCGATCTAGTGACACGTTTAAATTTATGCAGTTTGGGAACTAACGAGAGTAGCTCGTCGGAGCACTTACCGTGAAAATATTTATAGAAAAGATAGAGGGGAGCGACGGCACGTCTGTGAGAGAGCGACTGTAAGCGAGATGCCAGATCAGGGCCAACCACATTGCATATTCGTCTCTGGATTTTGTCGAGGACGCTAAGACGAACAGTAGGGGCTCCAGGACCATATATGACAGCAATATTCCATGCAAGGGCGAATGGTTGATGGTTGATTGGTTGATTTGTAGATTTGTGGCAGCAATATTCCATGTGTTTCTGTCTCTTAGCATTTATTTTTATAAAATCTTGGAATCTGCTCTTACTTTTTAATGATCCTGTATATATATATATATATATATATATATATATATATATATATATATATATATATATATATGGGGGGCAGATATGTAAAAATTAAGACAGAACACGTTAGGTAAATAATCTGGAGTTCTTTAGTATTTTGTTTTTTATTTTTTAAAAACAGTTCTCCATACAGAAGTAGAGCTTAAATTATACTTATTTAAAAAAAGAATGTGATTCCTTCGCTACATAAGAGTTCTCATGTTTCAAAAACGAAAGCCGAAACCCTAAATATATTTATTAAAATTAAATTGAATTAAGGTATCAAGCCATGTTTCATCCTCAAGCGAAAATGTAGGAATAACCAATCTTGACATTTACGCATCTTTATAAGCATGTTCATTCGCAAAATTAATTACTAGGGAAACGGCTAGGGCGACCATTTTGATAAGGGGCCTAAGAGTTAATTTTTATCCACATATCAGTCACCTTCGGAAAGAGGTCAAGTCGAGGTAGAGTCGGGGTATCCATTTCAAGGCGAATGATGGCATTCATGTACGCACATCGTCTGGTCAGTCACAGCGAAAGCTAGCTTTAGGCACCATGATATGTCATTAAGTGTCTAGAGAATTTTATTTTATTTTTTTGTTTTTTAATTATTTTTTTTTTTCCTAAAGGGCTGTTTCGTACATAAACACGTCGCACTAAATTTACAATTTGTTTTTTTAACGATTTCATAAAGGGTTTTTCTATCTTATGATTGGGTTAAGCTTTTAAACCTTTTATTAGACAATGAAATGTAATTATTTTTATGCTAATTATTTAATGCGAAAATTTGTTAATGTCGGCAAGAGTTTTTTAATTTAGTTTTCTGAATTCACAATATATTATCTTTCTAATTTTATCTATTTTAAAATTTTTAGAACTCCTCATTACCATGAGCCCGTCATCCCTGTATAGCCCGATGTCCTTAATGTATAATTCACGGTGTGCGGTTAAAAATAAAATTAGAAAGATACTATATAGTGAATTCAGAAAACTAAATTTAAAAACTACAGTCAATACTAAATTAAAAAGGGTAAACTTCCTCGACGTAACTCTAGACTTAATGAACAACCTTTCAGAAAACCTAAGACTAATCCCTTGTATGTACACACTAAGTCAAACCACCCTCCATCTATAATTAATCATATACCAACATCAATAGAGAAAAGAATCAGCATGAACTCCGCTAATAATGAAATATTCCAACAACACAGTAATTTTTATAAAACAGCTCTAAAAAATAGCGGATACAAAAACTCTAACATAAATTATAGAAACAATAGTACTAACCAGAAGAAAAACAGGAAAAGAAAAATCATTTGGTATACCCCCCTCCGTTCAAACAAATGGTTAGTATTAATCTAGGACATAAGCTCCGAGCTTTAATTGAAAAACACTTTCCTAGTAATAGCAAACTTAGCAAGATCTTTAATGAAAACAACTTAAAATTAAGTTACAGTTGTACTGAAAATCTAAAAAGAATCATAAAAAAACATAATAATAAAATCCTGGAAAAACACCCATGCCAAAACAGTATTAAAAAAAATCCTAAACTAAAATTAGACAAAAATAATGAAAAATTATGTGATTGTAGAAACCCTAAAGACTGCCCGTTAGAAAATAAATGCCTCACAAAATCTGTGGTATACCAATGCACTATCTCATCCATTGAGAGTCCTAACACTGACAGGATATACATTGGTTCAACGAAGAATGAATTTAAAATTAGATGGAGACAACACAAAAGCTCCTTCAACAATATTAGAAATAGAAATCAGACATCCCTATCCAAATATTTTTGGCATTTAAAAGAAATGAATAAAACACCAAAAGTAAAATAATAAATAGATCAAGAACTTGTAAAACCTGGGATGACCCATGTCCTTTATTAAGTTTCTAAATAATGAAAATTTATTAAACCATAGACATGAGTTACCGGTTTTTTGCCGACATCAACAAATTCATAGAAAACGCTCTACAACAGTTCCTTAAGGTGTAAAGAATTACGCCCAACAACAACACATCATCATCATTACCTTCAGTCGAGGTAATTTTGCGCGTAAAATCAGGTTTGTGGCCGACAAGCTACTCCCCAAACAAGCAAAACCCGGACGAACAAACACTGTACCAAATAAACACTACCAAGCAGGAGAGAAAGTTTTTTTTTCTGGATGTTTCTGGGAAATGGGTACAATTGAAAAAAAGGATAGGAAATATGGTTTCAATAATAAAAGGTCCACAGTTTAAGCACAAGAGACGTTTAAACCAAATTAGAAAACGCCTGAAGGGCAAGAAAGAATGGATGATATTTATGACACTTTTGACATACAAATACCTCAAGCAGCCCCGGAGCAATGCTGTTTAAAGCGGGGAAAAAGGACGGACTTTATCGCCGTTAATCCTAAGAGAAAAAGATATTAAGACTCCAACGGAGTTATGAATTAGGAGGGGGTTGTTATGGTAAATTACCTATACAGGGATGGACTCTTCCAAGTTAAAAATAAAAGCAGGTACTTCTTTTGTCAGAGGTAGATTTTCCCAACAGTCAGCTCTAATAGTTCGAAGTTAACATTCTTGCTCGTGTGTATATTATTGCATTACTATTTTTCTGTTAATATATTTGTTAACTCAATTTCTCTCTTTGTGTCTATATTTCTGGGCCCAAC
>OZ038485.1:132767173-132787173 GCA_964036315.1 Acanthosepion esculentum
TGTCTATACAATTATAATACGTAATTATTTATGAAAAATGTTTTTAACTATATTTTAAGGTAAAAGGCAGACATCGTGACATAGAACCGTTAATCAAGTTCTTTGGTTTAACATTTTTTTTATTATTTGGAAACTTTATAATATGCAATTTTTCTTGTCAACATAGGGGACATGGATCATATAAGGATTTACAGGGTCTAATTATTTTTGAGATTTTCTATTTTACCGTAGGAGTTTTGTTAACTTCCTTTAAGTGCCAAATATATTTAGAAATTGACTTTCTGTTACGATATACTTTGTTGTTGAAAGATAATATGTGTTGATACCACCTAATTTTAAAAGAGTTTTAGTACTGCCTATATAAAAGCCAATATCAACAAATTTTCGCATTAAATAATTAACATAAAAAATAGATATATAAATAAATTCCACAGTTTAATAAAAGTCTTAAAATCTTAGGCCAATCATTAAATAGAAAAACCGTTTGTGAAGTCGTCAAAAAAAAACAAATTGTAGTTCAGTGCAACGCGTTTGTATATAAAATAGCCATTTGAATAAACAAATAAATAAAGAGATTAATAGATAGATAATAATAAGACAAAATCCTCTCGACACTTAACGACTTGCCGTCGCTCCATGAAATATCTTTCGCTTTAAACTAACTAGACGGTGACCGCCACCATCAGCTTTGAAATAGATACCCCACCATAACCTGGCATAACGTTTCCGAAGGTGACTGATCTGTAGATAAGAATTAACTCTTCGACCACCTAACCAAAATGGCCGCCCCCAGACGTTTCCATAGTAATTAATGTTGCAAAAGACCATACTTATAAACACGCGCAAATCACAAGATAGCTTATTCCTAAATTTTCGCTTGAGGATGAAACGGGACTCGATACCATAATTCAAATTAATTTCAGTAATTATATTGAGGTTTTCGGTTATCGTTTTTGAAACATGAGAACTCTTATGTAGCGAAGGAATCATATTTTTTTTAAATTATAAAATATATATATATATATGTGTGTAACTTCTTATTGAAATATATATATATATATATATTTATGTATGTAGATACATATATATATATATATATATATATATATATATATATACGTGCTGAGAATATTTTCATTATTATTATTTTATTTCTTGATATATTTGTTTTGCATATCTCTCTTCTTTCGTGCATTTTTCTTTAGTTCTAAGTTTTGGTTTTTGGAATGAAAATTTTTATATTAATGTTACTCGAGTTTATTTGATCTTCTTTTTTCATTATAGTGTTTTAGGTGGTGTAGTAGGTATTATTTTACATTTTAAACAATATATATATATATATATATATATATATATATATATATATATATATATATATATATATATATATATATTATAAACTAGACAAAGTCCGATAATTTCATAATGTGTAACGTCATTTGTTTACATTTGGATACGCATTGAGCATATATGCATGTACGTGAGAGATTCATTGAAGATTGTAATTTAAAATCAGTAAAATCGACTATGCTAGCCGAACGATCCTCTGTCGCCCAATCAGTTAAGGCACGACTGGCTATATGACAGTTCCGGATAGGATACAGGTTCGATCTCTGTCGGAGGACAAATATTTTCTATGAAAATTTCTCGGACATTCAGGCCAGTAAATGTTATTAATAGTGTTTATTTTAAACAGCATTTACTTAAATATTATGTATAAAAAGAATGTATAAGCATAATATTTATATAAATATATATAAATAAAAGTTTCTTAAAAATGAATTGCGATTAAGTTTTTCTTGTGTTCTTATAATTTTTTTCTTTTCCGGATACATGCATACATATATGTTGTTTAGGACATTAATTATATTCAAGCAATTATATATATTTCGTTCTATTTTTCATAATTGTTCTCTATTTTGTCAACTACTAAGCGAATAAGCTTGCATCCCGTTCTAGTTTGTGAGTATCCCGGCTAGAAACCCTGTAGAATTAAATAATAATAGCTGTCGAAGAGTGAAGGATACTTGAGATGTTGAGTCATTATCAGTCCCAAGCAAATTCATGGCAATTCCCATATTGAAAGCAAAAGGATAGAAAGTGACATCCAAGAAAAAGCAAGGTTTTGGTGATGGATGTCAGAACAGGTTTTGGGAGGATAGTGAAAAGCTTCATGTAAATAGAGAATTTGCAAACAAAAGTCAGTTCTAACGATATAGAGTATTTACTTCTTGTCTATAGCAGTAAAATTGTGTCTCTCAAATTCCTTTGATTCAATGATCAACTGGATTTGTTTCAATCCAATCTAAAACCATATTCTATCGTCATTTCATTTTATAATAGTTTAATAGATAATTGGGCAAACACCAATGATAAGCAGTTGCAGCAATATTCCTAATGCCTACAATAAATAAGAGGAAATGTTGAATATCTCCTAAGAATTTATGGATATTACCCAATCAGATTCTTCTATAACATAACCACATATCGCCCATTTTGGTCTGTGACAGAATAATTTGGCAAAAAATAACACCTCGTGAAAATATAATAATTAATTAAAACAAAGAGCTTAAAGTCTACTTAATCTCAGACCAAAGGACCACATTAAAATTATATTCCTGAAGGAAGAACGTAATCAATTATAGCAGAGCACGTAGGTAGGGAGAACAGTTCATATTATCTGGTTGGATTAGATCCAAATAACATATTGAAATAGACTGCACATATTATTTTATTGAAGAGATGTATAAATCAGGCCATTATAAATTTCATTTCCGTGAAGTGGAGAGCGACATTGGGGAGCATATGAAATATCCTTGAGGAGATGAATGATGTGTCTGTGTGGCTGGTATTTCTGGAAATGAGCCAAACTACGGGCTCGTTGCTAGTATTTCAGGCACTTGTATTTTTCTGGTCAGCAATTAAATAGGAGCAACGGATTATACAACTGAAGAAGGCCGACGAAAGTATAGGCCAAAGAATGAAAAATTCTTGGAAACAAAATTGATATTTATTGAATCAGTATAAGCTTAAAGGAGAGGAAATTAATAAGCGGAAGTCAGTTACATCTTTTTCTTATATAGGATATGCCGAGAAAATCAGTATTCAAAATTCTTACTTAGGGTCGAACACAAGCTTATATTAAGAAGGTAACCATTTTAATTATGATGGAAGACATTTTGATATATTAGAATAAGTAAATAAGTAAGTCGATTTAAAATGATATCCAGTGTTTTAGCGAGTTAAGTATATATTACAATTCATTCTTTAATGAAACAGATACTTATTCCTATTATAAATTGATGTGGGATGAAATAGTTTCTATGCTGATTACACGTTTTCAGTCTATATCCAGATAAAATAAAATAAAACATCACAAGAATGCAAAGATTTCTGAGTAGATGGCCTCATCTGATGTTGGAAAATTGAAAACTGTTTTTAGGCTTCTTTTCCACTTAGCAGACATATTTCTTTGTATAAACCATAGAATTTAGATGAGAGGACAGTTTCTTGAAATTATTATGAATTATCATTATGCTTCATAGATTTATTTGAAAGAATGTCCGCATTTTTTACCACAGTAACCTCAGTCTCTATCTTGAAAGCTATTTTAAAACCATATATAATTTCAGGACGTAGGCGGTTATAGCTCTCCACAGATTCCTTTTCTTTATTATCTGTGAACTGTCACCACTCTTTGGGAGAAGCTGAGTCAGAGTATGCTTTAGTATACGTCTTAGCAACCAAGGCACTTTGGTTTTCTTTTGCCCCTTCTATCTCTGGAACTTTCATCTATGTGCTGGGTCCCTTTATAAAGTGGAAGATCATGGATCACCACAACTACCTATTCTTTCTAGCTCTTTACAACTTTGGTCATTTCATCATGTCATTTACACAAGCTTGTTTATCAGGTAACTCCCTGTTTTCCTCTGCACTTCTTACATTTAATATGAAGGACACTTATTGAGAAAAGAAAGCCAGAAGAGTCTGACACCTAAAAAGGTGTCAGACTCTCCTGGCTTTCTTTTCTCAATAAGTGTCCTTCAAATTTTAGCTCTATTCCTGATTCTAATTATAACTAACATTTTTGTTTACATTTTGCTTAAAAATTTATCGTTACTCATATGATCCGTCCATGGTGTTCTTAGCATCCTTTTCTAGAAACACTTTTCTGTCACTTCAAGTTTCATCTTCATCTGTGGGTCCAGCTTATAGGAAGACAGATATAACGTAAAATTCCTGTATTCTTTTCTTTGTTTCTATTGAAATGTTATATTTCTTAATACATTGCTTAGATTTTGGAAGGCATTTCTTACTATTCGAATACAGATTTTGGTGTCAGACTTTACGCCCCCTGGTAAAACATTTTCCAGAAAAGCACGCGTTTGAATTAAACTTCTAGTGACAACTGAAGAATATTCTAACTAGAAGCTAATCATATAACAACAAAGATATTGAGAATGGTTCGAAGAATCAGACAATATTTTCTCTTAATTCTTCTGTTCGATTCTTCTTTCTTTTCTAATTTCTTTTATCTCTCTTAAGTTTTCGTTCCTTCGTTTATTTTTCTTTCTTTGTTCCAGTTCAAACTCCTCCCCTCGATAAAAGGACGGCAAACAATTGAATAAACAAAAATAGTTTGTTTCATATTTATTTCTGTTCCTGTGTTCATCTTATCTTTCCATTTGCAAGGGATCTTGAATCATAATACAAAGACCTAGAGTTGATTCTTTTTGTGTCTTCTGTTTTCTTTTTTAAATAGCTTTTCCAAATTTCCTTTGCGCATGCGTAGTTACTGTGTGAAGACACGGTAAAGTTGCTTCGTCATAAGTTCTGAATCAGTGATATGCAGGAAAAAAATCTCCTGGTTACGAAAGACTTTATCTTTAAAAATTTGGCGGACAAAATGAAAAACTGTCCTCCATTATTTTTTTTTTATCCTTTTCATACTGTTTCAAAATATGCTTTCTGCTGTTGGCGTATCTCAAGCTCTGTAGCGTTAATCAAATCGAGGACTTAGTCGTTTTTTATCCGATTTTTCATTCGGGTATGTTTGTTTCTCACACCCATTCCACCCGCTATTCGAATTGTCTTCTTCTTTATTATTATTATTATTATTATTATTATTATTATTATTATTATTATTATTATTATTATTATTATTCTTCTGCACACTTCGCCTTTCTTTAAAACCTCGCATATTCAATATTGTTGTTTTAAATTTTACGGATATTTTCTTATTATAAAATCCTTCTTTAGTTTCTCCCTTGAACATATTTTTACGTTCCTTGAGATCTAATCGTTTTTCATATTTGTTGTCTATTCTATTCTTTTCTTTTCTTTTCTTTTCTTTTCTTTTCTTTTCTTTCTTTCTTTCTTTCTTTCCCATCTGTTACCTTCTTATCTACACTTTTCTCTTCTCTCACATATTTTATGGCTTCATTTTAAATTATGCTTTTTTATAGACAGTTTGCTTTTATTTGCTTTAAATTTATTACCCTAGGTTTTCCTTTTCCTTCTTCATTTTTACCCAATATTTGCTTGTAAATTCCTCATCATTTCCGACTCTGTTTATCTATTTAACTTTCAGTTCTTTTTCTTTCTTTCTGCCTTTCTTTCTTCCAATTTTCAAATGTTTCTTTTTTTCTTTTTTCTCTTTATTTTTCTTTTTTTCTTTCAATTCTCAATTTTTTCAATTCTCAATTTCTTTCTTGTTTCAATAATTACTTTCTTTCTCTTTTGCAACAATTTCTCTCTTTATTTTTCAATCATTTCTTTTTTCAATAAATTATTTCTTTTTCAATCATTTTCCCTTTCTTTTTTCAATCATTTCTTTCATTTTAAATAATTTCTTTCTTTTCTTTAAATCATTTTTCTCTTTCTTTTTTCAATAATTTCTTTCTTTCTTTTTTCAATCTTTTCTTTCTTTCTTTCTTTTTTAATCACTTATTTCTTCTTTTCTAATAATTTCTGTCTTTCTTTCTTTCTTTCTTTTTCAAACCCCTCCAGCTTTCTCTATTTTTTCTTTAATTTCTTTCTTTCTCCTACTCTCTTGCTCGTTTCCCCGAATCATACCATTTATCATTTTCTTCCTTATAATAAGTTCCCTACTTCCTGTGTGATTCCTGCATTTTGCTTCCATTCTTTCGAAGCTATCAATATCCCGTCACATACGTTTTCCAGTTTCCACGCAACTTCTTCCATTTTGAAAGAGAAATCGACATCCAAATCCCCAGCTTCGTTGTTTTTTTGCCTTATAAATACCAGAAACATTTGCTTCTCATTCGTTAAAAGACTTTCAACAGTGCAAGGCGTAAAAATCTAAAAAAAAAAAAAACAAAGGCAAGAAGAAGACATAGTGATTTTATCCGGATCTTCTCGTTTCGATTCGATATATTTACGAGATTTTATTGAAAGCTCGCAAAAATATCAGACAGAGCCCGGATTTTGTCAAACATTGTTGCATATAATATCGCTAACGTGTCGTTTTAATCGAAATTTTCTCTTATTTTATATTGCAATACATACAATAAAATCATTCACGTATACGACAGATAAATTTCACTATGGGATTCATTAGATTATTTCCGATTTGCACTCTTGTTCATCCAATGGATGAAACGAAAAATATTACGTTGAATTAAAATACAACTAAAAAGAAATGCCGATCCTCTAAGTGTAGCTTAGATATGGCACAAGGCCGAAAGTATAGGAAACCCAGCGAGGACTGAACTCCCTATTCAGTTGTAATTGATCTAACAATATTATCTTACTGACCAATTATGTCACATCGAGGTGCCCCGAGTGTGCCAATACTATGGCATACACTGAATGTGATGCATACACTGAATGTATTTCTAGAGTGGAGTAATGGATAGCGGCTCGCATTGAGGAGTCGGGGAACTGAGTTCGAATTCCAGCCGTATCCATTGCATACACTTACGTGCTAACACCAGCAGAACAGAATGGGTTGCTTAGCCTTGGATGGCAACTGGTCTAGGAGAAAATATCTCTGGATTCACAAAACTGTATGTATATAAAGGAAAGGATCGTTGGTATTGGCTCGATGATCCGGACTGCGGTCGACAAATGAATGATGCAGGGTTCTACCTGAAAAACCTGCCATCATATCGTGCACATTTGGATACAAAACTTTGGTTTGTAAATTTGGTGAAACGGTAATTGTGAGTTCAGCTTCTTGGTTGGGCATTGCAACAATTTCTGAAATGGAGATTTTCGCAGGTGGCAGGATCAACAAACCCCGTAAATTAATTAAAGAATTCAGTTCCAAAATCGCAGTAGATTACATGTGCCATCAAGCACCGTATGGAGGTCGGTGGGGCACAACCGCCAAAACGTTGTGATTATGAAAATAAAAATTTTAGTTTAATCGTATAACATTTTCCAACTATATTTTTGTCCCTGAAAAATACTAATTATAATACCCCCTCCCCGTTATTAAACTTTTAATTAGCGATGCGATAAATATTAAGCCGTATAGATTCTTGGTAGCAATGTGATTCATTTAATGAGGGAAAAATAGTTAAAATAATTAAGAATCAAAGGTTCCTGATATAAGGAAATAAGTAACATATTTTAAATTCATGATTTTCTATTGAAACAAAATCCACCATTTACACCTTCCGACATGTAGTACGTGTTTTCAGCTGCTAATGAAACAGCTTCATCTACAAATTTTGAAACACTACAGGAAGTCTGTAAAATATATCAGTTGCAACGTTGTCATAATAGCGACCAAGAAAGATCTAACGTCATGATATCAGTTAGGACATGATTTTAATTATGTTGGAAGGAAGAAGGATGCTTATACTTTAAATTAGAAAGAGACAATTTATGTTCCGATCTCACCCTCATCACCACTGTTATGTTCCGATCTCACCCTCATCACCACTGTTATGTTCCGATCTCACCCTCATCACCACTGTTATGTTCCGATCTCACCCTCATCACCACTGTTATGTTCCGACAATCCTTGTCGGCAATGTTATATTCCCTGCTAAGGGAATAAATAACACCCGGTGGATACTAGAAGAAAGGTTTATTGTACACAACAAGTACAATATGAAATACGGTACAGTTATACACACAGGTCAATCTAGTATTGAGTGCCACTAATTGGAAAGTCGGACGTGCTTGCGTCTTCACTCTCACTCTCTCGTCTTCGCCGTCTCTCGTAGACAGTTGACTTTATAGGTACTTACTACCTATAGTGTAATCATTGATGGGGGTGCCGGGTTATTCCATTACATCACAATTCAAATTTCTAGGATAGATAGTAGAATTTGTGGAATTTGACACTCACAAGATGGCCAAGAGTCAAGAGAAACAAGGGGGGAGTAACGTAGCTGTTGTGTAAATGGATGGCAGAACAGGCAGTTGGATGGATGTTGAAAAGACAGATATTATTAAGAGATGAAACGGAAAGGATGTTGTGGAGAGCCATAGTCGCTTACAACATATATACAATGTAATATATTTGCAATATATGTAATCTAAAGATCACTGCACTTCTCTTTGTAATTGTAAAGAAATAATCCCAAGACAATTCCTTGATCTGTGTATTTTAACCTGGAATGCATTTATAAAGATAAATCAAATGAGTCACAAGGATTTCTTACATTAAATGCACGTTTGAAAACCTACCATACGACAGTGCATTGAATATTACTTCCAGATTTGATATGGTGTCTATGTTATATATCTGGAGATCCTCGCCAATAATCCAAAGAAGGGTTTGTAATGTTATCCTGACCTAGCATCTTGACTTCCTTCAATTTCTCACCGCAGTGACGTGCTTTCCCTGTCTCTTTTCTACAAATATTTTTCATAAATATTGGCCTTATGAGCTTAATATCTTAACCTACTTGACCTAAATTGACTTCTAGGCCGAAGTATCTTGACCTGTTGGACATCGATTGGCTACTAGGCCTTAGTATCGTGAGCTACTTGACCTAGATTGGCAATTAGGTCTCTTCGTTTTACTCTCGAAATAGCTAGATGTAACCGTAAGTTCTATTCTATTTATTTATTCTATTCTAAGTTATTTGTTTGGGTTTCTTTTTTTTCCTGCAACCTACAAACGGCAAAATTTTAAATGCAACGTCAATCGCCATCTTCTGCCTTCCTGAATTTTATACTTTAAATGATCTTCCTCCTTACTAACGTCTTTTGATTTCCTTCCACTCTTGGTAAATATCTTGCGCCTTAGTGGCGTCGTTGCCTTGACTGGGCTGACAGGAATATAACCAATCGTTTTCCAGTTTAAGAGATAAAAAAGAACGTCATTTATCTATGAATTTCAAGGTGGAAGATTTATTATTATTTACACCTGGAGTATCGTACTTATCGTTGCTGTTATTATCAAATTGACCCGGCCGTTGTAATCTCTGGCTTTCCTCAGGTGCTTGTTGATCAGAGGTCTTGCTACCGGATGTAGTTTATAGTCATACCCAGGACACCCATATAAATATATGCGTAAATAAAAATTTTTGGCTTGTATGCAAATGAAGATCGGCTATCAATCGGTTGAGAGAAATGGATATTAGGCCAAAAGGATCTGAACAGGTCAATGCTAGGTTTTTCTCTTTTATAATTTAATTCAATTAATAACAGTCCCAAGGTGCACTTAAGCTAGTGGGTTATTAAGTGCTATTGTAAAGGAGGGGAATGGAGGAAGCGTATATTGAGAAGATCGAGGATAGATATCGTTTGACCCCTGGGTTTGAAAGAGTTAAAATTGTAGTGATCGGAGAAGCAATCACTTGTGATTCTCTTCCAGTAACGACAGTTTTTCTTACTGATACTTCACCCAGTGCAAGTCCCAAGGGTCATTCAAAGGGAAGTGCTACTGAGTAATATTGTAATGAGTGGGATGGGCAAATTAACACAGTATTCTGAAGACATGTAGGATAGATATCCGTTGACCCTTAACAGAGACCGAGTTGTCAAGGAAATATTCCCTCGGGAGTTTTTCCACAAAGAAACATTTCTCGGGAAGTAGATCTCTGAACTTGTTTTTGGCAAAGGGATATGATGAGAATGGGAATGGTTTACCATTGTGAACATGCCACATCAGGTCTCCTTGCTGTGAAGGTCTGAGCTGGTGGGGCTAAAGAAAGAATTGCTTTGGTAATATCGATAGAGTAGTGAGAGGCTTTAGATTATAAAATAAGACTGATAAGTGCGCGTAAACACATTTACACTTGATCAAGACTGGGCAGGGAGTACTGGGCAGCAGATATGGCAGAAGTACCCTATTCTTAGCCTGAATCAAATTCAACAATCTTGCAAAATAAACCATGACAGCAGGAGTTAAGCCGAGCATCTTCAGCGATGGTAGAAATATATGAATTAAACCGGCAGAAGAAGGCAGCACCAGTCTGGCTGGCGTAACAAAGGAGGACCTTCACAGACAAAGCATCCGACCAGGTTTGCCAGAAATTGCCTGTCACAATCCCCTTTGAGCCGCGAAGCAGGCGCTTCTAGCCAAGTGTAGTTTTCCGCCAAAGTCAAATTGACACGAATCGTTTTTTATGTGCCATGTCCCTTCAGGGCGTTGCGATCATGGCCATCCACCTCATCCTGTCCCTTGTAGATCTTAAAAAGTTTTGTCTTTTTGTTATTTCACACAAGCCCTGTTTTGCCACACATTTCTTCAAACCCATAAAATATGTTACGTGTTAGTTTCCTCTGTCCTTCCTCCTCACTATCTGTCCCGTGAGTATCAGATTTTCCAAGACTTTCTTCCTCATTGCGTGCGCCAGAATTTTCAAGTACCCCTTCTTGATGTTAAGTATGAGTTTACTCTTCGTTTCCATTCTCTCCAAAACCTCCTTACTACTCACATGTTCAGTCTATGGTATTTTCAGCAACTTTCTGCAGAACCACGTTTCTGTTGTTTTAAGTCCTTCCTCATCTTTGTTTCTCACCAACTTTTTTCTGTCTCTTAATATTCTGCTTAGGTTTTATAATGCATATTTAGCCATCACAATACGTGTTCGGATCTGTCACACATTCCGTCCTTCGTTAGAAAACTTCTCATTTGTTTAAATTTCTGTACCTGCTTGATTTTAGTATTCCCGGCAATTTGCAATTTGGGCTCATCTTTTTTTATGATAACTATACATTCTGTTTTGTTTTTGGAGTTTATACTTAGTCCTTTCTTCTACCTTCTGTAGGACGTTTTGTAGTTTCCTTACCGCGTTTGGTAGCAGCACCGTATCATATGCATATCTTATATTGTTGCGGCTAATAATGAATCTTGATTGGACTTATATTTCTCTCGGAACTGCCTCGCTGTATATGTTGAATACGTCCGGTGAGAAGACACATCCTTGTCTTACAATCCAGTCTATTTTTATATATCGGCTGATCTCATTTCCCTCTTCGTGTGCAGCCGGATTGCTTTCAATATAGATTCTTGATTATTCTAATGTCTTTCCAAAATTTATCAAGGTTAATGAGCATCTCTAACAGATATTTGTGGCGTCGTAAAACACAGACGCACTTCCTTCTGCATTTGTAATGCTTTAATGATAATATTCTGAGGATAAATATCACGTTCCTTGTTCCGATGTCTTTGATGAACAAAAGCACTGCTCTTTTCCGATGCCAGTCTTGATTCTTCTGTGTGCCCTGTTCATCACTGTCACTAGTGAAGAGAAAGGTAATATCGGTTGACAATCCAGAATCTTGGTTTTTAGCGGGGGAACCGACAACAATAATTTGATATCCGGAGCGAGCTTTAGACATAACAGGTGTTCGAGGTAAGAAGCCTCACTGACGGTATGAAAACTCATGAGGATTGGTGCAAATGTAGTGTCAGTTCGGTGGTGATGTAATGTTACTAGCTTGGTTTTGGGGGGTATGGAATGATACGAACCAGTTTTTCTCCCATTCAGCTGTGAGAGCTTGCCTCAAGGTCATGTAGAAATCTAACAGATTTCATTTGGATCCAGTCAGTTGAAAGAAAAGGACATTTCAACTGTATTTCCTTGGTTCGACCATAAGGCGCTATTCTTAATCTGAATATGAAGTTCATTAATTAATCACGATTTCATGATGCGTTCCATAATATATTATATCTGTGCACAGTTAAATTAGATTTATTACACCAACTCACACAAGCACGCGTACACACGCGTACACAGACACACACACACACATATATATATATATATATATATATATATATATATATATATATATATAAAAGTGAACATAGAAGTCAACACTTAGAGGCGACAGTCTGTTTCATGCTAGATGCAATCGTCAGGCAACGATTGCATTTAGCATGAAACAGACTGTTGCCTCTAAGTGTTGACTTCTATGCTCACTTTTATATTTACACACGCTCTATCTCTGATGTTGAGCACTTTATCCCATAAATATAGCACACTTTAAGACTATATTTCTTCATATATATATATATATATATATATATATATATATATATATATATATATATATATATATATATATATATATATATATCACATTGTAATTTTTATTTCTTGATTTTATTACAGTAAATGTACTTTTGCATGAACGGATAAAACTAATATAAAAAAGGATAAAAATGAATTAAAAGATTATTTCTGTAAATAGATTTTTAGAATCCCATCACAGACTGTCAGAGAGAGTGAGAGAGAGATAGTGAGATAGAAAGAAACAGAAAAATCAATTATTTATTTCATGTATAGAAAAACATTTTAATATGTTGGAATTAAATAACAACCAAAGAAAAACTGGTTTTCCTGGCATAAATAATAAAGCAATAAATAAAGATGAATGAAATAAGCTACAAATAAATTAATGATAAATAATATTATAATAATATAAGAAATAAATGAATAATAATAATAAAAAGAAATAATAAATAAATAAATTCTATATCTCAAAAAAATAACTGTATTTTTTCATTACATTGCATTTTCCTTCTTTCTCCCTTTTATTTATTTGCGTCTTTTTTTTCTGCAAATAAGGAAAATACAAGTCGAATGACGCCGAAAACATTTGGCGCATTAAAATAAAATCAATATTCATCACAGATCAAACAAAATAATTAGTAAGTGTTCACTTGTCTTCAGTTAACTCTCTTTTACTACATAATTCTTTTCCAAAAGCTTTTAAGTCATACATGCGACATTCTTATTCAAAACAAATTTGAAATATTAGTCACGTCTGCCTGATATACTTAAGACCTCAAAGTTGCTCAGTTCAGAAAGTAGTATAATAGTTAATAACCTAAACTCACCCCAAAATTCGCCAATCAGATACTTGCTGGCTTCATCACTTTTGTGTCCTGATTAACTCGGATGAATTTATTAAATACTTTGTATATAATACAACAAAAAGAAACAAAGTAACATACTTAAAACACAGTCATTTGAATACGATATTTCATTCAATACAAGTCTTGAGTGTCACTCATGCTATTTCAGAATTCTATTTTTGGTCTGATCTGGATCTTGTTAAGGAGCGATACAGAGAACCAACATTCTTTCCGGCATCTTTAACGATGGATTTTATGTACGTTTTTCACATTAAGCCTGCTTATGTTTAAACCGTAATAGGCGCTAAAGATACGTTGCCTCCCTTTTGGAAAATCCGTTCATTGCAAATGGGGAAAGTTCTGGCTCCGATCAGCGATGATGGAATGCCATTTGTTCGCTTTTCACGGCAGGTATCTCAAAATCCCTTCATGTACATGATGTTATACAGAATATATAACACATCATGCCAAAATGGACCATATTTCCTAAGTATACATTGTAACCAGGTTAACCATCAACATAAAACAGGCTAAGGGTATGCACAACACTCTAGGGCAACGCGATGTCGCACATAACATTTTTGTTCAGAGTCAGAGTTTCGAGATTGTTGATACCTTTGTCTTCCCTGGAAGTATTATCACTAGAGATGGTTCTTGGGATCCTGAAATCAATCGTAGTATCAAAAAAGCCAGCAAAGAAAAAGTGTTTGGTCAGACAGAGGCATCTTCCTCGACAATAAAATCGGTGTCTACCAATCGAGTGTCCTGACTGCTGTCTTGTATTTTTCGGGGGCATGAACAATATATCGCCATTATCAAAGACTTGTTTTTTTTCTGCTATGTCGGTTTCTTCATTTTCAGATATCTCGGTCTCTCTTTTTCACGTGACTCTTCTGTCGTAACTCTTATTATTGAATTATATTTAGTATTGCTTTCCTACATTTGAAAATTTTTTATTAACGTTGTTTTTTGTGCTTAATGCTTTAAAATATTAGTAGGTTTTAACAGTTTATGTGATATTAAATCTTTGTGTATGGGTGCTCGTTTTTTTTACTATCTGCTGTTTCGTGATCTTGGATTTAACAGAGTTATTATCAAATGTCAGGTAAGTTAAACGGTGCGATAATGTATTAATTGTGATATCAATGTATGTTTGGTTTAAATTATTATTAGAGAAGAATTCTCTAAATGGCAAGAGAAATAATAGAAAATTGAAAATAAAGAAACCGACATAGCACACACAAAAATGCGAGTAATTAGTCATGATATATATATGTGTGTGTGTGTGCGCGCGCCTGTGTCTGTGTGTGTGTGTGTGTATACACTCGGTATATATATATATATATATTTATATATATATATATATATATATATATATATATATATATATATATATATATATATATATATATATTTAATAATTACCCGCATTTTTGTATGAGTATATATATATATATATATATATATATATATATATATATTGCTTAAATCGTGTAAAAGCAAAACCGTCCATTTGTTGGATTAAGCTTTGAACCTTTGTATCTAAGAAATGATTAAAAATATCTTACTGGAATTCTCCGAGAATTTTTATAAAACTATTGGAGTCTTCTTTGAACAATAAGAATGTATTTATCTCTAAGTTGAAATGATGATCCCTCTTGCTGTTGTGATTTCCTCATCCAGATTTCCTTTCTATTTTTCCCTCTTTTTAAAACTTGAACAGACTTTGATGACAGAAGCTAGTGTATGAATATTTGTACAATTACTGAAGGCCTGAAAAATCTTTTTTCCTACAAACCATTGCTCAGTTGGGAAGAGGTAGTGGGGCTGACACAAAACAATCTTAACCTGTTCTCAATTAGTTCAGTGATTTTTTTAGATATTAAACATTTTGTAGGATGGGCTCTTATCCCATCATGTTACATGATTTCGCAAATTTTGCTGTTACACCTGGCATATATATATATATATATATATATATATATATATATATATTTACAGCGTGTCCATAAAGTTCGTGTGCGCTTTAAAAAAATTATAACTTTTTTGTATTTGCGATAGAAATAATTTGTAAAACGGATTGGAAAAAAGTAAATCTATATTTTTTAAGCTTTTATTAAAATTTTATTTAAGTTTCCACATGTCCTCCATCATTACTGTTGTGGATTCCGGGATGAATCCGTGATCAATGAATAACAAACGCCAGGAATTGATAAGGAAAATAAATGTATTAACATAATAATACAAACTGGTGATACGGGTTAGTAAATCTAGTAATGCGGGTTAGTAGTACTAATATATATACAGTCTTGGTATTGAAGTATCGCGGTATGAATCCTTACTGAGTCTACGTGCTCGCTAACTGTGACGCCTGCCGCCGTCTCTGTGTGTGACTTACTCTACTACTACTGAACTCTACTACTCTTCTGTCGTTCTGTGTCGCGAATCCTTCACTGTTCGGGTATTTACTTGTAGCAGTATATGTATACCTTGGGTGAGTCCATTTATGTGAAAAGGGAAGACCCCTTAACACCCCCTCCTTAGATAGGGAGTTAGCATTTTTTTCTCTTCTGGTTGATAAGAGGTTCAGTAAATTTTCTCTTCCTGTTTGACCTTCTAAATTCTCTATCTTCCTGTGGTCTTTGAATCTCAAAAGCTTCAAAGATTGCATCCATTGAATCGTCATTTCCTGTGCGTGACTAGCTTGGCCTGACGATTGCATCAAGCATGAAACAGACTGTCGCCTCTAATTGTTGACTTCTATGTTCACTTTTATATTTACACACGCTCTATCTCTGATATTGAGCACTTTATCCCATAAATATAGCACACTTTAAGACTATATTTCTTCATATATATATATATATATATATATATATATATATATATATATATATATATATATATATATATATATATATATATATATAAGCTGATAATATTTATAAATAATCAAATTTAGTTGGCAGCGAAGGCAATTCCATGTAGAAATATTTACTTTGCCAATTTCTTAGCTTTCAAAAATCGAGTCTCACACCCTTGGGTCTTCATATAAAAGTGTTCTTTTCTATTCTGAGTGATATCAAAATGAACGGTACTGTTTTGGGAACGTCATAATTTCTTTTCCTCGGCACATCGATGACCGGTAACAATCGCTAGAAAATGCCCGATGACATTTCGCACATCTATCTATATTTCATGTCTATACAGGAAAATAAAAGCCTTAAATTAAAATTGATTGTGTCATCCCAGGGCGATGTCAAAGCCGGATATACTCCCTGCTACGTGGTCAAATTTGAATATATCATTGGACAGATGGTAGAATAAAATACTATTGTGGGTTTAGATGGAAAATCACTTATCATAAAACACAAAGCATAGGTTTCTACAGTAGAGTGACAACGTAGGAGACAGTTTGTTTATAAATTGATTTTGAGAAATCGGAATAGTACACGATTCTGGCGATATGCTTTGTGATCAGTAAACTAGCAACTCGTCACCAACTTCTTCGAGCGATGATTTTGAAGAAGACTGGAAAAAATGTAGGTGTTTGAATAAGTTTCTTGGTTAAATTTCATGAAAATTTGTATAGTATTATAGCTACTGATGTCCGCTAAATGAACACAAATGTTTATTCGAAATTTTGAAAAGCACTGAAAATACAGAATTTTTTAAGCTGGGTTTTAAGATTTTTCATGCTGGGTTTTAAGATTTCTCATATAAAAAAAAGTGTCTCTGTTGTGTATATCAATCTCCACCAGTTGTCTTTTTTTTTCTTTTTTTTTTGCATTTAAAGTACATAAGTATGACCAGCATATGCTGCATTTGTGTGGGTCATTTTTAAAGTTTTCTGGAATACATTGTCATTTTTAGTGATTTTTGGGGCCCCGTTTTGGTCTGACTCCATCCCAATTTTCAAATATTTTCAAAAAGTTGGCCCATTTCCTTCTATTTAAACACAAATGTGTGGAATAAAAGACTTCTACTTTTTTTTAAAAAATTCGGTCTCTATAAACTACCCTTATTAATAAATTGCTAAAAAGTGAATAAGATATATTGCTGTCATTCTATTAACAACATGATCGAATTTCATTCATATAAAAATTGTTTTCCTTAGGTATATTGATATTTCGCTTTTCGTCATATTTACATTAATAAGATAACAAAAGACACTTTTAAATACAACGATGTTAACTAATAATACATTTTTCAAGCTAAAACAATCAATTTTTTTCCTGCATGATGAACTAAACTCATTTATTTTTCAAACAAATAGACAACAGTCTGGCAATCAAATTAGTTAAGCGGAAGCATCAGACATCACCACAAAAAAAATTAAAAAGAGAAATTTCAAAGATAAAATACTAAAGCACTTGATAGATTCTGTTACAAAAGGAAACATCATCAAAAAAGACATTTTTACACTATTTACTTTGTTCAGAGTGTTCTCTTCATCTTTATTACCATATTCACGTTTTGGCCATTGTATGCTCCGGCTTTATTCCGGTCATATTTGGAATTTATAAACATTTAATAAATTATTATATGTGAACCAACTATAAGTCTTATAGACTTAAAATATTTTAATGTTGTTCATAAAGTGAGGTAGAATTCTATGAGTGATCAACCGTTGCCAAAACACTACGTATTTCCTCTTCACAGTACTGATGTTACCCAATGAAATGTTAGCAATGGCATCTTTGCAAGAGCCTTCGCATATAGGAGCATTAAATGAATTTAGGAGTAAATAAATGAGTTTAGTTCATCATGCAAGAAAAAAATTGATTGATTTCTTTATGTAAGGCATAAATAGACATCATTTATGATGTGAATAGATATATATGAATAGATAGATATATAAATAGATAGGAACAGATAGATAGATAGATAGATAGATAGATAGATAGATAGATAGATAGATAGATAGATAGATAGATAGATAGATAGATAGATATGAACAGATAGATGTGAATAGATATATATGAATAGATAGATATATAAATAGATAGGAACAGATAGATAGGAACAGATAGATAGATAGATAGATAGATAGATAGATAGATAGATAGATATGAACAGACTGAGATAGATAGATAGATAGATAGATAGATAGATAGATAGATAGATAGATAGATAGATAGATAGATTTATGGAAGTTCAACATGTTTCTCTTTGTTTTTTAAACAAATATTCTTCTTTCGTGTTAGATTGTTTAATGTGTGTAAGGCAACAATTCCAATTTAACTTCTCATTTCTGTGTCACATTGTCTGTTTTCTGTTAAAACACTTTCGAGATACTTCAATTTATGTATTTGCTTGATTTTGACATCTCTAATTCTTCTATCTTGTATTTTCTGCTCGTGGCCATACGTTAATTGCAAATAATAGGCAATAAACTTTACTGAAAATCCTTGCTGTTATCATTCTTAGCGGCCCAGAGGTTTAGAACATATTTTTACGTTTATATTTGCACCGGTTAGAAATGTTATTAGCGCACGTATCTTAAGGATCATTGGCAGTTCCATTTCCTACTGTCGTGATTTTGCTAAAATAAATTTTAAGAAGAAACCTGATACTTTGCCTATTCAATTAAATTAATGAATGACATCAACTAACTGCGTCTTGGAGTTTAAAATCTTTTCCACAGAATCTTTGAAAAAGACTGATATCGGCTCGCTTTGGTGCCAGCAAGCTGAATATGCAAATGTCTGCTAGGCAGTAAGTATTTTTAAAACATAAAAGAACCAAATATATGTAAAGATTAAAATATATTTAATACGGGTAGTTTCTTTTTGTTCTTTTATGTTCAATGTGACATCAAGTCGTTGGCGATCAGTTCTTTCTTCAAATTGCTATCATTTGTAGCTCTAATCAATATATTTTCCTTTTCCCTTTTCTGCAATTTATTTACTCAATCTCTTTAAGTATTTTTCTTGCTATCCCCGTTTGCTTTTCTTGACATCAATATGTCTACTGTGTCAAATTCTATACGTATTCTTTCCACATATTATGTGTCCCAGAAATTTAAACTTTCACTTTCTGGTTGTAAGGACAGATGTTCTTTTTTCCCATTTTCTTAAAACTTCTGAAAAGTGTTATCACAACAGACGAAACATATGACACAGATTTCAGTAGGTTTAATGCAATAACGAATAATACCTTCCAAAAGCTACAGATACAAACGTTCCTCAATGCTAATAAAAAGCTCAAAAGCCTTTACTAAGAATAGTTTAGTAAATATTGAGAAGTGTAATATGCATAAATAGACATGTACATCCATTAATAGATAGATAGATAGATAGATAGATAGATAGATAGATAGATAGATAGATAGATAGATATGAACAGATAGATATATAAATAGATAGGGATGGATAAATACATATGAACAGATAGATAGATATGAACAGATAGATATGAACAGATAGATGTGAATAGATATATATGAATAGATATATATATATATATATATATATATATATATATATATATAAATAGATAGGAACAGATAAATACATATGAACAGATAGATAGATAGATAGATAGATAGATAGATAGATAGATAGATAGATAGGAATGGATAAATACATATGAATAGATAGATGGATAGATAGATATATAGATAGATAGATAGATAGATATGAACAGATATATGTGAATAGATAGATATGAATAGATAGATATATAAATAGATAGGAAATGATAA
>OZ038485.1:132789673-132937173 GCA_964036315.1 Acanthosepion esculentum
GCGTGTGTGTGTGTGTGTGTGTTAGGTATTTCCACTTGCTTGCTTAAAATAAGTATATCATGATAAATAATGATCCCAAGCTTAATAAAAACATAAATTTATCGCCAAATTTTTGTTATTATTATGTGGAAAGACGAAATTACTTTCTAATTTTTTTTCTAAATCTTTACTCTTTTCTAACATGTACAAAATTCTGGTGAGAAATCTTGTTTTTTATGTCTCAACTGTGTAACAGAACTCAGCTATGGAAATTATAACGCCTTTTTTCCTGTAAAATAACACATTAATTTGAAGAAAGCTGACAAAAATCAAATAATTGTTAGAATTTAACGAAATTTTCTGGACCTATTCACAAGTCTATGATTTTATTTTTTAAATTATAAATTTTAAAAAAGCTTGATGAAAATATTTCTTTTACCTCTATTAGCCACTTGCTTAATTTCATGAAATTTCTAAAAATTAAATTTCATTTTTCAATTTGTTTTAGTTAAACACAAATTTCTTTTTATTCAAACAGTTACGCAATTACCGAAAATCTGCTCCAAATCTTAAAATAATTACTGCAATAAAATTATGACATTATTTAATTAGAAAAGCTTTTAATTGCTTTTATAAATGACATATATTAAGGACATTATAGCCTGAAGTAAAAACATATTTTCGATGAATAATGAATTTTTACATTTCTTTTAATTATAATAAATTATATAGTTTGAAAAAAGTTTTTAAAATTCTTCAAAATGTAACCTCGTTAGCTTATTAAGGTATTAAGTGAAGACTATATCTGCTAAGCGAAAATTGAAAAGATTAATATAATCATCAGGCACCAAGATTTTAAAAAATAAATGTGTAAACATGCCCATTTTGAAAGTATGGATGATCATACACGACATTATCAGAAAGTAAGATCGATGAATATAAAGAATTTAAATCGACCCAAACTTATATTAAAGAAATTATTTCAAACATTTTTTAAGATTACTGAAAAAATGATTGAATGATTACTAAACATTATATGAACAAGTCGCTCACTCGTCATTTTCTTACATTAAGTTTTAACAGATAAAGTCACCGTAAAACAACAATAAAAATGTCAACAGATTCAGAAGTGAATTACGACGGTTGACAAGCAGGTAATCACCAATACTGTTTGGTTTAAACATTCATTTCTCTGATATATTTCACTTAAAGTAAATTGTATATTTTTTCAAATCAAATTAATTATACTTTATATTTAGTTAATATTCCTCAAATAAAGTTTCAGAAAAGTATAATTTATTTTTGGAAGATTTTTTAAAATCAAGAATTACTTTTTGTTTACAAATGTGTCAAATGTGACAAAATGACCGATTTTAAATGATTTTACCGAAAGCAACAACAAAAAAATCGATTCCAATCAATATACATTTTATTTGAAATACATCAGAATATGTTGCTTACTGGAAAAAGTAAATTTAATAATTTAGCTTTCAGTTAATGCTAAAAAGATCTTCAAGAACTTTCTTTCATTTTTAAATCATTTTAAAGATTTTTCTTCTTTTATGTGCCGTGACTTTTCTGGACGTAGGCGATCATGGCTCCCCACCTCTTCCTGTTCCTTGTAGCTCTCAATAGGTTTTGTCTTTTTGTTATTTCTACCAGACCCTGTTCAGCCATCCACTTGTTTAAGCCCGTTAAGTATATTACTCGTTGCTTTTCTCTTGTCCCTCTTTTCCTCTTTCCGCCCTGTGAGTATCCGATTTTCCAAGTACACCTTCCTCGTTATGTTTCTCAGAAATTTCAGGTGACTTTTCCTGGTATTAAGTATAAGTTTCCTCTTTGTTTGCATCTTCTCCAAAACTTCATCCTTGCTCACATGTTCGGTCCATGGTATCCTTATCACCCTTCTGTAGAACCACACCTCGAGTCTCTTCTTCATCCTTGAGGAGATTGACCAAAATTCGCTGTCGTAAAGGAGGACAGATATCACGTAGCAGTTCAGTACTCTTTTCTTTGTTACCAACGAAACTTTCCTGTGTCGTAATATTCTGCCTATCTTTTGGAATTCGTCTTTGGCCATTCCAATGCGTCTTCGGATCTCAGAATGGCGATTCCGTCCTTTGTCAGAACATCTCCCAGAAATTTAAATTTCCGCACCTGCTTGATTTTAGCGCCTCCGACCTGTAAATTTCATTTCGGGCTCCTCTTTTGTGCTGATGACCATGCATTCTATCTTCTTGTAGTTTATGATTAGTCCCTTCTTCTCGATCTCCTTTGCTACTTTATATATACATAATTTAACCTTTATAAGTACCAGGCTTGGTTCCAAACACATTAGATATATAGTCCAAACATTTTTATTTATTTTCGCACCCATTTATTTTCCACCCTGTGTTCTAGTTAATTGGAATTCCTAGGTTATTTTATGTTAAAAAAGACTTATACTCCTCGATATATTGTTTACTTTGCAATCCAACTTAAAAAATATTTTTTAATCCATCCTCTTTTGAAATATATACAGACAGCGAATATCTATTATGTTTGATCATGAGCGGTTCTAAACTCCGTAGATTTTCTTTAATTTCAGGAGAAAATAAAGATAAAAATTATCCAAAATGTCGATACATTTTATTATGCTGTTCCTTGATCTAAGCTTTTGGCTCACAGGAGCCATCTTCAGAGTGGTTATCTGGACATTTAAATAAAGATATTCACTATCAAAGGTGATATTCTCTTATGTTGACGTAGAAGATTGCTATGCGACGACAACTGTCCCGGAATAGCAGACGCATGTTGTAAATTCATGATGCGTTTCTGTGATGTCGTAGCACGTGAGTGACCGAAATTTTAACAACAGAACCAATGTCTAGATGCAATTTAATGTGGTATGACTAGTTTGAAATATAATTTTGTTGAGTGTGGATTGCTTCGTTTTAATGTAGATGGCCTCCAATATCTGAAGGTTCTTTTTACTCTGTTTATGTGTGAGTATTGTTGTGTTATCAACTAATATCTCTCTAATATTATGTACATGACTACGTTTTCTAAGAAATATACGCAGTCTAGAACGGCTGATGATCAAACATAAAAGATATTTGTAGTCTGTTATAATTAGCAATATATGTTTGAATAATGATCTGCTGTCCTAATATATATATATATATATATATATATATATATATATATATATATATATATATATATATATATATATGTGAGTGTGTGTGTGTGTGTGTGTGTGTAAGCAAATATGTGGATGTAGATCCGACGGTATGATGAAAAAATATGGAAAAGACAAAACAAAATCCGAATATGCAAGTTTACTGTTTTAATTTTGTTTTACTGTCGACGTCAGACGTTTCGGTCTAGTAGACCATCTTCAGGACATGGTTATTGGAGACCTTTTTTATATAAACAGTGACAGTGAATAGTCTTGTGTCTATCATCTCTTTATGTAGACTTAAATATAAATATGTCTCCAATAACCATGTCCTGAAGATGGTCTACTAGAGCGAAACGTCTGACGTCGACAGTAAAACAAAATTAAAACAGTAAACTTACACATTCGGATTTTGCTTTGTCTTTTCCATATTTTTTCATCATATACATATATATATATATATATATATATATATATATATATAGAGAGAGAGAGAGAGAGAGAGAGGGAGAGAGAGATGTAATAAAGATATAGTTTTTTGCTATATATATAAGTTGAAGTGCTCTATATAAGGGATAAAGCCTATGCAAATATAGAAGTAGTATATCAATGACAAAGTAGAACATATTTTTGTATGACGCGTTTCGTCCTTTGAGAATTCATCTAATTAATGGGATGTTTATGTTGATGCGACTACACAAGCGCACGAAAGGGGCGTTGACATCTTCAATATTCTTTTTCAAATCTGGTCGAACTAATTTAATTTACTTTTCTCATGTTTTGGTTTATGTTTTTATACATTTTTTAAATAACTACCCCACATTATGATAATAGAAGATCTGCCAAGAAATGTGAAATATTGTTACAACCTGGTCGTAAATTTACTTGGGTGATCTAGCGATTAAAGATCTTTCTATAGACATTCGTCTTAGTAATTAGCTTTCTTATTTAAATAATGTGTTATTTTTAATTGAAGATTATGGTCAGATTCATTACAGTGAGTAATTTATGCATTGTTTTGTTTTGTAAAAGAGTCCTTTTGTATTCATATAAACTTTTATTAAATTCTTCAAAATTTATCCTATGTGTTTCTTGTGGCAATTATCATAATTTTGGGGATAATCTCCTCCTTCAACCTTAAGCTTATTATTATCGGGTTTTGTATTAAGTCTTTTATTGTATCAGAAGTTGTAACAAATTTGACGTTAAGCTTAGATAAAGTCTACAATTGTAGTTCTGATAGAGTGGGCATGTAGAATAATACATTTTCTTTCTTGGATTTGTCAGAATGGTCCATTTGAAATATTTTTCTTTCGCAAGGAACATGAAATAAACTGAGGAGCTTAAAAGTACTTCCAATATTTTTATCCTCTTCATATAGAGGATTACAATTCTGAATTTTCTTAAATATAATCCGAAAATTATTCCGGATTTTATTTTGTTATTATGGTGAGAAAATACATTTTATGAGATAATTTTTAATTATTTGATTTTCAATGGACGATTAGTTATAGGTTGTTGTCAATACGTTGTAACATAATATCAAGGAAAGGTAAAGTGTTATTTGTTTCTATTTCAAAAATGAATTTTATTGCATGTTCGACTCTGTTTAGTTTATATACAAGGTCAGGTATCGTAGTTTTATGGATATATATCAATAGAGCTTCATCATTATATCGGAAATATGATTGTTTTGAGAAAATATCCTGGAAGGGATCAAAATCAATAACTTCTAAGAATATACACGTTAAAATCCCCCTCAGGGGTATACCCACTGATAATCAAAACTTTTGTGTATAAAAATTATTGTTAAGGGTGAAATAGCATTGAATGGTGATGAGACGGTTATAAATTCTGCTATTGGTAGAGAGAGGTTTATATTTTATTGTGTTAAATATTGTGTTATTTTATTGTGGTATACATTGTTATATATATATATAAATTATTGTTATATATATATATATATATATTTGTATATATTGTGTTAAATATTGTGTTATTTTATTGTGTTAAATGCATTTCATTTCTATAAATTACGTGTGTATTATGAAATAATAAATGAAAAATAATCTAAGGAAACGTCTTTACCATAGCAACACTGCGGTTGCATAATCGGAAAATCGGCTGTTTCATTCATTTGCTCAATTTCTTATTTCGTTTTTTTTTTGGTGGGGGGGGGCTGTTTTTTATTTTTTGTTTTGGTGTGTTGTTACAATGGTAATGATCATTCCTTAGAATTAATAAATAATATTTTGCATATGTTCACATAAAAGATCAAGAAAAATAGCATTTTAAAATCTACTGGCTGTCATATATTCCAGATTTAAATTTGTTCTTCACGTCAATCATTTATCACATACACACACACATACACACACCAAACACACACGCGCGTGCGCACAAACACACACACACACACATATGTATATATATAAATATATATATATATATATATATATATATATATATATATATATATATATATATATATATATATATATATATATTCGTTTGTAACAGTGAATTTCAATTGTCTATTTCTGGAATAATCAGGGGATATCTGAAATGAAAATGAGTCTTCGACTTCCGGCAAGGAAACTTAATTATATCCACCATAAAGTCCTTCATTATGAATGTAATATCACAGTTGACGTTGTTGCCATCAAATAAGATATCATATTGTAATATTATCGCCGAATCTTGAGTACCTTCGGCCGTTAGGGATAATGCTGGAGGAAAATACATTCAATAAGTTGTCTTAAATTTGAGATTTCAAACCAGGTAGTGGGATATATGGAGATCAGATATTTAAAGTTCTGACTTAAAGTATTTTCCAGGTGAACAAGGAGGAATTTCACGTTTAATCCACATGGCCGATCGTGGAAACGAGCAAATCTTGGCTTTGGTTGCCAAGACAAGTACACTTACGCTAAGAGATAGCAGAAGAAATAAAGAGGTTCTACATATATATATATATATATATATATATATATATATATATATATATATATATATATACGGTATTTCTTTCTTTATGATAACATAGTTTTAACATATTCTATATGATTGGGTGAAATTATTCAATATTGGGAATAGAGCGTATATAAATATAAGCAGTGTCAACCCAAATATCTCCATCCAAATATACCAATCTGTTTAATACTTCAACGTAATCTTCAGGCTTGAATATCGCTGTCCAATATGGCGCAGAGTCTCGCCACTCATTATTGTTCTCTGTGTCTACAAGGGTTTCAGACATATATATATATATATATATATATATATATATATATATATATATATATATATATATATATATATATATATATATATATATATATATTTAGCCAGTTTACCCTGAAGATCCGTTTAAGTGAAACCTAGTTTGTCTGGCTTGTTATGATTTATTCTAATTTACCGCTTTTCTTAGCGTATTGAGCCCCCTACGTTTTCGTTGTCTTTATACTCGCTTGATTTTTTTTCTTAGGACTAAGGACTTAAAACACTTGACGATTTGTCTGATATTTTAATTCTTTCTTTTTTTACTTGCAATTTTTTCCTCGGGTACCAATTTGCCCTTAGGTGTCTACAAGTTGAGTCATCCGGGGTTTTTCAAACGTGTAGTACTGTTAATATATATATATATATATATATATATATATATATATATATATATATATATATATATGTATATATATATATATATATATATATGTATATATATGTATATATATATATATGTATATATATATATATACATATGTTAATATATATATATATATATATATATATATATATATATATATATATATATATATATATATATATATATAAGTGAACATAGAAGTCAACAATTAGAGGCGACAGCCGGTTTCATGCTAGATGCAATCGTCGGACCAAGTGATTTTTCTCGGCTATTTATATATACGGGTAAGTGGTGCATTGTGGGTAGTCTATTTTGGCAGATATTTTACCGGAAGTCGTTTATTTGTTTATTTGTATATTTGTGTCAAATTATTTTGGTTGTTTTTATTTAATTTATTTTTGTTTTTTATCCTTTATATTTATTTTATTTTTTATTTTAATCGGTGTTAGACTACCCACAATAAGCTATATAAACAATGTTTTTACTACGTTAATAAAAACTCACGCTCTATCTCTGTTATTGAGAACTTTATCCCATAAATATAGCACACTTTAAGACTATATTTTTTCACATATATATATATATATATAAGAAGTGATTGATATTTATTTATTCATCCAACCGATTTAATCATTTAATGTTATTTTTAGTGGACACCCATATTTGAGTAGACGTTTTGTTTTTTATCAAACAGTACATGCTTCATCTACTGGCATGAATAATCGAGAAATCTTATTAAAGAATGTTGAAGCTGTGGTTTAATTATCGATTAAGAAAATAGAGAAAACATCTCATTTAAATGTTTTACTGGGAGCAAAATATTTAAGAATCTCAATAATACCGAACATTAATGTCGAACAACAGGAAAGAATAGCAAAAAATATATATATTTGCCGTAATGAAGTAAATCGGAAAAAACAAAAAGAAAAAATAATTGTTTTTTGCTCTCTCCTCACTTTACTTAACTCCTCAGAGATCTACAATCACCTGTAAAATGTTTACAACAAATAAATCAGGAAAAAACTTCTTTACGTTTAGATAAGCTTTAAGCAGATATGAACGTTCGAGGGAAATCATGGAAAATTGTAGTTTAAAAGCAGTAAAATCGAACTTGCTGAACAAACGCTCCATTGTTGCTAAACTGGTGTAGAACGCCAGGCAATATGACGTTCCATGTAGAATACAGGTTCGATTCCTGTCGGAAGACGCATATTTTCTACGAAAATTTATCGGACGTTCAGGACGGTAAATGTTGTTAATACTGTTTATTATAAACAAACCATTTACTTAAATATTTGTGTCTATATAAATAACGTATAAAGATATATATATATATATATATATATATATATATATATATATATATATATATATATATATATATATATATATATATATATATATATATATAAGTGCAGCATATCTTCATTTAAGCATGTTGCATTAAAATATATAGACATATGTGTAATTTTATAATAACCCTTTCTCGTTCTCTAATTATCTTCCTGATGTTAAGTTGAAATTCATCAAGGAAGGTGCAGTAATTCTTGTTCACCCAAGTACTTTCGATTTTCTTCCAGATAATCGTCGGTGGGGGGATTGCGAAGACAATTAATGAAACAGTAATCCTTGATCCTTGTGATGATTATTTTTGTAAACCGGCGTGAACACGTTCTATTACAATTATTTTAAAATTAGCCGTTCTGGTTAAGATGTTTTGTAAACAAGGTTCACAATGCAAAGACGGTAAAAAGAGATGGTAAAATGCAACATGGCGTTAAATGTTAGTCAACTCAAGTGTTTACCCACCGTTCAACCGGTGTCTGGGCCTTAAGTCATTTTTCTCTACCACTGTTCAACCGGTGGCTGGCATTACGTCCTTTTTCTCTACCACCGTTCAACCGGTGGCTGGCATTACGTCCTTTTTCTCTACCACCGGTAAAGCGGTGGTCAGTGCTCAAATGTTTAAGGCACGTTTTGTCTCAGGAATGTTTTCATCTCGTGAAAAATATTTTTTGATGACGCTGGATCACGATCAAACTTATCAATATAAAAATCTGTACAAAACGTCTTATAAATGTTTTATTTTCATCGAACGTTACAAAACACACACACTGACACACAAATGTTTAGATATTATGTTTAAGACATGTTTTATGCTGTTTATTGTCTCCAAGAATTATGGATTCAACACTTCTGATTAAATCGCGAAATGAAGTTCTGTTGAACGGCCATTTTCTAAACTGTTTTGCATTCATACAAGGCTCATATCGTGAACCTATATTATTCTTAATTTTTATCAATGACCTTCCTGATGTCCTCAGTTCTCATCTTGGTATATATTCTGATGTGACAACTATTTACTCCTTTCTTAATCCTGAGTCAAATTAGCTGAGCAAAAAAGTGAATTACAGCTTTCATTATCTGGGGCAAGTAATGGCTTTTTAATTTTAACGTTTCCAAAACAACACTACTCTCTTTTAATCAAGAGAATCTTTTTTTGCCTTCCATTTGCAGATCTGATTCAAATTTGCATGAGAGTGACTCCTTGTGTCTACACCGGCTAAACCTTTCCACTGATATGAAATGGAAAAATTATATTGAATCAGTTTTAGGAAAGATTGTTCACTGTGTCGATCTAGACACTTTTTCTTGTCAGAATCTATTTTGCATATTTATAAATGTACCATTCAAATCGTTATTTTCTGTCTTCTTGATTCCTGTTCTTTTATTGTTCTCCCTCCTTAATAATGTTATCTTTTTTCTCGTATTCTGTCACATTCAGTTACCGTTTGCATCTTTGGGGCTTTATTGACTTGTTTGGAGCGAAATGATTAAAAAGAAATCACTGAGGAGGAGGAGGAGGAGGAGGAGGAGGAGGAGATGGTGAAATCTTTAAAACTAACGAACTAAACAAACGTCAAAATGTTTAATGAGAGTCACGTTTAGAATAATTTTACTCCATTATTTTAAAGGAACTTACTTCTCTTCAGGAGAAAAAAAGACTTTTAACATATTTTGTAGAATGTATTTTAAAGAATTTTAGAATCTTTTCAAAGAATATATTTGGAAGTTAAATAAAAATATAAACTATTTGACGTGAAAATATTTTGAAAATACTAAATTGAGAAAAATATATAAAAGAATTCGAAGCATCTTTTAATTTTTACCAGGATCTTTTTTTAATTTTATTTTGGTCAGAACTTGTCCAAAAAATGCTTCCCACTATTCTGCTCGATTCACCCTTATTCCTCACGATATCAGCTTAAATTGACACCTTCTCATTTTTTTTGTATATCTAAGCTATAATTATAAACCACCATTTTGCCAATTGAAAAGTTCACTGAAATATAACAACAAATTTCCACGTTTTCATTTGAAATTAAAAAAGCAAGATTTTTCCCAATATATGGAAAAAAATATACGTCATTTTAAATTGACGACAGGACATGTCCCCCCACCGAAAAAAAAATATCATATGATTTTAATTGCTTCGGAGATTTTTCTTAGGCACTGATTTTCAGGGAACCTAAAAAGATTTCTTCGTTACTTATTTTAACACATCATTTTACTCAATTAGCGCACGTGACGCAAAAAATAGCCAGTGCCTTATTTAATCAACTTAACCGTAAATAATCAACAGTATCTTTTTATAGCCATCTGTCATATTATTTTTTACATTTATATAATTTGCGAAGTAATCGGTTGTAAATAACACGGTTAATCAAAGTAATTGTTGCGTATTATATTACTTTCATATTTTCATTATTATATAGAGGCTTCCTCGTACTTATTTTTCACGATGCTTCAATCGTATTCATTCTGACTTATTTCGAGTGTCTGGATTTCTGGAATGTTGCGAACAAAAAAAAACAATAATTAAAAATAAATAAATTCACCAAATCAAGTACTTTTCTTTTTGCTTTTTACAGTTTTTTTTTAGTTTTTATTTAACTAAAGTATATGTTTACAGCATTGCTTCCAAAGATGTCAACTAAAATATTTTATTGATTATTCTAATAACACGTTATTTAAAAACATTCTCTGTCTACCGAGGACAACAACTTCAGTTTAATAAAAAGAGTTCCATTGGTTTGCCAATTTATGCGACCAATCAGGCCACAATACAAAGAAACTTATTTGCAAGCGAGACGAGAAAAATATTTTAAAAAAGATATGCCAGACTCTAGTTCCAATCAAAAAGACATTATTACGAGTGAAGACCGTTGAGCCAACCCAATTAGATCTTGGATAATTTCAAGAAGCCGGAATGTGTTCGGTAATATAACAGGGAAATCATACTGTTTCGCGAGGAACGGGAAGAAACCCGATAACTTAGTTAATGACCATATTTGCTGGTTGTAAATGAAGCCTGCGTATAGGAGAGACGCGACGGACACACATACACACACACACACACACGCACACACACACACACACACACACACACACACATACACACACATACACCCCCCAATATACTACCTACCTATACATTGATTATATTTTAGCGGCAGTTTCAATTTCAGAAGTTTCCAGTTCCAAGTGGTGAAACCCAGATAAGATTACATTTTCATGGTTCCCCAGTATAAGATCAGTGACGCTGGACATTCCAATCTGCCAAAAAGAAATTCATCTTCTCTTTAAGTTTACGTTCTACTTTGAATAAGAAAAAATGTTTAATGAAATTGCTTGGATCTACGATCAGGAGAAATTTCTTACTTATCTTTCACTACTTTATATCGTTAGAATTATTATTTTTTAAAATCATTTCACCCCAAACAAGGCAATAAACTAACTAAGATTCAAAGGGTTAGTGAATGTGAGAGAATATGAGAAAAGATAACATTATTAAGGGGAGAGAACAATAAAAGTAAATGAATTAAGTGGCTTCATAATGTGTGGGAGTGTGGGATTAATTTAAAACATTGTATACAGTATGTTCCATATTTTCTATTGTTTCACATTGTGATAAAATATTCGGGAGTAATCTATGATTACCGCCCTTTGGAGAACTTTTCCGTTTGTAGAGGACTATAAATAGTCACTACGTTTGTATCAATTGTTCTAACCAGAATAAAGCTTCAAGATGAATATGAGAACTGATAGAAAACGGTTGTATTCGATAGTCTTCAGCAAAAGGTGGGTGAAAGGGGCAAGCTTGGTTCGTTTGAACGGGGCTAGCCTTGATTTTCTCTTTTAGATCAACCTACGTTACATCAGGGTGGTTTCCTGCGGAGCGCTCCCCTTGGTTAGGTTAGACAAGCGTCAGTGTACCTAGTTAATGTGGGTAAGTGTTGTTCCTGGCCTTCTCCCGGCTGCATCTTTGGTTATGATCCAAGTTGTGATTCCCAGCCTCCCCAGTTTGTTTTGCGCCCCGCTTTTCATCCCAACTGGGTCAGCTTTTTATCTCCCATGTCCGTCTATTTTTTTCACCTTTCCCACTCCTTTAGCGAGAGAGCTTCTTGATTTTGTCCCATGGGCAGAATACAGCGGCCTCTCTTTTTTTTAGGGCTGGACGGGTCCTACTAACATCAGTTATGTTTAGTTTGTTTTGTGTTAATATTTTAGTTTGTTATTGGGTTCATCTCCCTCCCTTCTCATTTTAGTCATCCATAGATTCTTAATAATAAACTTTAGCACCATCAGATTTTTATGGCATGGGGCGCGTTTTGTAGGACCCCCTTGAGAGAATGCGGTATTATGGTGTATGGAGGATTGATTGGTGATATAGGAGTTTTTATGGTGAATGGGCAAATTGTAATGAGTGAATGGGTCGTGAATCGGATTAGCTAGGTATAAGATAGTTAGTGACGACCAGCCTCTACCCCTCCCCTTTTTGGCCGTGTGCTGCAATTGTGTATCAAAGACACAATAAATAACAACCAGAATAAATCTTCCTTAATCCTACTCTTTGTTATTACATTTTATTCCCCTTAGACCCAGTATGGTACAATTAATGCGCCCACAGCAATTCGACGTGGAACCGGATACTCGAAATTCTGAAAAACGCTGGACTCATTGACAAGTGACGTTTTTACAAAGATTATAGACAGAAAAGCCAAACCCGACCAATAAACAAGCTCGGTCTCTTAAAGAATTATGTATCTCACGCGATACACGAAATTATTATAGACTCTTCTACTTATAAAAAGGCTGTTGGAGTACTACAAACTACCTGTTAAAAATCCAAAAATGAAATAATGTCACGATATCTGCTTACAACGCGACTACAAAATGGCTTATCACTGGAGCAATTTTTAAAAGAATTACGGATCCTAAACAAGAACTGAAACTTCCGGCAAATGAATGTCGAAGAAATTCGAGACGAGCAAAATGTGCACGCCTTTATCAACGGGCTTCAGAATGGTCAGGTAAGACAGAGCCTTCTTGAAAACAAATGTCTTAATTTAAGAACAGCCTACGAAGGCTTATACGTTTAACGTTGTTCAAAAACAGTCTGTGTTCAATCTAAAGTCTGATACGGCCGATGCTGCTCTGAACACAAACTCTTCTCGTTCTCACCCTCTTCTTATGTGCATAATTCTCCAGGTCCCTCCTCTATGACTTCTTTCCCTAACCAGGAAATTCCGGACACTTCAAACCCATCAGAGATGCCTATCATTGCTGCTTCCACTAGTCGTAAATGCCACTTTTATGGGCTCGGTCTACACCCGAAGGTTTCTACTCCGGCCAGTGATTCTAGGAGTCACAAATGTGGGATGCTGGGGCATTTTTCGAAAGTCTGTAGGTCCACATCATCCAAATATAATTTATACTAAAACTTATACTGTCTTTTTCCTGGTAGCTACTATAACAGCTGCGTCTCCAGATTGCCATTCAAAATGTATAATAAGCATTAAAGTTAATGGCGTTTCTATTGAGACATTGATTAGCGCCAGCAGCTCTGGTATTTATATTAATTCCAATATTGTGAAGGCCAATCAATGGAAAATGTTTCCTTTTTCTCCTCGGATGTCTATGTCAAATAATTCTCTATCATCAAAGGTGATTGAACATTTTCTGGGTAGCTTTCATTTAAAAATATTTCGTATAGAAACATTAAAGTCTCTGTAATGAAGAACCTCTTTAGCGATGTGAACCTGGGGCACGATTTTGCTTCAGCATCATTCTTGTATCCAGATTTATTTTGAAAGCCTCAAACCAGCCCTGAGCATTTGTTGCCTAACTGCATTCAATGTCCAGTACCCGTCACCCTTCAATATTTATCTCCAGACTGCAAGCCTATACTGATGAAGTCGAGACGGTACTCACTTGAGGACAAACATTTTACAAAACCCGTGATTATGAGAATTCTTAATGAAGGAATCATCGAAAGGAGTGAGTCTCCATGGAGAGCCCAGGTATTAGTAACATCTTCTGAGAACCACAAAAATACACTAGTAATTGATTACTTTCAAACCATAAATAGGTTTAGCCTATTAGATGCTTACCCACTACCACAGACAGACGAAATTATAAGCGAAATTGACAAATACAAAGTGTACAGCAGGTTAGATCTCAAAAGCGCCTATCACTAAGTGGCTAACAAACCAGTCAATCGGGTCTACACAGCTTTTGAGGCAAATGGTCGCCTCTACCAGTTTAAAAGGATATCATTCGGAGTAACGAATGGAGTTGCCAGGTTCCAGCGGATTATGGACAAAATTATTAGCGTCGAAAAATTGGAGGGTACTTTTGCCTACATTGATAATGTAACCGTATATGGACACAACCATACAGATCACAATCAAAATCTGAAACGTTTTATGGTGACCATTGAGAAATATAATCTAACATTAAATAATGATAAACGCTTTTTTTGGCATAGACACCATTAAGATCCGGAATGATAGAACCCTCTACTAATATTGCCAATTCCTAATAATATGCATGCCCTCAAACGAACTATGGGCATATTTGCACATTACTGCCAGTGGATTGATTCTTTTTCAAAAAAATACACCCATTGATAGAAACGAATAGTTTTCCTCTTTCTTCCGAAGTAATGGAGGCATTTAAAAATCTTAAAACGGATATAGTCAACTCAATGATTATGGCTTTAGATCCCGCTATTTCCCTGGTGGTGGAGACAAATGCATCCAGTTGTGCAATTGCTGCTTCTTTGAGGCGATCTGGACGTCCAGTTGTTTTGTTTTTTTGTTTTGTTTTTCAATGACCTTGTCGCTTTCGGAACAGCGACACTCAGCAATTGAAAAAGAAGCTTATGCTATCGTAGACAGTCAGTAAATTGAGGCACTATTTGTTCAGACGGCATTTTAGATTAATTACTGATCAAAAATCCACCGTGTTCCAGTTTAATACCAGGACAAGTAAAATTGAGAATGTCAAAATAGCGAGATATAAAATTGAACTCTCCTCTTTTACTTCTGATGAGATCTACCAATCTGTTAAAGAGAATAACGTAGTAGAATCACTATAGATGGTATATAGCTCGATACCAAACAAGGGTAAGCTTCGTACCCTATGCGATAAACTGTGCCACTCAGGAATGACAAGGACGACACATGTGGTACGGACCAGAAATCTGCAATGTTCCACCTACGATATAATAAATGATGAAATCATGTAGAATATGCACAGAACACAAAGAGCCTAAAACCGCGACGCTCATAAAAGCCACTCAAACATGTACGAGGGTAAACAGACTTCAACGCCCCTCCCCTACCGTCATGGGAATCGGTACATGCTAACCGTCATTGGCGAATAGTCATGATACCCATTCGCATTTTCTTGCTAAGATATATCAGCAAATTCGGTGATACAGCGCCTATGCTCTTTATTTGCTATTTTGGGGTTCCAGCCTGCAGCCATTCAGACCGTGGATCCTCTTTCATGTCCGAGCAGCAGGGACAATTCCTTCGTGAACGAGAAGTGGCCAAAACTCAAACGACACCTTATCACCCTTAGGGTAAGGACCAATACGAATAGTATAACGGCATAATATAGAAAATCAAATCTCCGATCTCCCACTGGGAAGATCTCCTCGCCGAATCTCTGTACACAATTAGAACGTTCTATGTAAAGCCACAAACAATACACCTCACGGGAGGTTTTCTCCCATTTCAGCGCAAAAAGATCGGCGGCAACTTCGCTTCCTTTTCGACTCTCGAAACCTGGAACGGTTTTTCTGAGATGGTTCGTCTGTCATAATAAGTATAACCCATTGACAAATGCTGTCCTAATAAGAATGACCCATTGACAAATGCTGTCATAATAAGAATGACCCATTGACAAATGCTGTCATAATAAGAATGACCCATTGACAAATGCTGTCATAATAAGAATGACCCATTGACAAATGCAGTCTTAATAAAAATTACCCATTGACAAATGCTGTCATAATAAGAATGACCCATTAAAAAATGCTGTCATAATAAGAATGACCCATTGACAAATGCTGTCTTAATAAAAATGACCCATTGACAAATGATGTCCTAATAAGAATGGCCCATTGACAAATGCTGTCATAATACGTATGACCCATTGACAAATGCTGCCATAATAAGAATGACCCATTGACAAATGCTGTCATAATAAGAATGACCCATGGACAAAAGCTGTCATAAAAAAATTGACCCATTGACAAATGCTGTCATAATAAGAATGGCCCATTGACAAATGCTGTCCTAATAAGAATGGCCCATTGACAAATGCTGTCATAATAAGAATGACCCATTGACAAATGCTGCCATACTAAGAATGACCCATTGACAAATGCTGTCATAATAAGAATGACCCATTGACAAATGCTGTCATAATAAGAATGACCCATTGATAAATGCTGCCATAATAAGAATGACCCATTGACAAATGCTGTCATAATAAGAATGGCCCATTGACAAATGTTGTCTTAATAAAAATGACCCATTGACAAATGCTGTCATAATAAGAATGGCCCATTGACAAATGCTGTCATAATAAGAATGACCCATTCACAAATGCTGCCATAATAAGAATGACCCATTGACAAATGCTGTCCTAATAAGAATGACCCATTGACAAATGCTGTCATAATAAGAATGACCCATTGACAAATGCTGTCTTAATAAAAATGACCCATTGACAAATGCTGTCATAATAAGAATGGCCCATTGACAAATCCTGTCATAATAAGAATGACCCATTGACAAATGCTGTCATAATAAGAATGACCCATTGACAAATCCTGTCATAATAAGAATGACCCATTGACAAATGCTGTAATAATAAGAATGACCCATTGACAAATGCTGTCTTAATAAAAATGACCCATTGACAAATGCTGTCATAATATGAATGACCCATTGACAAATGCTGTCATAATATGAATGGCCCATTGACAAATGCTGTCATAATAAGTATGACACATTGACAAATGATGTCTTAATAAAAATAACCCATTGACAAATGCTGTCATAATAAGAATGGCCCATTGACAAATGCTGTCATAATATGTATGACCCATTGACAAGTGCTGTCTTAATAAGAATGGCCCATTGACAAATGCTGTCATAATAAGAATGACCCATTGACAAATGCTGCCATAATAACAATGACCCATTGACAAATGCTGTCCTAATAAGAATGACCCATTGACAAATGCTGCCATAATAAGAATGACCCATTGACAAATGCTGTCCTAATAAGAATGACCCATTGACAAATGCTGTCATAATAAGAATGGTCCATTAACATAATAAGAATGACCCATTGACAAATGCTGTCATAATAAGAATGGCCCATTGACAAATGCTGTCATAATAAGAATGACCCATTGACAAATGATGTCATAATAAGAATGGCCCATTAACATAATAAGAATGATCCATTGACAAATGATGTCATAATAAGAATGGCCCATTGACAAATGCTGTCATAATAAGAATGGCCCATTAACATAATAAGAATGACCCATTGACAAATGCTGTCATAATAAGAATGGCCCATTGACAAATGCTGTCATAATAAGAATGGCCCATTAACATAATAAGAATGACCCATTGACAAATGCTGTCATAATAAGAATGACCCATTGACAAATGCTGTCATAATAAGAATGGCCCATTGACAAATTCTGTCATAATAAGAATGACCCATTGACAAATGCTGTCATAATAAGAATGACCTATTGACAAATGCTGACATAATGAGAATTGCCCATTGACAAATGCTGTCATAATAACAATGGCCCATTAACATAATAAGAATGACCCATTGACAAATGCTGTCATAATAAGAATGGCCCATTGACAAATGCTGTCATAATAAGAATGGCCCATTGACAAATTCTGTCATAATAAGAATGACCCATTGACAAATGCTGTCATAATAAGAATGGCCCATTGACAAATGCTGTCATAATAAGAATGACCTATTGACAAATGCTGTCATAATAAGAATTGCCCATTGACAAATGCTGTTATAATATGAATGACCCATTGACAAATGCTGTCATAATAAGAATGACACATTGACAAATGCTGTCATAATAAAAATGACCCATTGACAAATGCTGTCATAATAAGAATGACCCATTGACAAATGCTGTCTTAATAAGAATGACCCATTGACAATGCTGTCATAATAATAATGACCCATTGACAAATTCTGTCATAATAAGAATGACCCATTGACAAATGCTGTCATAATAAGAATGGCCCATTGACAAATGCTGTCATAATAAGAATGACCCATTGACAGATGCTGTCATAATAAGAATGACCCATTGACAAATGAAGTGGAGCTGATCGAAGCAAATCCGCAATATGCCCTTGTGCGACACTCGGTTGGAAATGAATCCACTGTTTCCCTCAGAGACCTTGCACCTGCATGTGATGTACCTGTAACTAATACAGTTTGCGAGCAGGGGCCTACATCTCAATACCCTTTCACTACAGTTGAAGGTCAACCTGTCGGCATTTTCTTCATAGGATTCATCTATGGACACACTACGAGCATCAGATACGGATTCCATATCTTCTTTGTGATCCCAGAAAGCTTATAGTGAGCTGGATGTGGATTGCTCAGAAATTAATCCATCCTCAAACCGATGCGGAAGCCCTGTTTTCAGAAACTCAACAACCTGCACACAGAAGAAGAAGCGTTTATATCAAACTCCTTTGTTTTCTGATTACCTCTTTCGTTTGTCAAGGGCTGTAAATAGTCACTGAGCGGGTATCAATTATTCTAAGTAGAATATAGCTTCCTTACGCCTACTCTTGGTCTCTCTTTTTATTATACACGTATACACAAGATATTTGGATATATTGTCGGCGGGCCGATGGGGGGGGGTCTACTATCTTAAATGTGACAATATGATACACCAAATAGCAATGTGAAAGCAATATTTAGCGCATTTTTCAGTTTAAGAAATATCTTTCAAACCTGTAGTCACATATTTCTATATGTCAGGGATATCAGTAAAGCTTTGCCTTTTTTCTTTTTTAAAAAATAACTTTCAATGTTCTAGTCACATATTTGCGCGATGTCAGGAATATCAGTAATACTTTGCATTTTTTAGTGCATTTTTCAGTTTAGGAAGTAACCAGAGAAATCCAGAAAGTTAATCGGATTAATAAATTGGATGGAGAATTTTTATAATCGATGAATCTTTTAAGCAAGAATATACGCACTTATAATGCATTATTCCCAAATCGACGGTTAGCATTCAATGCACATTTTTGCACATTTTTGCACATTTTTGCTTATTTATGTTCAGTTCTATCAATTGTACATTGCATTTCTGAGCTGAACGCACGAAGGTTCGCACCCTGTTCACATTCGCATATGACTTGTTCTTTTGTTTAAACAATTTCTCCGTAGTTGTTTTCATCTTGTCATTTATGAAGTTCTTAAACATAATCAGTTTCTTAATAGCATGCTACCGAAGCAGGAACTGATGACATCAACAAGGTTGTCGATGAAAATGAGGAACAAAGTCGGTCCAAGAAAATAAACCTTTGAAACACTCTCGTAAATGTTAAAAATCTACAGGCGTGGCTGTTCAAATCAACTTTCATTTCGCGCTTTGATGAGAAAATTTTTAAATTGTTCAACATTTCTCCAGAAATATCATCACCTTTTAACTTGTGTAGAAGACCATCATATAAAACGCTGCCAAACGCTTCCGAGATAACAACCGGAGCTTCACTATTCTTATCTAAAACCTGACAGATTTTTTTCAGTAATAAATAAGTAGGTGACCTAGAGTAGAGACGGTCATATTGTTTGTCTGAAAGAATCTCTCCTGAGGTGAAATGTTTAACCAATTCTGAGTTGATCTGAGCGTCTAGGACTCCATTATGATCATGGTGTTGAGGACGACATTCTCCGTCAATGTGCAGGTTCAGGACTAGACGCTTTCAGTTTCACCAGAACCTGCTCCCGTCGTCCATTCCCTATCTTCGTTTGACTTTGTCCGATTTAGTTAGAAGTGAACGAAAATCAGAGCAGAAGAAAGTGCCGATGGCTTGAATTTATGTAAGGTTGCCCTCAGCTTGATTTCCTAATTTCCTCTGCGGTGCAGATGGAATGAGACTCGAAGAATCCAGTTAAGAAACGGCGACGAACTGACCCTGATCTTCTTTTAACTTCGAGTGGCGCCTTCTTTTTTTTCATGCGTAGCTCTCTTCATCCGCTCGTGCAACTGTTAAGATATTTTGTAATCGTCATACGCTTGTTCCATAGTTGAGATCTTTGGGCGTGGTCTGTATCCTTGTCTTCAATCTCGCCGCTAAGGGTGAACCTCTCAGAAGTTTCGAACTCTCGATGGCATCGTTCTCAGCATGATTGGGCCGCGTAAGTCCCTGCACCACGACAAGAAGTAAATATCAGATACACAGACATAGAAATATTCACGCAGGAACACACCTATATTTTACAATGGATTTTTACCAAACCTATTATTATTAGTAGTAGTAGTAGTAGCAGTAGTATTTATTATTATTATTATTTTAAAAACCAAACAATAAATAAGAAAATAATTTTTTTAAAGTTTAAAATTATCATCTAATATATGAGAACATTTTTATTTTTTTCGCTAAAAATATTTGAAAAATCAATAATAGTGGAAGAAATTGACTATTCTGATTTGAAGCAATAGTAAAAGAAAATGGAGAACTAATAGGTCGATAGAAAGATCAGATTGTCCGCCTGAGATCTTGAAAAACAGGCACTGCAGAAGAGAATTTCCAACACGCAGAAAAGCATGAAGCGCAAGGCATTTATTGTAGAGTTTAAAGAGAAAAGGAACTGCCTTAATAAATTTGATTATAATTTCTACACGAGTAACCTACGATTGTTCTCGCTACAATTAACTCTGTTGTCACATCTTAGAATTAACCATGCTTTAAAATATTTAATTTGGTAAAATAACAAATTAAATCTAAAACGAAACCAAATAAATCTAGACAATATATTAGCAGGCTTATCTCATTTATTAATTAGATATTCACTTGTTACGGTAACACCACACCTGTTCCAATATTATTACCTGCTCACATAACAAAAATATTACTAAACTGCGCGGTTAAATATACTTTAAGTATTTTGAATCATTTGTCCCCACCTTGGTTGTTACTGATGTTATTATTATAGACACAACGTTTCAGGCAAGTACACTCTGGTTATCAACAAGGGTTCATTGTTATGGCTGAAGAGATATGTGTATTGTTTTTTAACCTGTGATGCTTGTTATTGTCTTTTTCGAAAAGAAAAGTATTAAGATATTAAAATTATAGAAATAGCAACTCCAGTGTAGACCATTTAGTCAACACTGTTTCAGAAGAAACATAATAAATGGCATTACTTTCTGACCCCGCCCCTCGCAGAAGTGCTACTGTTTCTTACCATTTGAATTAGATTCAGCCTTGATTCGTTCACACATAATGCATCGAAGTGAAATATGTAATTACTTTCTGAACAGGCTAGGTATATAGACTATATTAAGCGATATATCATTATATGATTTAATCTAAGGGCATAGATCTTTTAGTAATCTACATCGCGCCATCTTGCAAAAATGCAGAAAAATATGATGCAGTTGTTTGTTGTGGAAAAGTCATTTCCCCCTCGACTTTTTCTGATAGCAAATTCGAACTTCAAGCAATTCCATTATATAAAAAGTAAAATAGCGGTTCTTTTTTCCCCCCTTTTTTTTTTTTTTTTGGCCGCCATTGTGGCCGTGTCTGTAGCTAAAGCCGGGATAATAATTGCACAGCCAATTTTTCTTTATATTTTTCCCGCTAGAAAAATGCAAAGCAGAATGAAATTGAGATGAAATAAAAAGAAGAAAGGTCGAAAAAAAAACGGACAAAATGTGATGAAGCTGTGTTCTAAAATGGATGGAAATCATCTATTATTTTCAAGGAGACTAGAATATTTTAAATCAACCGCCGCTGTCCAACGCTTTTCCGGTAATAAAGTTAAAGAAATCGGCTAAGTTAATAGGAAATGGAAGCCGGCTTTTGTAATGGAAGGATTCGTCTATTTAAAGCGCTAAGCTTTCCGTAATTGATTTTGCACATGAATAATAGAAGGAGTAAAACGTAAAAAACACATTTATGTATATAAATCTAGAATAAGTTTTTCGTTTGTCTTTACGCTGGACTGGGATGCGAAGCGATTACTTTTTCTAAAAAGACCCACAAGAAAATTATGGAGTCGTTTAATATTGCTGCTATCCCAAATGTAGACTCCGAAAGTACAATTGGTTGTTTAAAACGATTTCTATTTATGATTAAAAATGAAAATAAACTGAAAGTTAACCGAAAAAATATATTTATTCCTCAAATAGGCATTGGTCAAAATTTCAAAACAACGATGTTTTATTACTATTTAAAAAAAGACTACAGTTTCTGAAAGTCTTCAAAGAAGATTTGCAATTATTGTTTAGAAATATTTAGGTTGAGTACTGCGTATTCTGATGGTGGAAATAACAACGCTGAATTTAAACAAAATAATCCGTTTTCGAAACACCAGTCAATTAATTGCCATAGGCAATACAAGCTGGGGCGATCATATCGTCCGATTCATGACTGATGAGGCAGAAGAATTTCCCGCGGTAGTTTGCTGCTTCTTTATGCTGTAGACTGATTGTTAACCATGGCTACAGGACCCTGTTTGAACTGCCATTCAAAATATTACTGGAGGGAGCAGAAATGGATTCTGAAAGTATTTGCGCGTAATTAAATGTAACGAACCCGATTGGAATTGGAACTCGGATCTCCGATTTCTCATTTTGACCGTTAACCATTAAATGACAAGGTTTTTTTTTCTAACGGAAAACTGGAGTTGCTATTTCTAACGGAAAGGTGATGTTATAAAGGAGACAAATTAGAGAAATCTACGTATAAATCTATCTATTTCAGTCTGTCCTTATCTATACATCTATCATCATCATCATTATAATCAGTTCTATGATTGGGTGTGGTCGTAGAGCCGCAGGGCAACTGGGCCCATTAACGCTGTACAATCTCTTTGCAGATTGTCAAATAGGACATAAATGAATAGAATCGTCCGTTTATATAAATAAGAGGAGTTAAGCGGAGTTAGCATTATGTTTTAGGCGCACTGGGAGCTGCTCGGCCTGGAGGCCAGGATCAGAGCGTAGTATCTGGTCGGCCTTCTGGCTGAGAGCTTCACTCGATACTTGCCTGGTGTAGGGATTCGTCCCTGCGCTGGTGGTATCATGGCTACGACTAGCTTGGACCGGCTCCGACTTGGACCAGCCTGGGCAAGCTAAGACCAGCTATGACTAGCTTGTACCAGCCAAGACCAGCGGCCCGGGTGAAAACACTCGGGTCCCCACGTTAAAAACCAACCTTGTGTCACAACCTGACTCAGTGGGTGGGGGGTCAAGTAAATACCTGTTTTAGGCGCGCCTTAAGCACTTAACGCTTGTCTACCTCTCTGGCTTCGGGCAGAAAGGAACCCAACTCTGCCCTTCGGTATAGCTCTGTCTGGGGAAATAAATAAACCCGACTACGTTTATACGGGGAATTTTTGCCCGAACCTATGGGCTCGGAACGCCTCAGGTTAAAAAAACGGTCTTGGGCCACATCCCGCCTTGTAGGAGGACTTGGGTAAATACCAGGTCTTAGCCGCGAGACTCTGCCGTGTTCAGAAAAAACACGTATAACCAGCCTTGGGCCATACCGATCTGTGGTTGGCTCGGCTATATAGTTAGCATTAGGTCAGAGGGTAGGTAGAATATCTTTCTGCTTCGTCTCTGCTTTTTATTCTAGTGCAGTCTAAGTTCGGATATTTCTTTTTAGGAACTGTTACGTTTATCGTTTAATTTTTGTGTTATGTTTGAGAATAGGAAGAAATTATAAAAAAAAAAACTACCAGGAAGGGTAAATGCTAAATTACGACGAGCAGCATATAGAATTAAGAAATATTTACTCTTCAACATGTGAAAACCAGGAAGAGAAAATGGCAGAATATGTTCAGGGGTATGTAGATTTCCTGTTCCTAAGAACTTTCCATCGTCTCTTTTTTTTAATAATCATTGAACCTCCCAAGCAAGGCAATAGAGCGACCTAAGGGTTACTAAGTGTGAAAGAATATGAAAAAAATCATTATTAAGGAGAGAAAACAATAAATGAACAAGAATTGAAAAGATAGTTCATAACAATAGACATTATATTTACATTTTTGAAGATCAGAGTTAACTAGAATTCAAGAATCCATAAGAGAATTACACAAACGAGAAGTGCGATAGAAGAATCTGTTAGCAGAGAATTTATGATTTCATCTTTCTATTGCAGCTGTAAAAGGATAAGACCTTGCTGCTACTCTAGTACTGCGCTTAAATTCATTCAGGTGATTGGAATTACGAACTGAACCCTCAAGGACACATCGGCCAGTGGATAATAACGTTGATTTAATCCAGTCACTTGACAAAAAAGAATTGTGTGCTCAATACCTAAAAATAAAACTTGGGGAGTTGAGTTAAGGGGAGATTACTGATACTGAGATCAGGAAGAAGCATGGCACGTGGAACTAGAACTTTCTACGAAATAAAGAGCTCAGTTAAAAAATTCCAAGCACCTAAAGATTGGTGGAGCGTACAACGGCCGAAACGTCGTGAATGTGGCAACGAAGATAAGGCCAACAATCCGAATAATGTAAATAGTGTAAATAATGAAAATATTTATAGAAAAGATAGAAGGAGGCTACGTTACGACGGTGGGAAAGGGACTGATGCAAAAATACCAGGTAAGTACCAGTAACATTGCAGAATTTTCTTCGTGCTTTAGGAAGAATCTTTAAATAAATAGAAAAAGCACCAGTGTATGTGTTTGTGTGTATATATGTGTACACTTACTATGCTTTCATATGTGTGAGTCTATAAACATCAGAGTCATGTAAGAAATTATATACTTTTCATCTGATATAATATTTAGGCAGGATGTAAAGTAATTCCAAAAAGCGTTATTTTACACGACAAAGAAAGATTTATCTTTATCATCTATGACCGTTAAGAATATGGACGACCATGGCTCTCCACTATTTCCTGCCCATTGTAACTCTAATCAGCCTTTGATTCCTTACCATACCTTTTTGTTCTAGACCTGTTTCCTATGTAGCCAAACCCATCAATTGCGCGTTGTTTCTCTCAACGTCATCTTCCCTCAATTTGCCGTGTGTGCATTTTGCTTTTCTCCCTCCTCATCATCTCAGAAATTTCTAGTCACTTCTTCTGATGTAAAGTACTTCCAATTTAGAACTGGGCGAGTGAGTGAGAGGATGGATCGCATGGAGAAATCGTAGAGCTAAGCTAATGTTCTCTGAGGCGCAAGTGCCATTGGGAAACATATGACTACATCTTTTCCACCCACAGCTACAGTTTAAATAGCAGGGCAAACTGAGCTCTTTAGCCGTGGTTATCAACCAGTCTGGTAGAAGGACAACTTTGAAATCAAAGCTATAATGATCAAAACACGAGTGGCACGTTGTCAAGGCTTAACACCCAGAATCTACACTTACCAGTGTTAGGGTGAAGTCATTCACTACGGAATATTACATGGGTTTAATGGAAAAATATAACAGAGCAGATTTTCCGATTGGTGTCATGAAAATGAATTTTCAATGATAACATGCAAGAGATCTTTCTTGATGGACAGTAGAGGACAGTGATTGAAAAGTCAAATGAAAATTGCTGGAACTTATAGATTATAGGCAAGTATTTCCTAATATATACACAATCGAATCCTCTCTATGGCGGGAAACATAAACAGCCCGCGGATGCTATTAAGGCGTCACAACGGAAGACCTGGTTAGTTAGGTCTTTATACGTTACTCGTTGCTAACGTCATACGTCTATTGTATTTACTGCCTTCAGCTGTATAACCGTAACTTTGTCGCTTCGCGTCTTTTTGTCATCTGTAAGGAAATTGTCCAGAATCCCCAAACATACAGAAGGATAGATATGACATCACTTTTTGCTTTGTTTATGCAGGAATTTTCATATCCTTTAATTATGTTATCTGCAAAACATTTTCGTTATTCACTATACCACACTTTCGGTCATTTGATATTACACTGCATATAAATATAGTAAAGATTTTATAACGACTCGATTCTTACGTCGCCAATCCACTGTTCACATACTTAGTTATCTCCCTTGTGGAATTCTTTATATGCTGTCTTTTCATAGTTAATGGGTACTAAATTCTTCTCAGTTTCTTTTGCTTTCCTCTTTAAGTGTTTTGTAGGTTTCCTCTGAGTCCACTGTAGTAACACTAGGAGAAAAGGGACTATTAATGTAACTAATATAACATTAATCTCGAAAGCGCATAAAATATTTCTAAAAGTACCGTGAATGACTAACAGAATATCAAAAACTCAAGACCAAAATCACCCACAGAGATAAGTATATTTTAGGAATTGTTACTCGACAAACTACAAACAATAGACAAATGGATTGAAAAATTACGTAGAAATATTCCCCTGTCGACTGGGAGCTTCCGAATACGCCGACTGCATCTCTGCAGAGGGGGTAAGAACCCACCACCACCACCAATGAGGCGTCTTTTGTATGATGGTAAACTACATCCTGTAGCAAAGCTTCTGATCAGGAGGTTTTGAGGAGCGGGGAACCACCCCTTTTGCTGGTGTTTCCATGATTCACCCTGACTCGAGGTGGTAGCACCTGTCAGGTTCCAAGCTAACCCCCAAACAGGGGTAAAAACATTACCAGCAATAAAAAAAAACATGTTGACATTATATACCCATTAAGGTTGATATGCTATAAAAAAAACAAAAACAAGCCAAACTTAGACATATATAAAATGATTTTGGATATGATTGACTATGGAACCAAACGTTGGTAATTATTTGATTGTTTACTGCGTTCTGGTAGACCCATCTTTCATCGCCCACGTTTCGGGATCTTAGTCTGAACTTGCTTAGTATTTCGCATTCAAGTCTACTTTGCGCAAGGAAGAGATTCGTCTACGTTCCGGTCGCTACATTCCAGAGGTCAAGAACCCGGCGGGGCGTACTCTGCGGTCGACTGATGTGTGTGAGGCATTTCAGCTGCACTTTTGAGAGCAGTTTTACCAAGGAGTCTGGTCTCTGTGACGAGGAGTTTCGAAGCTGTTTGGCTGACTTTCCTCGGCTTTCACCGACTGAAGCTACGAGGGACAGATCTACGTGGCATTCAAGAAGATCGGCTGAGGCAAGGTCTGGATGGTTTGGCTTATGAATTGTACTTCAGGCTGTCGCATATCTTTGTCCCGATTTTGACTCTCGCGTTCAACAACTGGTTCGGTCAGGGGTCCGCCCCCGACTGGACCACTACGGATGTGATCATGCCGTTAAAAAAGGACAAGGGCGTTGGGCGGGATTAAGATGAGTATAGGCCCATAACTCTGCTGAACTCAGAGTTAAAAATTTTGGCCAAGATCCTGACGGAGTATTTGCAGTCAGTTCCCGAGATTCTTTTGGGAACCGAGTAGACTTGCGCAGTGAGTGGCCGAACAATTCAGAACAATCTGCATCAGATCCGCACGTGCTTAGAGGGTGTAAAATACGACGAGCAGGCCGCACTGATCAATTTGGATCAGTCCAAGGCATTAGATAGTGTCGACCATCGCTAACTAGTTGCTGTCCTGATTCAAACATGACATCTGCCGCTGGATTAGCCTACTGTATCGCCCTCAGTGCTTTGGTGAAGGTGAATTGAGTGTAGATTATCCTTGAAGGTCATTCCTCTGTCCAGTGATTTTTCTCGGCCTAGGAGAGTTTTCTATCGCGAACTATTGGAGGGGATTGTGAAGGATCCACTATGTGACCTGCTCGGTTCGTACGCTGACGAGTTTCCCTCCTTTTGGTCTTGGACGCCAGCAACGGATTACCTCAGCAACTCTGCGTTTTCGCTTAGCTGGCGACTGATTCCTAATAGGCTATTTCTCAATAAAGCCTTCATATGGAGCTTGGCGGATTTGCCAGACTTTGAACGGCGTGACCTTGGCTTAGAGGAAACGGCTCCGCTTGCCTTCTACTATTGTCCTCAGGCCCGCCCTCTATGGGACCATGTCGACGAGCTAACAGCTCGTATCACTCCCGAGAAGTTCGTGCTTACTGATCGCACATACCCGTGTGACAATGTGTCATCCCCATATTCTTGGGGAAAACGGATGGTGTTTCTATCGCTGCTGGCCACGGCCCGTACGGTCATTTTGGACGACGCGACTGGAGGAACTCTGGTGAGGTCTAATCCGATTTTTTTATCATCAGCTAATGAAGATTAGAACTGATAGAAAGGGATTGGGTTCGACAAATTTTAGAGACGGGTCGGGGGACTGAGGCAAGCCTTGTTCGTGTAAACGGAGCTAGACTTGATTTTCTTTTTCTCCCTGTCACATCGAGATGGTTACATTTGGAGGCCTAGCCTGGTTACGATAGACCCTACATGTCTACGTTGTTAATGTAAGTAAGTGTCGTTCCCGGCCACTTCTTTGGTTATGATCCAAGTCGAGATTCCCAACCTCACCAGTTTGGTTTTTGGCCTTTTTATCAGCTTCACTGGATTAGAATGTTTTTCCCCCCATGGCTGTATTTATTTTATCCTTCCCTGTCCCGTAGCGAGAGAGACTCTTGATTTTGTCTAAAGACAGAATACAGCGGCCTCTATTACTTCTTTCGAGGACATGACATGTCCAACTAACCTCGGTTTTCCTTATTTTGTGCATTAGTTTTGCTATTTTACTTTGCTCTTTGGGTTCATTCCTAACCTCTCATAGCGCGTATCATTTACAGATTTTTATACATAGAATTTTATATTCGTTAAATCTTTTATGTCATGGAGTTATATTTCTAGGTCCCCTGAGAGTATGTGATATTAGGGTATATGGAGGATTGATTGATGATGGATGAATTCTTGTGGTGGATGTACAAATTGTAATGAGTGACTGGGTCTTGAGTCTAATCACCTAGGTATAAGATAGTAAGTTACAACCAGCCTCAACCCATTTCCCCTTTTAGGTTTTGTACCAAAATTGTATTTTCATATGCAATAAATCTGCGACTTTTACGTTGGTGACGTATGCGGGAACTCAAGAACGGCGAACTGAAAAAAAGTATTTAGTAATATACAAGCGATATTAGAGGAACACAAGCTCATTTATGCTATATAAATGTTCAGTTATCGCTGTCACAGATGAATAACTTATCTATACAAAATATTTAAATTTTGTTTCTGAATATTGGTTGATATATGCTGGTAATCCTTGATTCTAATTGATTCTGTCCAGAAAGCAAAGGAAAATGATTATTATTCCCTTCCAACTTTCCCTTTTGTGATCTGGACAGAGTGTGAAATAGAAACATGATATTCGCAATCCCACGAATTTGGAGAAAATCAACACCTCAAGCAATTTTAAATCTTCTTCTTCAATGTGGATCCTTCAAGTTTCGAGCTGGCAAAAATGAGCCTGCTATCATATATCTAAACCTTCTGTCATCCATCACCCCATAGCTACACAGCCTTCAGCTCCCCGTACCCACTCATCCATTGAGAGAACCACAGTTTCAAAAATAGAACAGCAAGTCAGAAGACGATGAAGACATTGATCCAGATTGCAGAGACGCAGCTGAGGAGAGAAACCAAAAGCTCACAACGACCTGATCAGGGAATCGTTCTTACAAAGTCCAATGCCGAGCTTTTGACGTCGAGACGCAAGCAGTGGAATTTGTTATATGAAAGTGTGCAAGTCGTAAATCTGAGAAAGCCTCAGCAGCGTCCTTCAAGCATTTTCACCAGTCAGAATCGGTTTTTCATCTTCCACAATGTGACCGGTATGCGATCGCGAATTTTTACAGAACGATAATACTAGGAACAAAAAAGGTGGGGGGAGCATCCTGAAAGAGTATTATCGAGAAATTCCTCTGATTTGGGTACAAGCGACAGTAAGTTCGACATCAATGTAAACAAAAAAAACGAAGGAAATAAAAACCAAAACGCTCAATGTTTATAAAAATTAGAAAAAGAAAACTTTATTTACAATATAAACAACTGTCGTATGTAGATAAAAAGGAATGTGATTCTAAATTGAACTACTAGTTGGTTTAAGTACTATGGGATTATTTACAGCCTGTTAACATGAAACATGTAAATTAAAATAAATTGTTATTCATACTAGCGGAAAGAAAATGGTATCTCATCTTAACTTTTTATTTCATGCGATCACTAACGGTTTTAATAATTGGCTTTATACTTAACCATTTAAAATATCGGCTTACTCTTCCGGATATGTTAAAATGCATTACTTTGTCTCACTAGAGAAGGATATTCTTACCAGGTGCTGAAATTGCCTTCTTCACAGAACATCTAGGTGTTATCACAGTAGTATTTCAGCATGGACAAATATTTCCCTCTGTTCTGTAGATGTTGGTTGACATGGAGATGTCGATGGTTCCTGCTGTTGAGTCGAGGAAACTTTTTGAGTTGAGGGAGAAAAGAAGGCTCATGTCACCATCTCTTGTGGCTCAAAGTTCAGACCAAAAAACCATCCTTGGTGCCGACCAAAAACATCGAACAAAAGGCGCGAAACCGCTATTTTATGAGCATCTGCAATGCATGGATAAACTCAAACGATTCAATTTGCACAAGCACTAGAAATGACTATATGGGAAAAATAAAATAATCAGTTACCTTTTCTTTCCTTTTCCCGCTTATAGATAAAAAAAACTAATTTAGCAGACGATAGCTACACGTCTGCATATTGAAAAACAGACGATAACACATCTGCTAATAGTTTGACACTTGGATAAATTTTTTCTTAATTTTGAAATAAAACACAGTGTATCTAAAAAAGAAAAATAACGTACAAACGAAAAATGAACAAAATATGTGTTTTATTATTTTAATTCTCCAACAGATATAATATGGAAAAATTCGACATTCTTATAATCAGGAGAACATAAGAAAACATTCGGTATTTCCTTACAAGGAAATCTACGGTGTTCACTGACCGAGCAGCCAGTACGGTTTTCAGTTTAAATTTATAAAATCCTTCTCTTAAAACAATTTTTCAAGAAAATAGATTTCTCAAGTCCAGTAGCTGTTATTGTTCTTTCCAGTATTAATGGAAGTTTTCTACTTAACTTTTTATTTGAAGTTACAAGTGATATCCATTTTAGTTCTGGCTGCAGTTGAAAGTCCTCAAGTGGTGTGGATGTTGTTGTTTGGTATACTTCTTTGTTTATAACTGTGTAGCACCAGTCCAGAATGTTAAAAAAGGATGGTATTGTCCAAGACCCTCAGGCTTCACTGGCACAAAACCATTTTTAACTATTGATCTTAGGAAGCGATTATATACAGGTGACAAATATTTGGTACCATGGATGACATGCTTATGAACATTTCACTCTAATTAGGTTATATAAGGGCATTGTATGTTTCGGTTTTGCAGCAATTGATTGTGTTGGGCAAAACTACCAATCGTGAACCCTATTCTATGTTAAATTTATATCTAAAACTCATAGATATAAAATTTTGCTAAATATTACATTCGACATTGAATCGTCTGCATAATTTTCAAAATAAGCCGGACACAAATTCCATAGACTTCTTTTCGGTTCTTACGCTCTTCGACAGTCTGTAAGTGATTAATCATCAACTAACGTAATGACGTCATTGACCGCACTAGATGTTTTGTCCAATCCGCGCCTATTTCCTTATCAGATGACATGCCCAACGTTCGGCCCTATTTGTATATCCGTTACACGATCATTTAAACAGTTTTTTTTATTCTGACTCATCGTTTACTCATTCCTGGACCAAATTTATTTATTTAATTCTCTGTTAATATGACAGATTTTTCTGATATTTAGCCAGACCACGTTGCACTTAGTAAAAAATCAATGGAGAGTCATAATGGAATAGTTGACTCACTTGTCTCTGGAAATTCTTGCAAGAATAATAAATTCAATTACTACTGGGTGTCTTGGGATTTCATCCCTGTACCAAATTGATCAAGCATACTCAATCAAAACTAATATTAGTGCAATCTAAGAATGTCTTATTTTAATGGAAAAGTAAGATGTACTCTAAAGATATTTTAGTGAGAATATACTTCTATAATAATTATTTAAAAGCAACATGATTTGTATGTACCGTAAAAATCGTGGAATCAATGTACCGAGTGACATTCAGATATAGTTCGTCACGTTCACCTTCGCCAAAAATGGTTTTGGAAAAAGTATGAATACTTCTCATTTTTCAAGTTATGATTAAATAACTGAACAAATTGGGCTTTCGAGCTTCGGTTGTAAACGAGTTTGGAGAAGGAAAGCTCCGATTGGGTATAGCACTAGCAACTCTAAACTGTATAATATCCTACTTGCTATAGAAACGAGTGAAGCAACACTTATCGTGGTGTGGTTGTTGTCCTAGCGTGGCAAGGTTGTGGCATTATATTCCATAATAGAGGTTTAATAGCACTAAGCCGGATGAAAAGGTGAAAGAGGATGAGGAGGAGTATTTGTAAACTCATTTCATGAGTAAACAGTGTAATACATGTTTAATGTAGTTTGAATGTAGCAATCCGACGTAGGAAGTAATCTGTCCAATATAACAGTACCAATGTCTCGTAGCAGCTATTCAGGAATTCTTAAGGTCTTCCATATCAGAGGTTGGCAGTGGATATTTGGAAAGAGAGTAGGAAAACGTAGTTCTGCAGGTCTCCTCAGCTGACAGGTTAGCAGTAGATATTCCGAAAAAGAAAACAAAATGGCCGCCTTTATACACATCGGGTCGAATATTTCAAGTCTTCTGATTGGTTAACCTTCTATGGGTGTACTATAAAATGAGTCAGCTCATTTTGCTTTGCTCACTAGCATACTAGTACACAAAAATTGTAACAAACAGTTGTCGTTCCAAAGACTGTTATTCGGAATGTTAGACTATGTGGAACACTCGCATAGCCAGGTTTCCAAATAATAAAAAACATGAGTAAGGTGCAGCTTAACTATGTGGTCGCCTGATACTAGAGTAAACGCGTGGCACGTAGGGCCGAATTCAAAAACCTTCTACCATCAGTTCAGACTTCCACATGACGAACATTACTATGTCTGGAATTTAAGGTAAGGAGTAAGCATTAATTTCTGCGACTCAGTTCCTCCCTATTTTTCACACAAATACACTTTAAAACATTTAAATCATTAGTACTCAAAAGTAGTCAATGTGGTGTTTTGTTTTGCTTTTTGTTTTTTTGCATTATTTCATATTTCATGTTCCTCTTTTTTTACTTCTTAAATCAGAAAGTCATGGGAATTTTTAAATTACGGGGCTAAAATAACACGTGCGCATGGGATGTCGGATAGCAAGTTTCGGGCAGGCTTCTGTCGTTCAGTCGAGTGGCTGAGAGCATCGAGGTCAGACGTGTTCCACTTAACGATTGCACCATCGCGTAACAACGCGACATAATTCTCTTAGACTGATTCAAAACCTGCAGAAATTCATTACCGGTTGTTGGGGCAACATGGAGCACGCAGCAGGAATCAACGAAAGGATCATGAATAAAGGAACGCCGATCAGATGGTCCCTCATCTGAGAAGGTGGATGCTTGATCGGAGAAGATCGACGAATCACGAGTGGCGGCAGTTGTAGACATTAGCTATGGATACGCCCAAGTCAAAATTCTAAAATGTTTTGCTTATTATGTTTAGTCGTATAGATATCATGTAAAGTAGAAACGAGAGGTAAACCATTGTTATGCCGCCATTCCGTGTGTGAATGTTGTTATAATGATTATAAAAAGATACTTGTCTTGTGAAAGGTTGCAAAAATCGTTGATTTAGTATTAGGAGATGAATAATAAAAATACATTTTTATTACGATATCTAAATTCTCTTTGGTAAAGAGTTTCTCAACACATAACGAAACTCGTATGCACTTGTTATATTTTATATATCTTAACACATAATTACAAGAAACACATTAGTGGAATGAACACAATAATTATTGGGTAATTATAAAATTAGCAGTTGATTTAAATTGTTGGATATGTGATATACGGTCGTATGGATATGTGAAATAATGACCTGAAGAGATGTTAGGTTTGTCCGCTTTACCTTAGCCTCTGTGTAGAAAGACGGCCGGCTTTCTCTACTCAAATTGTTGAACATGGACTAGTCCATCCTTTATGAGTAGATTGTGTCAAACGGTTATGACAAAGGAGATCGAAAGGCGTAGCGTTTGAGTCGCACGCATTGCCGCACTGACTACAGTTTTCTCTATTTCTGTGTTCTTAATCCATGTCGCTCATGTGATTAAACCTGTTCTTCGCTCAGCCGTTAGTTCCAGTGTTTACTTACACTATAATTAACGACAACAATGGGCGGTCCATGAACATTATAGCAATAGATGCGCTAGTACATATATACAAACAAATAATAATAATAATATGTGAAAAATTATGTGATTTTTCAGTGTATCAGAACTTTTGCAAAAATCAATAGATTATCAATAGATAACTAGAGTTATTGCACTCAATTAATAAAGAAAGTTTAAAGTTTCTTATCAGGTTAGACAGATAACATATCTGGCTAATCAGATATACCAGAAAGATAAATTATCTGGCCAATCACACTTTCTTAATCGAATGAATAAAATGTCAAGAATACAGAGGAGACATATGCAGAGGAATAAAAAGAAAACCATTTGTAATAATTCCTCTGAGATACAAACGAGCAAACAGAGGAAGAAAATGATGAATATGACAGAGAAAGAAAAAATGATAAAAAAAACATTCGATATAAATGGGAGAATGTAAAGGAAATGTCTTTCGACGAAAAGTCAACAATTCCATAAGTAAGAAAGAACCGTCAAGTGAAACCATCAACATTGCTAACCTAGCTAGAAAATAAGGGAGGAAATGGAAAGTCCGAGAGAGCTGGCAGAAATTAATCATCTTATATACGCAGCCTCGACAATGATTACAGAAACAATAGGTGAATAAGTAAAAATACAACGTAAATGAAAACAAAAAAAAATGCGAGTCTGGAAAGAAATAATAAGGACCCAAATAAATAAAGTACGAGGCCAATTGTCACTTCTAAGCGAAGTAGACAATGGTTCCAAAATAAAAGAAAGAAAAGGAGACAATTGAAACAAAGCCTTGACGTATCAAAAATTAAAGAGAAGCTGAAACCACAAATTCAAACGAAGGCACAGAGAATCAGGCGTTATGAAAAAGAAACAGATTCTTCTGGCAAAATAAGATCTTCAAAGTAGATGCCAAGAAGCTATATCGAGAATTTAGAAAAAATAAACCAGAGATAAATGACCAACATAATATCCAGGAAGTCGAGGAGATCTGGTGCAAGATGTGGGAAAACTGCAAAATGAACAATGAAAGAGCTACATGGAGCTAGCATCAATAAGAACAACACACATATATGGGGAGCCAAAATGGGCGGATATCAACATTACTAAAACCGCTGCCATTTGCAAAACCAAAAACTGGAAAGATCAGGAATAGACCGAATAGCCAATTTTTGGATAAAATCCTCTCTATCACTCACTAAGACCTTTCAAGGGCATCCAATGATATAATCATAAACTCAGAAAAATGCCGCAAATGGCTGACGTGTAGAGTAACATATCTACTCCCAAAGACAGAAAAGACGCAAAATCTGAAGAACTATAGGCCAATCACCTGCCTACCAATAACATACAAGATCCTCACTTCTATCATAACCGAGAATACATACTACTTCCTTGAGAAAAACAATTTACTCCTAACAGAACAGAAGGGATGTAAAAGAGGAATTACGGGCGCAAGGACAGACTAATTATTATTAAAACAATATTGGAAGCGGTGAAAACAAAGTCAAGAATCTTATCTATAACAAGGATCAACTACCGAAAGGCGTTCGATTGCATTCCACACAGGGACAGCGAGACTAAAAATATACAGAGTATGCCGTACAAAGGTCAAATTCATAACGGAGTACATGAAAAACTTGAAGAGTACGCTAAATCTAAACTATGCAAACGGTTCATTAAGATCGAGACCAATTAACATCATCAGCGACATCTTCTAATGATATTCATTGTTACAACTCCTCTTCTGCCTTGCATTAGCCTCACTCAGATACCTACTGAACAAGAGTAGCTACAGATACAAGTCACAGAATGGAAAACTGAAACACCTAATCTATATTGATGATCTTACAACGTTTGCCAAGAATGATACCTAGCAGAAAAATCAACTCAGCATTTTCAAACCCTTCAGGAAAGACATTAGAATGGGATTTGAGAAAGACAAATGTGCCAAAGCCACTTTCAACGGCGGTAAACTAACGAAAACTATGGATTTAAACCTGCATATTAACAACAAGATTAATGAACTAGACCAAGATGCTACCTATAAATACTTAGGAATTAATGAAGGAGAAGGAATACAATATTCACGTATGAAGAAAAATATCCGAAAAAGATATTATGGGGGAATGCGCTTGATACTAGAAAGTGAACTATATGGGGCCAATAAAATGAAGGCTATCAACACCTTAGCTTTTACCAGTAGTATCATACAGCTTAAATATTATTAAATGGAAGTTGAATGACATTAAAAGATTGGATGCCAAGACCAGAAAAATGCTTACCCAAATGAGGAGACACCAGCCGAAATCAGATGTTGATAGGCTGTATGTATCAAGATCTTTAGGAGGCTGAGTTCTAATCCAACTTTAACAACCAGATTGGAAGTCTACCTCACAAAAACTGATGACCCTCTCCTACAAATAGTAAAACCCCAAATCCACTCCATCAACAAAGAAGCTGCACACTTCAAGAAACAGCATAATATAATTGAAGTCCTACCAACATAAAACGAAGCAAATACTGTGTTCGCCAAACGAGTAAAACAGAAAGCAAAACAAATGGGCTAAATGAAATTACAACAAAACCTGAAGGACAAGGCATTGCATGGCAAATACATTAACAAGCGAAAGAAGTGGATGTGGACCAACAGAAAATGCATCAATGGCTGAGGAGCACCGGGTTGAAAACTGAGACAGAAGGTCTAATTATTGCCGATCAGGACAAAAGCGTCGCCTATCACTGTCACATAATCAAGGATGGAACTATCCCGAAATTCGGGGTTGCGGAAAATATGATGAAATTGTCGACCATATTATTTCAGGATGTCCGGGACTGGAAAAAAACTGAATATACCCACAAACATAACAAGGTAGTGACATATGTACATTGGAAGATATGCAAGAAGCACAAAATCGAAGTCACTGTGAGATGGAGACTACCAGTCAGACACAGTTACCCAAAATAACAACGTAACTATTTTCTGGGACATGGCAATTCTAACTGACAGAGAAATAAAAGTCAATCGACCTGGTATTATCATAAAAGACAAACAATTCAGGAAGTGTCTGTTTATTGATATACTAGTACCATCTTAGAGAAACACCTCCATAAAAGCTATCGAGAAATTGTCCAAATACAAGGACCTGGAGGTCGAGATTAACAGGATGTGGGGAATGAAGACTGAGACTTGACCATCGGAGATGTGGGCCTCGTGAGAAAAGAAATGGGCATCAACATACCAGTTGCCCAGAAGATCACCCAACTAGCAACATCCCATATAGTAAGAAAATTGGTATCAATTAAATTCTACTATAGGGCCAAAAGACCATAGTTTAGATCCGGCTCTAAGGGATACAAAGCAGGAAACATAACATACTCAAATAAGAAGAATAATATGTGAAAATATATGCTATATTTCAGTGTATCAGAACTTTTGCCAAAATGTGCTCAATGGATAACTAGAGTTATTACATTCAATGAATAAAAAAGGTTCAAGTGTCATATCAGGTCAGACAGATAATATGTCTGGCTAATTAGATATATCAGACAAGATAGATTATCTGGCTAAGCACATTTTCTTAATTGATTGAATATCAGAAATGTTTGGGCAGCATTAATTCAATATAGACAACAGAATCCTGATTACCTCACGGACACCACAAGGTACTTGAAAATGACCGAGACGCTCGAAAATAATTGAGGTAAATAGTAAAACAAACATGGAATTCCAACTTTTTATACACAATTTCAAGCCCAGTAGACATCATCTACGAAAATTTTAAAAATTACAATAAAAATTAAGCAGACATGTTGGATGTTGGTTAAAATTAATCATTTGTATATATATATTCTTACAATCTATGTATTTTCTTAATATCTTACAATCTAATATTTTTCTGGGTTTATGTGATAATGGTTGATAAGCAGTAAAAAACAAATTATTCAATCAAAATAATCTTATTAAATATGAAATCATTTTGTATTGTCTCCTCTAAGACGTGTTGCCTTCACTTGTAGGCATTAGGTACTCAACTATACTTCTTGTAGATTCTGTTTGTAAGTAGACAAGATGTTAAGTAGTAACCTTGACACACCAACTGAAGGTTTGCCTATCGTTCCTAATCAAAGACAATTTCTTCAAATATTCTTTGTATGTAAGAACCTTTTCTTGTTATCACAGATATTAATCCAGTTGAATATTCTTTTGAAAAATGGTAAAAACGCGAAAAATAATTTTACTTTTTCTATTCAATTGTTAATTTAAAGTACTAGCTATTACAAATAAAATTAATTCTTCTTTTCTTATTAAGGTTTGTTAATGTTTCGTTCATTATTTCCTATTGTCATTTAAACTGTTTTACATTACGGCAAAAAAGAATATAGGATGATGCTTGTTTTAGTTTCACTATTAATGCATCGCTTGCCTATTAATTTTGCATACATTATTCTACTTTTATGTGCCGTATACCTTCGGGCATGTTCGATTATAGCTCTTCACAACTTCCAATCTCTTGGAGCCCTTAGTAATTTTGATATTGCTGGTCGGTTGGAGAGGGAGCTACCTCTTCCTGTGCCTTTTGCATTTGATATTTCCTGAGAGTGGCAAATTCACCAAGCCCTCCGCCCGCCACTTCATTATGTTTCCAAAGAATTTCAGCTGTCACAATCTAATTCTCAGTATAAATATCTTTTATGCTTGATTTTTTCTTTAAGACGAACTTACGTGCTTCCTCTATAGTATTGCCACTAATCCTTATGTTGAACTTAGATAATTTTTTGCTTAATCTTTTAATCCATTAATTGTTAGAAAGATTATATATGCTGAGTTAATAAAAAAAATTTTGATTCCATCGAGACACAGAAATTACTATTTTTTGAAACAGGTCTGCAGTATTCAAATTTAATTTAAATATTAAAACTTAACTACTGAGTGACATTCTCATCCTCAAGCGATGTTTGGAAATAATCTAGGCTCTACTCCTGTATCAAGCATTGCTTTAAAAAAAATTTTTAAAATATTAAAGAACCTCAAATCATCAATTTAACATTTTTTTCCTTTTATATCAATGCACACACACACACACATATATATATATATACATACATATATATATATATATATATATATATATATATATATATATATATATATATATATATATATATATATATATATATATATATATATATATACACACAGAGAGAGCGATTGCAGAGTTTAAATTCCAGTCGAATTCGTTACATTCACTCATGTGAAAATACACTTGGCAAATGTATGAATCCATGTCTTCTCTATGCGTAAATAGCAAAAACACTTTAGGTCCTATAGCCTTGGTTGGCAATTGGTCTAGGAGAAACCAACCCTGATTTCAAATTTGACTTAATAAATTTTACAATTTACTTTGAAGTCTTCTCATATTGTCTCTTTAAATATTTGAAACTACTTTTAGTTGGAGTCAGAATACAATAATGTTTTTGTTCACCATGTGTTAAGTTCAATATTTTTTGTTCTCTAGTACAGAGGGTTTACATTCAGAGATTATCCTTTTTCTAGCCTTATTTCACCTTAATCCACTGCACCTCTTCTGACAAAATTGGCCGTGAAAAGTGGAAAATGCACCAGCGTAATCAAGATGTCTGTAAATGATTTTATATGCGCCGAGAACACTGGCAATTTTGTGAAAACCAACAGTAGAATTTAGTTGTGATATTTTTAAAGATTCCATCAGTTGTCCATAAATAGGGGAAAAGAAAGAAATTTAAGAAATAAATTAATAACTTTCGGTCTCAAATGTCACTCAGTTGGAAGATAGGGAATTCCGTTCATGAACTTATATAATTAGGCCGCGTTCTAGATAGAGCCAATCAACAGCTGAACATCTAGATGCTGAAGGGTGTAATGACAGTGACAGTCGCAGTCAGAGATATGCAAAAGGGCAGATGGAGTTCTCGTTGGCGGATGGGAATCGACTGATTCGTTTGCTACGGTTTATCAAGACGTTGCCGCTTACTTAAGCCAGAAAATAATTTTAGATTCTGAGAAGAGTTTTTGAAAATAATAATGGTTTATTGTTAGAGATCTTACTTAGAAGTGATTTCATATCTTCCCCAAGATATTTATGCGTAAGTCAATATAACGAAACTAACGTGAATTTGAACTCAGCTCTCCCTGGCCGAAGGGAGATCAGATCAGTTTGTCGGAAGAAAAGCGAGAAGTAGCAGCGAATATGGTCCATGTGTCACTTACCTGCCCCCAATACAATGTCAAGTGAATTTGTGAATAAAGAAAACACTATAAAGAAAACAGCGTATGCTTTCTTTTCCCCACGGTTACAATATTTCACCTTCAATTGCGTACATCAGGCCTTTCCCAGATTTAGTTCACATCATCCAAAGAAGCTCCCCACATTAAATCGAACTTGTGTCACAACCTGACTTCGTGTGGGAGGAGTGAGTAAATACAAATACACACACACAGACACACACACACACACACACACACACACACAAACACACATATATATATATATATTATATATATACATACATACATATCTTTATACATTTATACATTTATAATTATATATCACCTCCTTCGATGTAATCCCTATACTCTTATGTACCTCTCCACTAATATATTTATGATCTTTAAATCCATGCTTATTCTACACACTCTACGATCCAAGAATATTCCAAAAAGTTGATTATAAAAGGTTATATTAGCATCCCTTATTTTTCTTAGAGGAGATCACCACTCCTAAATTTTAATCCACAAAACACGTTCATTGATTACAAAATAAATAGTGATAACCCCAACATAAATGCAATTCAACTTTAGAAATCTTATAGAAAAACCAAAAAATAACATTCCAAATTACTACTAAAGCTAACTCTACAATTTTTACCTACTCAAATGTAATATTATCCCCTATCTCTATCTTCCCTCCCCTACCTCTCAATCTTAGGACTCTTGTGAGATGGTGTGCCTAACCTCTTGACCTATATATATATATATGTATATATATGTATATATAAATAAAAAGGAAAGAACAGTAAGATATAAAATCCGGTGTTCTTATAGATATTTTTATTTTTACACAATAGTGCTCAATGTAAATTTAAATTTACAGAGCATTAATATTATAAATTAATAGATTTAAAATATGGTTTGACCGCTACACAGTGATAACCATGTTTCAGAAATGGAAGCTAAAGCCCCTGAATTTAATTTTGTTATTAAACCAAAGACATTAGTTCCATTTCCTCATCAAGCGAATTTTGGAATAACTTACTTTTTAAAATTTACGGTTGTTAACGGCACTGGAAAGATTCATAATTGAGGGTTTCCAAGGTTACCGATAAATCCATTCATCTAGACAAGGGGTGGTAGAGGGTTCAATTTTTAATTTTCGTTGTATCAGTTAATAGTTACATTTGATATATTATAATTATTTATTTAAAAAAATAATATGATTCCATCACGAGACAGAAATTACTATGTTTTGAATCAGATCTGCAGCATTCAAGATTAATTTCAATGTTGAACCTTAACTACTGAGTGGCAGTCTCATCCTCAAGCGATGTTTGGAAATAATCTAGGCTCTACTTTTGTATCAAGCACTGATTTTTGAAAAATAAAAACAAAAATACTAAAGAACTTCAGATCATCAATCTAAGAGTTCTTTCCTATTATATCAATGCACAAACACACACACACACACATATATATATATACATACATACATATATATATATATATATATATATATATATATATATATATATATATATATATATATATAAATACACATATATATATATATAGAGAGAGAGAGAGAGAAAGAAAGAGATTTCAGAGTTTAAATTCCAGTCGAATTCGTTACATGCACTCATGTGAAAATACACTTGGCAAATGTATGAAAGCATGTTTTCTCTATGCGTAAATAGCAAAAACACTTTATGTCATATAACCTTTATTGGCAACCGGTCTAGGATAAACAAACCCTGATTTCAAAACCTGAGGAGGGTCTTTTGGTGACCTGCTTGCATACTGTGCAACAGTTCTCTATATTTGGGTTCCTTCTTCTACACAACTCTTCACCATAATAATCAAATCATATGTGCGGATAGTCTAACTGTTCTAAGAACTCACTTGGTGTTCCCTCATACGCAGAAAACGACGGGAGAGTCCAGTATATATTATATTTAATATGACAAGAAATGATCAACATTAGGGAAATATTATTTGACATTTTATATGTTGCTATGAATAATCTGTTTTTGTAACCTTCAATTGCAAAAACTGATTTCCATTAAACGAGTTACCCTCCAGAAACCCAATCAATTATATATATATATATATATATATATATATATATATATATATATATATATATATATATATATATATATATATATATATGATTTTATGTAGTAAGACATTACGCGGTCGGAGTTTGTATTAAAAATATCTGATTGTTAGTATACAGAACAATATAATTTTAATGATACGTTTACATTACATTTTATGACCTCTGAGGCGTAAAATCTAATTTTTACACACAACATTAACAGCGAGATTAAACTTATCACCCCTCAGTGGCTCTGCTATTAGTTTTCTAAACTTTATATGGCATAAATGTGAACATTAGAAAAGCTGCAATAAAATTGAAGCCTTATTTTGCATAGGAACCTGCCAGCGTATTGAGGAATTACGATTACAAAATAAGGCTTGTATATTCCTGCATTAAGTGTCACATTTTATCAAACAAATAAATCAAAGAAAAGCAGAAAATAACTTAAATAAACCGTAACAGAACTCTGAACATGCTCAGATAGAATCAACGATGTTGCCATGGTGATATTAGGAGATGGAAGAATGCTATATACAATTTCGCCTTTGTTGATCATTTTTTTTCTCTACACTTTTAATTTTTTTCTTTAAGTTTTTATGTGCATCTATTTATTACTTTTCTTTGGGTTTGATGAGCCTATTTCAACTTTGATCGATCTATCGATTCACGCGCACAAGTTAAAAAAATCTAAAGTCCGTTGTCAAAATCGATTTAATCTTTCCGTATTCTAAAATGACGCTTAAATCAGTAGATAAAACACCACCTCTTAAAAGTAGACAAAGTAAAAACAAAGATGGAAAATGTATAAGGAAGTGCAGGCCCACTGTACCTGAGCAAACCTTTATTACATGCAACTAATATTAGTTTAATGCCAATGTACTGAACAGCTTCATTTATATAAATTTTATGGAAATCTTCGCAGTATCGTTTAAATTTATTCAGCTCGTCATTTACAAACCTTCAGAAAATTTCAAAACGTAAGTAAATGGAGTCTAAATAAAAAGAAACATTGGACGGCTAGAGATCGAATTACTCTTCTTGCTCTTTAGTTATTTTTACAGCACAATCAATATTTTACGAGTATTCACTCTATACAAAGCTCAAGAACAACTCATGCTAGAGGGTTATTCAAAGAGTACGTTGTGTGAGCGCTGAGTGTAAGACGTAATAGGCGTTGTTTATGAGTACAGGTCGAAAAGATAACGGTTGCACTGAACATACTAGCATTGTAGTAGTCGGGAAAGTATCCTGTTGGGAGTCAGTTTCACAAGGTAGTGGTTCATGGGAAGAATCTGTTCGAGTGGAACTTACTTCTCACTAATGGAAGACGAAAGAAGCGTGGCGGTTCGCTCAATATACGCAGATGTGTGGTAATATAACTCCCTGGATATAACGATAGGGTAGCCAGAGTCATACACATTTTCGTATGTGGAAAAACGGATAGCAAGGTGGAAAATAATTAATGACTTACAAGGAAGCATAAACACTGTTGTGCTCTATCAAAGTGACTACGAGGTAAATATCGCAGTAGGATTCCATTTTCGTCCTGATCGTGTTAGCAGCTTGTTGTTTAACGGATATCGACGCGGAAAGTCGAACTGGTGAATTCAAATTCCACTCTAGTCTTTTGCGTTGATTTTCGCTCAAATATATATATATATATATATATATATATATATATATATATATATATATATATATATATATACTATAATTAAACATGAAAACAACAAACAAAAACTAAAAATTCTTGAAACTATATACATAAAACAGTTGAAACCTAACCTGAACAAAATAAACTATGAAATCTCCACAAATATTCTTAAATGCCTATAATTGGTAACAGAAGCCATTGGTTTATACCAACGGATTCCCATACTTAATACTTCTCGTTTTCATTCTCGTGTGGTCATGTGTGACGTCGTGAGCTGCAGTGACATTTTCGCTTTCAGCGTCTTATATACACGTGTTTATCGTTGCTTGGAAATCTTCCATGTAAACAGAAACAGACTATTATCACTTTCTTGACCGTGTATTGCTTAATATATTGTACTGTAATTGTCATCTTTGATAATGGCTTATGTAAGCCGAAAGCTTAGATAGGATTAAAAATATGTATCAATATGGTGATTTTCTTTCTTCATTTAATGATAATGTTATTAAGCTTATCAGACGATATGAAAAGAATTTACATAAAACAAATAGACAACACTTGTCTATATTATTTAAGGAAACATGTATGAATATATATATATATATATATGAAATGTATATATATATATATATATATATATATATATATATATATATATATATATATATATATATTGTTAAATATGACAGACAATGAATAGCCATTATGTTTGATCATGTGACGTTCGTATGGCTGCTTTAATTTCAGGTGAAAATAAAGACAAAAACTGTCAAAAATTTGGATATTTTTTTTATTACGCTGTTCCATTATCTATGCTTCCGGCTCACATGCTTATGCAGATATTTATGCAAAGATATTCCCCTGGAAATGTGATATTCTGTTATGTTAAGATAGAAGATTACTATCCAACGTTGGATTAATATATATAAAACATCTCTCTTCACGCAGGCCCCCCCAATATATATATATATATATATATATATATATATATATATATATATATATATATATATATATATATATATATATATATATATAAGTTTAGGATTGGTATATACGGGATAAATTCCAATAACCAACAATTATTATTCTTAAAAGAGTGCTCAATACAGAGTAGAGCAGATATAATTATTTATTTAAATATTATAACATAAATATGTTATAAAATCACTACAAAAATAGCCATTTTGTTTCAACACTTCTGGTTTCTTATCAAGTGATGATGTTGACATTCAACATCATCACTTGATAAGACACCAGAAATGTTGAAACAAAATGGCTATTTTTGTAGTGATTTTATAATATATTTATGTTATAATAATTAAATAAATAATTATTTATATATATATATATATATATATATATATATATATATATATATATATATATATATTCAGCTCCTAATTATCAGTAGAGCACTTTCGCTACATTTATAACACAGAATGGACATAGAAAAATTTACCCTCGACTACTCACTAAAAAACATACCCATCCCTTCCCCTTCCATATATAAGCTAAAATTATTTGAAAAAACAGAAAGTTTCATAAAAAGAATGAGATGGAAAGCCCACTTTTTAAACCAAGATCTTCACAATAATAATACACTCAAGAAAAAATACGGGTTCAAAACAAAAAAATGTCCCCCGCAACAAAAAGAATTAGATGACTTCGAGAAGGACTTAACTGACCTAGTCAGAAACATAAAATTCCATAAAAAACCAGATGCATTCCAAAAAAGCTAAAAGAAGATATAGCTAAAATAAACAGTTCAACAAATGTATTTATTGCAGTTGACAAATAATAATATCAAGATTGTGATAAGGATTTTAAATTTACTTTTATAAATTAAATTTAAGGTTTAGTTTCTGTCTTTGAAACATGGTAATTCCTGTATTGCGATGGAACCATATTTTATTAGTAAATTTATAATATATATATATATATATATATATATATATATATATATATATATATAAATTTAATACAATAGATATTGTGATTGTCACTTCCTGACTGAAGAATACAATCTCAACAACAAATTTTCTTTCTTTTGTTTTTTTATAACTTTCAAACTCACAGATCATGAGAGTGCAGATGACTATTTAAACTAAATTAATTTTACAGGCTTTTCCGTAAATGTTGCACCTGAAACAGGTGGCATGACATCAACGCGAATTTTCATGTCTCTTGTTAAAACAGAAGCTGACTCGCAGACTTTATGGCAGAATGAACAAGAAGCGCAAGTATTGATTTCTGGGTTCTTTCAACGGATCGAGCCCTGATGAGACCGAAGGTGACTTTGAAGATCTGCCTTCGAAAGAGCAAAATTACCACATAAACTACATACATGCTGTAAGGTTAGGGTGGAAGGTAGCGCTTCAAGTTTTACGAAGATTGCGCTTAACCTTAGCAAGTTCAACCTTGTCCTCTTCCAGCTGGTTACAACCTTGATGAACTGTCGTTCTCCACGAAAGTCATATACACACACACACACACACACACACACACATATATATATATATATATATATATATATATATATATATATATATATATATATATATATATATATGTATGTATGTATGTATCCGATGCGATGAGAACGAAAGTAATATATAAATTCCAACGTTCGCAGCGTTAATTCAAAAAAGAGCTCGATACAGATAGTAGAGCGATAATTATTTATTATAATTTTATCATATAGACAAAACCATTTTACTCACTACAAAGATTCAACTTGGTTTCAGTGCATTTCAACTGCACATCGACGGGTGAGGGTCGAAAATGGTTATGAACAATCCTGCTTGTAGGCAAGCCGGATGTGAAACGTCACTTCCTTTTTTCCATTTGTTTGAGAAGAAAAATATGCATACAAAAATATATATAAGTATCTGAGTGAAACAATAGCGGTTGGTGATAGCTGTTTGGTGATGGATGGACCGGGTGTTTAATGTTGATTGGTCTGTGGAAATCTTTTCGCTGATAAACATCGGTCAAGAGTTTAGGCACATCATCTCACAAGCGTCCTAAGAGTGAGAGGTAGGGGAGGGAAGGTAGAGATAGGGGATAATATTACATTTGAGTAGGTAAAAATTGTGGAGTTAGTTCTTGTAGTAATTGGGAATGTTATTTTTTGGTTTTTCTATAAGATTTCTAAAGTTGAATTGCATTTATTTATGTTGGGGTTATCACTATTTATTTTGTAATCAATGAACGTGTTTTGTGGATTAAAATTTAGGAGTGGTGATCTCCTCTAAGAAAAATAAGGGATGCTAATATAACATTTTATAATCAACTTTTTGGAATATTCTTGGATCGTAGAGTGTGTAGAATAAGCATGGATTTAAAGATCATAAATATATTAGTGGAGAGGTACATAAGAGTATAGGGATTACATCGAAGGAGGTGATATATAATTATAAATGTTTAAATGTATAAATGTATAAATATATGTATATATATATATATACATATATATATATATATATATATATATATATATATATATATATATATATATATATATGAGTGTGTGTGTGTGTGTGTCTGTTTAAAACTGTAAATATGATAAAATTATTATCATTGTTATTATTCTGAATTAAACTTTATTTTTATTGGCTACAAATATTTGGGTATTTATGTAAACACTCATTTATTTATTAAAAAGCATATTCATTTCATTTTGACTACCGGATTGAATATTTGAGAAATCTTATTAAATAAAAATATGTGCTATGCGACAGGATTGAACGTGTGTCCTCCGAGGCCACAGAAACCGTCTTTAGATCCGAAAGGCTTTAGACCGACGCGGTTACGGTAAGCTTGAATAGTGCCTTAAAAACGTTAATATTTCCCAAGCTCTCGAAACATTCATATCTCTTCAATTTCATATCCTAGCCTAAAGAAAGCAATTTCTAAAACAGAGATGGAGTCTTTTTTATTAATCCGAGAGTAAAATATTTATTGCATTTGTAAGAGAGGAGAGTGCTTTGTATCGGTGACAGAGCAGTTATAATATATTTTTTGAAGAGCGCATTGACAAATGTCAATCATTATGTAGTGTTGATTCCTATATCCATAATATATACATATATTTATCCTGGTAAAAGTGGCCATTGAGATCAACACCCAGCGATGAGAATCTGTTTCATTCTTCAACGCAATCGTAAGGCCAAATGGCGTTTAAGCATGAAACAGACGATCGGATTTGAGTATTAACATCAATGTACACCTTTTGTATTTACATACGCTCTATCATCCCCCAGTATAAAGCAATTTAACTCATACATTTAGCATACCTTAAAACTATATTTTTATTATATACATACATATATATATATATATATATATATATATATATATATATATATATATATATATATATATATATATATATGTTGAAAATTATAAGCTATGCATGTTATAACATCACAACCAAAATTGCAATTTTATTTCAACACATCTCGCGTTTTATCAGTGATGGTGTTGATTGTTGAATTTGTATATATATATATATATAGTAAACTAAATTTGTATATATATATAGTAAACTAAATTTGGTTATTCCATTATTTTAAATGACGAAGGTAAGGTTGTTTAGAATAGAAACCGTCAAATTCTGGGCTTATATTGTACATCTATACAGCTGAATAGATGTACAATATAAGCCCAGAATTAGACGGTTTCTATTCTAAACAACCTTACCTTCGTCATTTAAAATAATGGAATAACCAAATTTAATTTTCTATTCTTCTTCAGATGTCATGTGTGACCCTGGTTGAGCGATTTTTTTCTACTCATGATTGACTTAGAAGAAAAATTCATACAGAGAGCAGACTCTACTTTCTATGGCAGACTGGTTGATATAGAATCTAGTCTGTTATTTAACCAACACCTGTTGGAGAAGAGATGGATATATACCTTTTCCAAAGCTGTTTGCTCGTACGTGAATGTAATGAACTTGACTGGAATTGGAACATAGCTATCTGATTTCTCATTCCCAGATGTTATACATCACAACACCCGCACTGTCAAACTTACAGAACCTAATATAGATAGTCACTAAATTCAACGTTGCTTAACTTTGATGATCGTATGAGAACCCGTTTTTCAATGTGATATATTAATTCATATATTGATATGTTCCTTCATTTTTCTCCTTTTCTTAGTCTTAAATTCCGAACTTCTGTAATTCTCGAGTTTCATACCCGAAACTTGTGATATTAGGTGTTGTAGATTATTGGGTATAAACCATATTCCCTCTGTAACAAAACTCCGAAAACATTTTGCATTCATTATATGCAATCCATTGGTATCAAATTTACACGGGTTGTGTTTTACGGAGAAACAAGCTTAGAAAAATAATTCTACCAATAGCTTAGAATCACGGTCATGCGAAATATAGTACGTATGATAGTTCTTCAAAAACATCTCTGACAATTATTATTGATCTCCTTCTATTCTATTTGCAACTGACTTTCCCTACATCACGTCTCGAATATCCGGAAAAGTGTTGTTAAACAGAAAAGGCGGTTATCACTTTCCAAACGTTTCACGCACGAAGATATATGTCATCACACCATGTTTAATCGGCAGGACGACATGTTGCCGCGCCTATTCTGACCTTAGCTTGTCCTCAATCCAAAAACAGCAAGTCTAATACGCATGCGTCTTAGCTGATTTCAAGTGGAGAATTTTCTTTTTATTGGATTATCTCGCGTTTGTCGAACGCTTTAGGCTAATGGGATGCGTTTTCTAGAAATAAGACCGAAATAAAACGCGAGAGAATGATTCCACAGCAGAAGGTGGACACGAAAAGGATCCATTCCAGCGGTAACTCACCGACAATTCCTTTCCAATTCTCCTTCAATGCGTTTATTTCCGCAAAGCGAATGTTTTTTGTCAATTTATCTGTGTCTTTGTTAATGTATGTGTTTACTCGAATTACCTTGACGTAGATGCTGAGGCCATGGTGACTTTGCACAGAAATAAATTTGCCCACCAAAAGCTGTGACGTAAAGATGTTGGGTTTTAATTTTAACATAAGACACGCGCTCTCCTTACTTTACTTGCTGACGCTTCATATTCTGTTACTTTTATCGACATGAGCACATTTTTAAATGCTATTTCCCTTCAGTACGTAGGCGATAATGGCTTTTCATAGATTCCTTTTCTTTTATTACCTGTGATATATCGGGAAAGATGGTGGAGTAGTTTCCTGTTACCTTCTCCAAGGTTATGAATTCAGAGTAGTCCTAACCCTAGCCTAACTGCTACCAACGCCGAGAAAACTAAGTCTACCCTTCTTATTTAACCCGTAGTTGGGGAGAGCGCGATGCATAACTTTCTCAAGGACATCAGTGCGAAAGTAAGTGCGATAGAATCGACCGAGATTTAAACACAGATAACCGATTCCATTTTCCACACCATTAGCCTTTACTCTAACTACGTACATATGTCAGTAAGTTAATCTACTTATAAATTATGCAATACTTATAGATTGTATATTTGTAAAGATCCTGATTAATGGCCGAGACAAGTGTGTTTTAATCTGCTGTCGAAAATCTTGCCGTCAAAATTAGAATTCTATTGATATTTAAAGAGACAATACTTGAGGCTATACAATCTTTCTACAGTAATAATGCACTTGGTGACCAGCAACATTACTCTGGCCAACATGTTTGATCTATCTATGCACCTAATTCTTAATGTCAGATCATTTATTTTGAAATAGTGGCATACCTCTACCGGTAACTCGGCCATCTGTTTATAAGGAAACTTCAACTGAAAACCTATTTCCTCAACATTTTATTCCCATCGTCTCACGTCGGGAAGCCATTTATTGTAAATCCTTCATTTAAAGTTTTGTTGTTGATCACGTATAAGTCGGACTTTAGCTTAAGATTTTATTATTGCAGCCTCCAGCAACAAATGACGAGGATCCTTGTAAATTTTATTTCCCACTGCTAAACGATATGTGTGCGTGTGTGTGTGCACGCGTGTATGTATCTGTGTGTGTGTGTGCACGCGTTTATGTGTCTGTGTGTGTGTGCACGCGTGTATGTGTCTGTGTGTGTGCATGCGTGTATGTGTCTGTGTGTGTGCACGCGTGTATGTGTCTGTGTGTGTGTGTGCACGCGTGTATGTGTCTGTGTGTGTGTGTGTGTGAACGCGTGTATGTGTCTGTGTGTGTGTGTGCACGCGTGTATGTGTCTGTGTGTGTGCACGCGTTTATGTGTCTGTGTGTGTGTGCACGCGTGTATGTGTCTGTGTGTGTGTGCACGCGTGTATGTGTGTGCACGCGTGTATGTGTCTGTGTGTGTGTGTGCACGCGTGTATGTGTCTGTGTGTGTGTGTGCACGCGTGTATGTGTCTGTGTGTGTGTGCACGCGTGTATGTGTGTGCACGCGTGTATGTGTCTGTGTGTGTGTGCACGCGTGTATGTGTTTGTGTGTGTGCACGCGTGTATGTGTCTGTGTGTGTGTGTGCACGCGTGTATGTGTCTCTGTGTGTGTGTGCACGCGTGTATGTGTCTGTGTGTGTGTGTGTGTCTTTGTGCTTAGATGAGTTGCTTGAATAATCTAGACATATTATGTTTATTTTTATTTTAATCCTCTCAAATTCACACATCAATTTCTTAGTGTTGTTGTTATACTGATTATGAACGACGCCGTAGGTTTAGTTATTTCTTTTATTTTCCCAAGTACTTTCAATCTCATCCAAGATCATCTTCAGTGGGGAGTTGCTAAGATAAAAAATTAATGTAATTGAAGGTTGCGAACTTTTTCATTTATTCCGTCACAGTCAATTTAAAAATTAAATGTTAGGAAAACAATGTATATTGTTTTATTATTAATGTTTTAATTGCAATTTTAAAAATAAATTCTTTTAAAATTTGACTATCCCAAATCATTGCTTTTATAGGCATTTTAAAAATTTGTATTTTCTATATTATTTCTTATTTTGTGTTGGTTCATTTATTATATAGAGCGCTTCAAGAATTTTCGGCTTTTTTTTTTACTTTCCTAGTGGAGTATACTTTTATTGTGAATTAATATTTCTCTAAAACATGAATGTGGACAGGAAAGTTCCTTTAAGTTTTGTGAAATAGAACTTGAATCCCACATGTGTAATATAAGCCTTCTTGTTAATGTTGTCGTCGTGAAACCAAGATATATATTTCTTTTTTTTATCGTAGATACAATTTCCCAAAGAACATTTAAATTGATATACAATGGTGGTCTTTTGCAAAACATTAGTTGACGGAGAAGAGTTATTGCTTGGTTGTATTAAATTTAGTATAGCATATAATTAGTTTTGTTTTTTACTAGGATCAGTGGGGGATATATTAATACTAATGATTGTTTTAGGATATTTTCATATTGTTTGTAGTTAAAGTGTATTTGTTTGAGGTATATTAGGTTGATATGGTTAGGGCTGTTTGAGGAAGTATTATGTTCTTTTTTATATATGTTAATGTTTCTAAAAGTTCGTCTACTTTGTTCATCGACAATGTAATAAAGTAAGTCATTATTAGTGAAATTTTGTTTAATGTTTTTTTTTAATTCCGTGCAGAAATTTTCTACGTAGAAGAGTTAAGTTTTGCACGGTGTATTAATTTTTGCATAATCGCTGTCTTTAATAGAGTAGTCACTTTTATAGTTGTGAATGCGTATTTGTCCTAGTTAGTTTTTATATTGGGAAGTAGTAAATGTATTATTATTGGTGTATATTTATAGATAAAGAAAGGAATACTCTTGTTATTGTTAAGTTCATGTGTGAACTTAACAACAGAGTTTTTCGGAAGTTTCTTTGTAGTTTATCTGTGTTTTTAACTAAGATGAGAATATCTGTCTCAGATCGATCGACACGCAAATTGTAATTTTTTTTAAATTGTGTAATTTAAAACATTAATCATAAAAAAATATAAATTACCTCACATAAATATTCTTAACATTTAATTTTTAAATTGATTATAACGGAGGACGTTTTCATGCACATTTACAAAAACATTTACAACTATCAACTATATTTTTGTCTTAGCAACTGATCCTTGGAAATGATCTTGGATGAGATTGAAGTTGTTTCAAAAAGAAAAGAAATAACAAAAACTAAGGCGTTTTTCTTAATCAATTTAATAACAACACTAAGAAATAGATGCGTGAATTTGATTGGATGAAAATGAAAATAAAAAGATATATGTCTCCATTATTCATCGAAACATGCACGAATGCAAATATGCTGCCTATATATATATATATATATATATATATATATATTACTCCCATAGTGCTGTGCTTAGTAAAACACTGCCCGACACTGCCCGACGGTAGGGTTTGCGCTGTTCGAGATCAGGGAGCTACTCGAAGTAGAGGGTTAGAGAGTAAGGGGCACAGTCGATGAGGATATGTGAGGGGAATATAACTGTTGATCCTAGAATTGTGCACTTTGATTGTAGTCGGTTCCAGAGAGCAGGGGTTTGCGTGAAAAAGCTACTCACCAATGGAAAATAAATGTGGTTTGTAGTAATGTGAATAGAATGGCGGGTTCTAGACTACTAAGAAATGTAGTTCGTCTGAGCACTTTCCATCGAAGTAGCGATAGAGCAGTGAGAGGCTTGTGGCGATTTATTTGTGAGAGAAAGGTTGCAGGGTGGAAAATGATTTGTCACCCACAAAGTTGCGAGGACTACAAATATGACAGCATATCTTAGGCCTGATTTGGATCTTGTATGAGGATAGCACGAGGAGTCAGGTACTTACTGGAGAAGCGCCAATTTCACACACACACACACACACACACATACATATATATATATATATATATATATATATATATGTATGTATGTATGTGTGTGTGTGTGTGTGTGTGTGTGTGTGTGTGTGTGTGTGTGTGTGTATTTACCTCCTAGAATGCACACTATGCCAGAAACAATATGTAAGAAAATCTGAATGGCCCTTTCACTACAGAATCAATAATTACCGCAATCGAATTAAGTCGACTTCCCATGAAAAATTATTACCTGTAGAACAACATTTCCGCATAGAAAAACACGATTTCAAAACCCATGCCAAATTCACCATAATTGAGAGAATAGAAAAGCCCAAAGCAGATAACACTAGAAGAATTTTAGAGTTCCATGAAAATAAGTGGATACGACGTTTACACACCCTGTTTCCAGCCGGATTAAACCATAAATTAAACAATATAGATAGTAGCAACACATAACCCTACAAATCAAAACCTACCCACATTCCATACCCATAGAAAAAAGACAGGCTTACGGAGGTGTTGAGGCCTCACACCTATACACACACCCACACACAACATACTCACTCACTTTCCTAATGAGCCAAATGATAACACACACCCATAGCAATATACAAGCTAACACATATCATACTCACTCACTCCCTTAAAAACTAAATAACACACACACACACACACACACTTACCAGAGATTAAACAACTAAATAACACACACACTAAACTAAATAACACAAACACACAAACACACTTACCATCCCCTCCCCAAACACAAATAAACTGCTGAACTGACCGGAGAAAAAAAAAAAAGGGAATATAGCTCTTATCTCAAATGACAACTTAAAAGAGACTGTTTGACCAACACAAGAAATGTTAAAAAGATAAATAAATAAACAATAAAAAAAAAAATGAAAACTACAGACAAACTTTCGTTTTCTTCACCAAGACATTCATTTCTGTAGTTTACTGCTATAGCAAGCAGAGACATTTTTTCTCTCCCGATGATGGCCATGTTGGTCGAAACTAGTCGAGGAATCTAAATGAAATAATAATAATAAAAGCATAAGAATATTAATCTACAACCCAGTATGTCTGAAGATTTTAATTGATTTTTCTAATAATTTTTATCGTTCAAAATATATATATATATATATATATATATATATATATATATATATACGTGAAATTGCCGCGCCCGCGCACACACACACACACACATATATATATATATACGTGAAGTTGCCGCGCGCACACACACACACACACACACACACATATATGTATATATATATATATATATATATATATATATATATATATATATATATAATAAAATAGGCAGCATATATTTACATTACAAAGAGTCAATCATACCTTGAATCAATCAGCAATATTATTATTATTGGATAAACACATATATTATTATTATTATATATCAAAATCAGGCCTAAATAAAAATTGTATATGCTGCCTATTTTATTATGTTCATAAAAAACAATTGATCCAGCAGTAAAGAATTCTGAGGAAAAAAACTCCAAAGTAAGACATATCACTCTGTTACTTGAACTATCTACTTAGTTCATATCATATTAACTGAAAAACACTTATAAAAGAAAATACGTGGATTTACCAAATTACAAAATACATAAAAATTCTCACTTTAAATATTTAAAATTTAGCGTTGCAATTTGCACGCTCCAACACCATATAACCGTTAACAAATAGCTCATACTTAAAAACATATTTCGGTCGGATAAACACATATAAATCGTCTCCCAGTTTTGATTCTGATGGATAATAAAGCCTGATGATGGATTGCGTGAAGCATTTGAAAGTACTAGCAGAAATAAAAAATCAAAAAACACCATATCCATTTTATTTAATTATGAGGATCTCATCATTCGAAAGATTATCAGTAGTGTAATGCTTATGTTTATGTCTACTACCGAAGTGATTTCGCCAATAATCGCATTCATATTGCTGATTGATTCAAGGTATGATTGACTCTTTGTAATATATATATATACTCGACTCTCGCGTCGAAATTCGACGTATGAGGGTCAAGCAGGCCAGTTCTTAGGAAACCGACAGCCCGACAACAGCACATGTGATTTGATTATAGTGGCGAAGGTTTCGTGCAGGACCATCCACACTTTTTGAAGGCACTCCACGGTTTTTGAATTCGGAGTTGTCTTTCTCCTATATATAGAACCCAGTCTGTCCTGCTATTTACCCATAGCTGATTCACACCTTTCCCAAGGATATTAGCACGTAAGTGAATATAATCGATTCGACTGGAATTCGAACTCGGATCTCCTCCGATTCCTCAATCCATGCCTCTATCCATTACTATATATATATATATATATATATATATATATATATATAGCACTTGGTATGCCCATTCCACGCAAAGTGACCACAGATTCTTGGAAAGTTTTCGGGCCTGTCTATATTTTGATTTGCTCACTGGTAAGGCTTGTAAGTGTGTTCATGCAGCTTTACAATTTTCGGACGCTTCCTTGGAGTAACATCCTTCGCAGACAATGGCCATGGGACAACTAATCGACAGTCGAAACAATAGTGTCTGGGCGTGATTAAAATCTGATGCAATAATGGATGACGCAATATTTTTCAAGGTCAAACAAATTTCATCATACACCCCGAAAATATATTCATATTACTGCACACCACTGCAAATGACCTAATCTGAGTAAAAATAGTTCACTTTATGGATTTGAATGGAATTTGAGGATGGAAGCGAGAGCATCAATGTTCGTACCATTACTGAAGGCCTGAATGATCTTTTTCCTCTCACTATTGCTCAATTAGGAAGACATAGTGGAGCCTGAAAAACGGTTTTGAACTGCTCTCTTTCTAGTTGAAAGTTTTTTTCTGTGATTCTTACGACAAATGGTGTCAAGTTTGCTAAAGGTCTTATCTGAAAACCTGGAAAAAATAAATTCGATTCGTTTAGTATCTTTTTAGATTTTAAACATTTTATGGTAAGGATATGCTGTTACACGATTTGAACAATTTTGGTGTTATACCTGGTATATGTGGTAGTGCAAGTGTGTGTATGTATGTGTGTGTGTGTATGTGTGTGCGTGCGTGCGTGTGTGTGTGTGTGTGCGAGCGTGCGTGTGCGTGTGTGCGTGTGTGCGCGTGCGTACGTGTGTGCGTGTGTGTGTGCGTGCGTGTGTGTGCGTGTGTGTGTGTGCGTGTGTGTGTGTGCGTGTCCGTGCGTGTGCGTGCGTGCGTGTGTGCGTGCGTCCATGTGTGTGTGTGTGTGTGCGTGCGTGTGTGTGTGTGCGTGCGTGTGTGCGTGTACGTGCGTGTGTGCGTGTGCGTGCGTGTGTGTGTGTGTGTGTGTGTGTGTGTGTGTGTGTGTGTGTGTGTGTGTGTGTGCTTAGAGAGTGAAAGTGAGGGAATTATTTGATTTCCCCAACCCGAGAGTAGATGTTTTAATCCCACTGATTCCATCGGTCGATGTTCAAACCCATGTAAGTATAATGTGTATGCATATATATAAAGTATGTGGTGCAGTTCAATTTACATGACATGAATCATTCATACAAAAAACAGATATTGAAGTTAATGATATAAATGGCGAGAATCCATCTTAGCAAACAAATTTAATAAATTACATTAACGCCGAACCTGTAGATGAATGTTATGATCCCTGTTTATAAATTCCAGTTGCATAAGGTCTTTTTTTATTTCTTTACGAGCTTTCATCTGTGCATGCAGACATCATCAGGTATGGAAATAGATTTGTTTTTTTACATCTAGGACAGGACAACGAAAGTATAGATGTAATCCGAAATATGTTTTTTAGAAATATATTATTGTTAATTGTAAGAAATTGAGGTTGAATTTTTAAATTTTAAGATTTTGCGTTTTTTTTACTAATATGGTAATAAGAGAATTCTTTTGTACTGGTAGGTTTTTCAGTCAATGTGGCATGAGATAAATTGTTCAATATCTGTTTTTTGTCGTCGATTCAGCATATGGGACCCGACTGGCCAGAGGAGTCTCTTTGTTGGTGAAGAGTAATCTCGATGCGAAGGGTGCAGCTAACTAGCTTGGTGCAGCGGGGGGTAGTGTGTGCGGTTATCAGGAATAAGTGGTGGAATAAACTTAAGTGTAGGATTAGGTCTTTCACCACGGATTTCAGCAAACGGCTCGCCCTAGATAGAGCTGAAAAGGTGAAGAAGCTTAAGACTAGTCGTTCCCGGGCGGTCGCTGGGGGGGGGGGTCCCCTAGAGATAGCCGTAGCTAGGGAAGCCGTGGAGCGTTCAAATAGCGAGCGCTACATGAGCCAGGTAATTAGACATAGGTTAAGCAAGATATCTTCCGAAGCTGTAAACATGGACGCAGATCTGCGCAAGGAAGAGATTCGTCGAGGTTCCGATCGTTACATTCGTGAAGTCGATACCCCGGAGGGACGCACTCTTCGGGCCACTGACGACATATGCGAGGCGTTTCGACGGCATTTCGAGAGCCGGTTTACCAAGGAGCTGGTCTTCGTGAGGACGAGTTTCGCAGCTATTTGGCTGACTTTCCTCGGCTTTCGGCGACTAAAGCGGCTAGCTGCGAGGGAGAGATCACGGAAGGCCAGGTCTACGTGGCATTGAAGAAGGTCGGCAGAGGCAAGTCGCCCGGTCTGGATGTTTTGCCCTATGAATTGTACTTGAGGCTGTCGCACATCTTTGTTCCGATTTTGACTGTGGTGTTCAACAACTGGTTCCGGCAGGGATCCCTCCCCGACCGGTTTTCCAGCGGTGTGATCACGCTATTGAAAAGGGGCAAGGGTGTAGCGGAATCGCCGTTCCTGGAGGGGCTCTAGCCAGGGGTTTCTGCGTACTCTGATGACGTATCTCCTTTCGTGTCGACCCGCAGCGACATTGAGGCTATACTGGAGGCGCTTGACCGGTACGAGAAAGTGACAGGAGCCAAGATTAACCGCGACAAGTCGTCCGGCTTGCGATTAGGTGCCTGGAAGTCGATCTTCCGGGGCCCTTCGGTTGGATGGACGGTCCTGTCCGCATTCTTGGAGTGTGGTTTGGACCCGACCTCCAGCTGGAGAAAATTTGGTCTGAAGTCCGAGCAAAGGTCGACGTTGCCTGTCCGATTTGGCGTCGACGGAGGTAGTCTGTGAAGGGAACGGCGGAGGTGTGTGCTACACACATTTTCCCGATTGTCCTTTATCGATTGTCCGTACTTCCTCTCTGTAACGACCACAGGAAGGTTGGCTTTCCTACGCGTTGGCAGGAGGAGATTCGAAGAGCGCCATCATAAGCCCCGGGATCAATCGGATTTCCTTCGCGAGTGTCAGTCGGCCTTGCTGGCTGTTCCTCGGTCCAGTGACCTTTCACGGCCTAGGTCGTCATTTACCTGACGATTGGTTCGGAATCGGCTGCCTGTCAATGACAAGGCCTTCATATGGGGGTTGGCGGATTTGGCAGACTGTGAGCGGTGTGGCCTTGGTTTAGAAGAAACGACTTCGCACGCCTTCTACCATTGCTCCCGGGACCATGTCGGCGAGTTGACGGCTCGTCTCGCTCCCGAAAAGCTTGTGCCCATTGATCGCGCATACGCGTGTAACAATGTATCGCCCCCGTATTCCGGAGTGAAACGAATGGTGTTTCTGACGCTGCTAGCCACAGCTCGAATGGTGATTTGGACGACGCGGATGGAGGACGTTTTGCGAGGCAACCGTCTTTCTCATCAGGATCTAATTCGATTCTTTCAGCATCAGCTCAAGATGAAGATTAGAACTGATAGAAAACAATTGCATTCGACAGTCTTCAGCGAAAGGTAGGTAACTGAGGCGAGCTTGGTTCGTTTGAACGGGGCTAGCCTTGATTTTCTCTTCTAGGTCAGCCTATGTCACATCGGGGTGGTTTCCTGTGGAGCCCTCCCCTTGGTTAGGTTAGACAAGCTTTTGTGTACCTAGTTAATATGAGTAAATGTTGTTCCTGGCCTGTTCCCGGCTACATCTTTGGTTATGATCCAAGTTGAGATTCCCAACCCCCTCAGTTTGTTTTTGGTCACCCTTTTATCTCGACTGGGTCAGCTTTATACTTTCCCATGGCCGTATAAATTTTTATCCTTTTTCCACTCCCTTAGCGAGAGAGTCTCTTGATTTTGTCCCACGGGCGGAATACAGCGGCCTCTCTGTTTTGAGGGTTGGACAGGCCCTACTAACATCAGTTATGTTTAGTTCACTTTTGAGTCGATGTTTAGTTTGTTTTGGGGTTCATTCCCTCTCCTCTCACAGATTTTTAATTATATATCATCATTAAACTTTCTTTTTTTTTGGCATGAGGCGCGTTTTGTAGATCCCCCGTGAGAGGATGCGGTATTATGTTGTATGAAGGATTGATTGGTGATGGACGAGTTTTTGTGATGAATGGACAAATTGTAGTGAGTGAATGGGTCGTGAATCAGATTAGCTAGGTATAAGATAGTGAAGACCAGCCTCAGCCTCAACCCCTTCCCTTTTTCGGTCTTGTGCCACAATTGTATTTTTTATACAATGAATACCTACATCTATTCTTTCGTAGTCCTGTTATTACCTGGATGTAAAAAACATATATTTTCATAACTGATGGTGTCTGTATGCACACATGAAAGCTTGTAAAAAAAATTAAAAAAAACCTTATGAAACTGGAATTTATAAATAGGGATCATAACATTCATCTACAAGTTCGGGGTTAATGTAATTTATTAAATTTGTTTGCTAAGATGGATTCTCGCCATTTATATCATTAACTTCATTATCTGTTTTTTGTATGAATGATTCATGTAATATATATATATGTGTGTGTGTGTGTGTCTTCGTGTGTGTGCGTGTGTGTGTGTGTAATTTCTATATATATTATCTATATATTATATATATACGTGCTCTTAATTGAAAGTGCTCAATATCAGTGACAGAGCTAACATATTTACTGGTATTGATGTGAATTTGTAACCCTGGGTTTCACGCCCTTGCGAACGTCAAACTCATATAAATACAACTATGTATGTATGTGTCTATCTATCTATCTACTTATATATATATATATATATATATATATATATATATATATATATATATATATATATAGTTGTATATTTAGGCAGCAATCCTTCTTTTATGCAAGTTTCATTAAAAACGACAGACAAGCTAATACGGTTAAGTTTTTTATTTAATTTTTCTTGTGTACGAACAAAAGCTTTCTTTGCTGGACAAAGGGTGTGTAAGAACTGTCCAAATGTTTTATTTTTCCGAGCGCTTTCGGCTAAACTTTTAGTCACTATCAAGCATTATTTTAATTTTGCTTTTTAATTTGGTGCATGGTTTGAGTGTATGTTTCTAGAGTTATAGGTATATATATAATTTTGTGTCCTTAATAATCTGTACAACGTTACAATTACATATTCACTGGACCAAGCATCAAGACCAACACCATTCTTTTCATTCATTAGTCCCAATTTCCACCTATGGCACGTTGCCAACTAACCTATTTCCCGCCATTTATTATGATTTCGAGCAAGCTTCTTTCGTATCTTTCACTCATTAGTTGGTGACTAATAGAATTATGTTATCTCTCTCCCTCCCTCACCACTCTCTCTCTCTTTCTCTCTCTTTCTCTCTCTCTCTCTCTCTCTCTCTCTCTCTCTCTCTCTCTCTCTCTCTCGCTTATTAGTCACCATACCGTCAAGAAACAATTCGGCGAGCTATTTAGCAGATCATTTAATATGTCCAATGTTTTTCTACTCAGGGCATCGAAGGGTAAAGAGAAATTAGTTACGTTTCTAAGACTTCTTATTTTTACTGTGTCTACCTGCTTGTGATCTGCGATGATTGGCATTGTACAGTTTTGTAATTTCTTGAAGTGAAACCAGAAAAATCTACTGAAAAAATATATAAGGCTTATGTTCATTTTAGTGTGGATTCTTAAATACTATTTGGATTTGTAGATATTTTAATTTCAGCATAACTACATGTTTTCTGAAAGCAGCATACCAAAGGCTTTTTCGTGATTTACTGAAACATTTTGGCCATTCTTGACCGGAATGGTAATGGTGACATTAGCCGTTTCTATGCAGGGAACATATGATATCCATAGATCGAACAGTCAGCGTGACTCTCGGTTGAAATATACAAAGGCTTACGGCCATATCAAGTCGAAACATCATTTCTCATTCAATCACTGAAGTTAAGGAACGTCAAGCCTGGTCAGTACCTAGGTGGGTGACAGCTTCTGATTCTGTGAGCTTGGATGTGTAGATGGTGTAATATTTATGTGATCGGAATTGGAAATCATAGTGCTGGGTTCCAATTCCAGACTAGTTAGTTATATTCATTCTTCTATAAATCTCAAAATCCACCTTTTTCTCCGTCACCAGCTGTGGGTTACTTAGTATGACTTGTATCAGTAAATCATTTTTATTTCTAAAAAAATATGAAAATGATATATATTTCTTGGCTTTAAATAACCTTCAAAAGTTTAATAAGCTCTAATAATCAGATAAAAATAAATAAAATATAGAATTTTTTTCTCTTAAAAGAGTTTTTCAGGAAAATAAATTTCTCATGTGCACATTTATAGCTCTTTCTAGTATTGATGGAAATTTCCTTCCAATACTTTTGCATATGGTTTCTACTGTTGAAAGTCTTCAAAAGATGGTTTGTTGGTAAGGGTCTTTCTGATTTAGCAAACCAGTTGATAGCGCCTAAAGAATAAGAAACAGGATTACATCTACAGAGGTTAGGTTATAACTTTAATAAATGATCATAAAAATGAAATAAAATGGCGGAAAAACCAATCGCGTACGCGTTCGCGTAAGAACGTAAAATGTGGTTTGCATGACACAAAACAAGCGAGTAATCTACGTCTCTGAACATCTCCTTATGAAACAAAACATGATTGTCGCCTAGCTACCACCTACACTGACCAAATATGTTATGACAAAATCAGATTGACAGATTTGCTTTTAAGGTATGATAGATATTAGCACAGCCCTGTTGTCAAAGAAGGATTTGGAAAGGAATGTAGCCCTATATATTGAATAACCTCTGTTGTCTAGCAACCTTTAACTTTTAAATCACAGCGATCCAAAAAATAACAGGATGTAGCCAACAAAATCTTGTCTACCATAGTGGTAACATCCAGGTCTTGATAATAATTGAGTCGGTCTAAAGGACTTAAAAAATAGAACAAATCAGAAATTCTTTTCAATATCATTGGTCCTGACCTGGCATCTCGGCTTCAGTCACTTTCTCACCGCTGTACCGTAGCTTCCCTCTGTCTTTTCGAGAATCATTTTCATGGTATTTTTTATGAACATTCTTCTACGGTACCTAGACTTTATCAATTTAAGAATAGTGCTAGAGTAGCGGGAAAGTTTCATCATTTTGCAGTGGAAATGGCTATAGACGTAACAGTTTCTTCTCTCGTGCTTCTCGCTTGTGGAACTCTCTTCCGGTTCCTTGATCCGGTCAAAATTGATCTTAAAAAAAGGAAATGAATCTTAATTGTTATAGTGTCTCGTATTAAATCCTGCCCTTTTATTGTTCTCCCTCCTTAAAAATGTTTTTCTTTTTCTCATATTCTTTTTCACATTTAGTAACCTCTTTGTGCCTCAGAGGCTTTATTGGGGGAGAAATGATTAAAAGAATAGTTTATAAAAAATCTTGATCTCGGGTTAAAACAAGTTATTAAAAAATAGGACAAATACAATAAAAAATCAGGGAGAAAGACCTTGTCAGTTAAATTTAAGAACGTCATATCTTGCACTAATAATACTAAAAAAGTCAAATGATCCTGAAACATACTTAACAAATGAAAATCAACCGAATCAAAAATAAAAACACTAGAATTTCTTTTTTTCTGTCCATATGTCATTCGCTAGTGAAGCTTTAATACAAATGAAACATGTTAGGTTTTTATGGTTTGGGTTGGTTTGGTTTATTTCGTTTTACGGTATATCAACCTAAATGTGAGTTGTTTATCATATCTTACATGCAATAGTCAGTCACTGTATATTTGCTGTTGTCAGTCACTCTTTAAGTTCATTCAAATTTAGTTTCTTATATTTTGGACACATCACAATCAGTTTATATCTTTCTCTCTCATCACATGACCCTAAATACTTTTCTTTTTTTACCGTTAATCTGTTTATATTTATCTGAAATGATTCTTGGTTGTTTTTATTTTTTAATCTTTAATCAAATTGTTTTCGTCTACTTTGTCATTTTGATCTTCTCATACTTTCGGCAACTCCCTTTCCTGAAGTCAATGACAAAATGTCGTTCTCCACCTGTTTTTACTGCAGCTTAGAATTCTTTCATTTCACTTCTTTATAATTGGCCAAATTTTCTCCACAAATTCGTTTATGTGTCTTATCTACTAAATGATTCTTTCGCTATTCCCTTACATTTATCAAAATTAAAAAATTTTGATCTCTTTGACTTCTTCGTGTATATATATATATATATATATATATATATATATATATATATATATATATATATATATATATATATATATATATAATGTAAAGTCTATCCTGCACTGATAGCAAAACGAAAAAATCAAATCAATCAGGTATGTATTCCAATATATATATATATAAATATATATATATATATATATGATTAAAACAAGACAATAATAAAGACATAAGGAAACTATATATATATATATATATATATATATATTATAATACATTTATTATAATAAATTACAATAAATCCTTTTTACATCGTTACACAAAAACTTTCATATTTCAGTACTAAGATAGTACTTCTTCAGGCGATGGTAGATAACTTGTAATAAAAAATGATTTATTAGGGAAATTTAAAAACAAATTTTTAACACTTTTCGTAAGATAAAGGTGGGGGGGCATAAGATCAGAATGAAAAATATACATTTCCTCGATGTAACAATTTGACTTGGTCAATAATACAAACTAACCCTACATGAAAACTGATGCAAATCTATTATATATCAACCCAACTTCAAATCACCCTCTATCCATAATCAAACACATGCCCTCCTTCATAGAATATAGAATCAGTAATAACTCTTCCAGTGAATTTGTATTATATATCTTTACAACAATGCCTTAAAAATAGTGGCTATAAGTGCCCTGACATTTAAGATAGGAAACATAACAGTCTTAGTAGGGGAAAAAAACAGAAACAAAAATCCTTTGGCACATACCACCATTTAACCAAATGGTTAGTAGTAAGTTAGGACAGGTGTTTCTCAATTTAATTAAGAAAGACTTCCCGAGAAATAAACCTCTTAGAAAGATTTTTAATAAAAATACACTTAAATTAACCTATAGTTGTACAGATAACCTTGAAACAATTATTAAAAACCGCAATAATAAATTTTAAATCAACAATTAGACCTAACTAACAATAGCCAGTTCAAAACAACAAACAATAATGATACCGACTTCTGTAATTGTAGAAATCCTAACGACTCTGCATTACAAAATAGATGTCTAACATATTCCGTTGTTTACCTAAGTACTATTTCATTTAGAGATAATCAAACAGTCGAAAAAATTTATATCGGTAGTACCAAAAATTCCTTTAAAACTACGTGGTATCATAAAATATATTCTTTCAATTTATTTTATTTAGTCAACTTTAATATTTCTGTTTTATTAAATTAAAAATTTAGGTTGTTAATTATACTGAAGAGACTATTTAGTATAATTAACAAGGTAAATTTTTAATTTTACCTATTGGCCCCTTTAAGAAGCTACTTGAGTATATTAATTACTTTTTAATCTTTTTTTAAAAAGTCGTTTCTGACAAATTTATGTCTACATCAATAAATCGGCAATTCATTTTGTATACACCAATAATATATTTATCGCTGAAATTGTTCGCTGGTATCGTTGGATGACATGTCTAAGTATCAGTTTTCTTGGCATGTAAAATTAACCCACCCTTCCCCACACTCTGACCGTATTTTTATATTTTAACGTAGACCTGACGTTCATTGGCTAATCAAGATATACTTGGTGTGTATTTTTAATGCTGACCTTATGCCCCAATTTAACTTACGAAAAGAGGTAAAGATTTTTTTTTAATTTCCCTTAGGAGTCATTTTTTATCACAAGTCATCTACTATCGCCTGAACAAGAACCTTCTTTGTACTGAAACATGAAAGTTTTTGTGTAGCGAAGTAAAATGTTTTTTCTTGTAATTTATTATAATAAAAATATTATATTTTTCTCTACTGTGTATTGAGCACTATTTTAAAAAATAAATACTAACTGTGGATTTTTACTCCATCTGTTGCTGCTCTCATTTATATATATATATATATATATATATATATATATATATATATATATATATATATATATATATAAAAGGGAACATAGAAGTCAACACTTATATGCGACAGTCTGTTTGATGCTAGATGCAATCGTCAGGCCACGAGTGCTGTTATTTGTCTCGGCTGTTTATATATACGCGTCAGTGGTGCATTGTGAGTAGTCTATTTTGGTGGTTATTCTACCGGAAGTCGTTTATTTATTTGGGTCAAATTATTTTGCTTGGTTTTATTTATTTTTATTTTTTATCTTATATATTTATTTATTTTTATTTTGATTTTGATCGGTGTTTTTATTTACATAATAAAAATTTATTTATATATCTTATTTAATAGTTTTGTTTTTATTTGGGAAGATAATTAAAGCTATGTGTTGAATTTGGGGGTTGATCTGACTATTATTTTGGCGGAAACAGTTTTTAATTTATTTATTTGCATTGATTATCTTATTTGTTTTTTTTCTAAACGGCTAGTTTATCGGTATCATATTCTTTATATATGTATATATATATATATATATATATATATATATATATATATATATATATATATGAAGAAATATAGTCTTAAGGTGTGCTATATTTATGGGATAAAGTGCTCAATATCAGATATATATATATATAAATATAAAAGTGAACATTGAAGTCAACACTTAGAGGCGACAGTCTGTTTCATGCTAGATGCAATCGTCACGCCTGACGATTGAGCCTAGCATGAAACAGACTGTCGCCTCTAAGTGTTGACTTCAATGTTCACTTTTATATTTATATATATATATATATGTATATATATGTGTGTGTGTGTGTGTGTGTGTGTGTATGTGTGTGTATTATCTACATATCTATCTACATGACTTTCATCTCTCTCGTTTTCAATACTGCACCAAGTATTTATAAACAAAAGTAAAAGTGAATTAGTTTTCAAAATATTTAAATTTAAGAGACATTCATAAATGTCCATCTGGTTAGCTGAAAAGTCGATGTAAATTCTAGAGGATACTATGTGACCTCATGTAATGTCTCATAAAGAAAAGTGAGTTAATTATGTTACAGTTTTCAAGAGACTTTCGCTGCTGAGGAGCAAAAATATTTTTTTAAAAGTCACTGATGATATCTATTATAAAACAAAAAAAGCCCGGGGGCATAGAAAAAGAAGATGACTGTTTTAAGTTTCCAGACATTGCAAAAAACTACCAGAATCCTATATTGATATCAATAAGAATGCTAAAGAAATCACAGCCAGGCTGGTTATTAGGAACACGGTCCATCAATTATACGTTAAGTAATTTTTCCTAGCAGTAAAATACCAGAAAAATGACTTCCTTGAAAGCCCCGTGTTTCACTTGATAAATCCAACGAAAGCCGAAGTTGGAATAATTAGCCGCCGTAATATTTTATAAAATATATTCAACTTTCGAGCAGGTACACAAGCAAACAAACAGAAGCCTAATAATGAATGTATCTCTTGGTTTCATGGCATTGACAGTAAAAGTAAGCATGTTTTCATCAAGTAAGATATTACAGACTTCTAATCGACCAAATCGGAGAAAATCCCACTTGAGGCACAGGATTATGCAAAATATTTTGTCGACATCACACTTGAACATATTGATATAATTTTGCATTTTCGCAAATCCATTCTATACCACAATGGCGATGCTTGGGTGAAGAAGACAAGTAAGGATGGCTTTGATGTCCTAGAAAGATCCTTTGATGGAGCTGAAGTTTCGGAGCTCATGGAATTGTTTATATTAAATAAAATCAACGAAATTGTTCACCTTGACAATCATGACCTCTACAGAGACAGTGGTTTAATTATTGAACTTAACAATAGAAATTCTAAAGACGAAATAAGAAAAATGCTTTTGAAGCTTTTCCATTGTTTCATCTTAAATTCGAACTCACGGTAGAAACGAAAAAAAAGATTGTACAATATTTAGATGTTGAATTTAACCTCTCTGCCGGCAATGTCTCTCCATGTATGAAGTTGAAGACGATAGTGAAATATATAAATTCCAAATCCAATCACCCTCCAAGCATTTTTAAGCACATTTCGAAAGATAACGAGTGCAGATTTCCAAGAAATTCCTCATCTAAAGATATCTTTAAATCCAAGAAAAAAAGCATATGAAACAGTATTGAGAGAAGAGAGGCACAAAAACAAATTGAAATATAATCCTCAACCGAACCAGCAGTTGTGGAATAGACATAGAAAAAGACATATTACCTGGACTTCTAATCTACTCAAAACTTTAAATACCGTAAAATTAATTTAAATTGTTGCACCAACAATCTTGATAATAGGATAAAGAAACACAACAAAAGGAAGTTCCAGACGGACGCACGTAGCAACGATATCGACATCAGCCCCTACAACTGCAGGGATAAAACACAAGTGACCTTTACATGGTAACTGTTATACAGCGAATGTGATCTATAAGGCGGAGGTGGAAGATTTCACAGGGCAGGACAAAGCCTACAGGGGATGTACACAAGGCACATTCAAGAAAATGTGGTATAATCATAAGCCTTCTTTTAAACTGGAGAGCCACGGGCGTTGTACCAAGCTGGCCAGACATGTGTGCGTGTTCAAAAAGAGATGTAATACAAACACTGGTATAAGATGGAGTGTTCTGAAAAAAGTCTTGCGTTTCTACTGGCAGTGTTTGTTGGTTATGTCAAGATATAAAGCTGGCTATTGTAACATACTCAGAGACAAGTCGTTGAATGAACCGTCTGAAGTGATGTCGTAATCTAGACACGTTAATAAACATATTCTGGCCAAATACGTATGATTATATTTATGAAATTTCTTTTTTTTTTCATTCTCTCTCTTTCGATTCTTCCCACTCTTTCCTCACCCTCCCCTTCCGATAAGTTTATTTTGTAGCGCCAAGTTAAATTGTATAAGTGGGCTTGAACAGTGCTACGAATTAATTAATTATCATATATATATATATATATATATATATATATATATATATATATATATATATATATATGGTCTCTTGCTATAATCACCACCTGAAGATTGCGGTGTGCATGAAACTCCGAGTCGTGCTATTGGTGAAGGATTATATGTATATTTATTAATATATACTTAACAGCTCTGTTGTATTATATCGAGCACTCTTTTATTAACCCTAGAGTTATATGTGCGCTATATTTTATTCATACATATATATATATATATATATATATATATATATATATATATATATATATATATATAATATATTTCATAATTCATATATATATATATATAAGAATAGATGAGGCTAATATCATGAAAAGACCGAACAAATCTACTATAGAAGCATTTAAGTGTTGCTTTATTGAGTACACACATTCACATAAACACACACACACACACACACACACACACACACACATGTATGTATGCTTATGTGTGCATAAAATGTAATCACTTTTGATTGAATATAATTTGATCTTTTAGATTTGTTTTGTGGAAATGAATATTAGTATTTTTTAATATTATGGTACTTTGAGTGCATATCTGTAAAATCGGAATCAAATTTAATTTCCTATCGAAATTTAGCTTACTTTCAGATATCATCATCACAATTGATTTTCTAATATTCTTGCTTCTTGCTTTTCTTATCCTATGAAATGTTGTTGTTATTATTATTATTATTATTATTATTATTATAAAAATTAAGCTATATTCTTCCTCTTGTAAGTATTATCAGTTTCGTATCTTCATTGCTTGTTATCGCAAGGAGAAAATGACAGGAGATTTACAACAACCAAAATCTGAATAGTATTAATTCTTCAGCTTAGGATCAGTCTTGTATCCACGCTCTCTACCAACTACGACAATCGACATCCACCAAGTATTCCGGAAATAATGTGCGTTCAGCTTATCTTATAATTAAGTTAATTTTCCCTAATTCCTCCAGCCACTATATGCCGTCTAATGTTTTAAGTTAACTGGTGTTCGAATCAAGGGCCATATTTTATTCATTGTTTTATTACATCATTTTTTCTTATATTTTAGCATGTCAGAATTTATTGATAACTGGCTCTCGTTTAGATTCGTTGAGCGTTTGAATTTTAAACTGTTCTTATCCAATCACGTCTACGTTGAACTTATTCTGTACGAAATTATAGCAGACATTGAAGGATTCCTTTTTTGCCTCCACTCAGGCTATCATTACAATTCTGCTACGTCTTGTCTTTACCTTAACCGAAATTATTCTCATACATACTTGATCTGAACTGTCATTAATTACGGTAATGTTTCTCTGTTCAAGTGACCTCGGCAGACCATGGTTCTTTTACATCACTATCGCTCGGGATCAAGTGACAACACCTACCTACTATTTCTCGCTTTCTTTTTCTTCATTGGTCTAATTATGAACATTTAACTAATGTTTATCTTCAAAAAATCTACTATACTTATAAACTTTATAACTTTTGGTGATATTTCTATGTTTGCCACGTAAGATGAAAGATTGAACAAATAAAATCATTCCTTTCTTTGTTTGACTTTTCGTCTATTTAACCCAAATAAAACCTTCAGCATTAGCAATATGGTGGACAAACAGAGTTCCAGACGAAAATATGATGACAGAACGAGACATAATCATATTGAATTAGTAATTATACAGCCATCTGTCAAAATTAATCCCTGCGGGAGATTTTCATTTGTCCACAAAATACCTTTGCTTAACTGTACAGTCAGTGTTCTCATGTCAATTCGCTAAGTCCATTGCTACAATATATCTAGGCTAGTTTGTTTACTTCTATTCTGTCTGTCCTCATACATATAAAACCTTTACGCTGTGTGTCGACAGGTGAATCATGTCTTGAATGATTGAAAACACGGTTCTGATTTCACTTTTTTATTATCATTGTTAATCTGACAGATATTCGTGCCTAATTTGTTTGTAAGTTTCTTTATCTGCTTGCCATTAACAAATTGAGAGCGAGATTCAAATTCCGAACAATATTCTAAATCAGGAGTTCCCAAACTTTTTCTTTTCATCACCGCCCCCCACGTTCACATGGAAAAAATTTCCAGTACCCACCTGTATAGTAAATCTTAAAAAAAAACGCAAACCAATATTGTTTAGTAAAAGTTTGTTACTGGTTCATAAACAGACTTTATGAAGCAGTAAAAATTACCAAAAGAAAGTAACAAATAACGCTGACAATCGGCTGCTGGTACGGCTACTACCATATCAATTAGAAAACGAAAGCAAAATTGACCATTAAAAATATATATATAATTTAATTTTATAGTTAATGTTAGCGTTGCAAGTGTTGACAAAAAATTAAACGATTTTCCTTCATGATTATAAAATTAAAAAGTATATAATATAAGTAAACAAAATTAAGCACATATATTTTTGTTGTTCTTGGTCTTCCCTTATGTGATTTATATCCGAAAAAATGTTATTTCGTCTGAAGAACTATTTGAATGTTAATCGTCCTTCTCAAAACAATAGAAAATTCACAAATATTCTTTGTTTGCGGGAATATTTATATCTTAATCGAAATTTAACTCGTTTATTCCCAATTAGCCACCTGTTTATTTCAACAGTTTTTATTTTAAATACCTCCTTGGAATATTTTTCTCTGTTATCATATGTTGAAATAAATTTTTAATACTCAAAATGCTATAACCCACCAAAATTTCCAATCGCCTACCATCTTCTGTCCAGTTGCTCATCGCCTACCCAGCAGTTGAATTTGCCCAACGGTGGTGATATCTTCCAAAATGGGAAACACTGTTCTAGACTCTCATATGGGTGCCATGAATGACGTTTATTGGTTAAGATATTTAAATATCTTTATTTGTTTGTTTTACATATCTGGAAACCGTTTTAGCAGAGATCGTAATGTGTGAACCCAAGATCCAAATGGGCATTGTGATAAAGAAAGATGCTTTTTAAAGTTAAACTATTTCTTTCGGACGTTAAATATAAGCCTCCTTTTTTCATTTTCCCTAAGAATTCGTCGTTGCTCACTTTTTCATTCCATGGTGTTCTCAGCACCCTTCTGCAGAATAAAATTCTCTGTCCCTTTTTTCATCTGTAAGGAGATTGTCCAACATTCTTTGCCATTTAGGAGAACTGATGTTGCGTAACGGTTCCGTAATCTTTTCTTTATTTCTAACGAATTTTCCCTGTTTCTTAAGATTTTGCTTAACTTGTGACAGGCAACTTTCGCTACGGAGTATAATGGCGAAAAAATATCCAATGGCAATTCAAAATGACACGGGCATGAGAAAATATGGAATCGTAAATACTGGAATGTCACCTGGAACTTTGAAGACCCCTTATTAAAATTTCATTGTAGTGGTCATATAAATGCCTCCTGTTATTTAAATGATTATTTATTAACAGTACATATATTTTCGTTAGAATTTTTTGAGACTCCTGAGTAAGGTCCTTACCATTATTTATATTCTTATTGATTTCATTTTGCGCCAACAATTACTATTTAGCTAGTTTTCCTTTGGTCATTTTATGAATAATTTCTCTCAGTTAATATTTCTTTTCGTCGTAACACTCGGGGTCGATAAACACTTCAGTCGCTAGAGAAAACAGTGCCATTGTCGGATAAGTGCGACATTTAACGTGTATATGGTATAAGCAAACAACAGGATGTAACTGAAACTGAGAGAAAGGTTATAAATATACGATTACCTTCTAGTCAACTGAAAAACTTGATGAGGAAGGCTAAGGTGCGCAGAAATAAGCGACATCTTTCTCACTATATTTTTTAGTTCTTTGCCAATGTCCTCATATGTTGACCCTGTGACACATCTTCATGTTCTTTGATACTAATTAATTTGTATACTAATTATTATTGTTACTGCTAGCTTATTGCTATGTCTGTTAATTCGTGTGATTAAATGCAAGTCTCATAACAGTGAATTGGTACAATAGATTAAGCTGGACTAAATAATCGTTTGGGTATTCATGTTGTGTCCCAGTCCTCGACACGAAAATTGTAATCGGTATTCCAAGTTCAAGTTCAGCCCGAGTTCGTTGCGTTCACTTTCACACCAATATTCTTGGAAAGCTATGAATCTATCACTTCTACTTGTAGTTAAGGATTTTTAAGAGAACAGACTGGGGTTTCTCGTATTATTTGGCAAACATTCTAGAAGAGAAACTTTGATTTCAAAATTGGTTTGGGGATAGTTTTGGCACTGAATTTTCACCAATTATGATGAAGAGTTGCATCTGAATAAGGCAGCTTTTTATAACGTGTGTTGGAACCGGAGTTCCCCAGACGTCAAGTGGAATTGATATAATCAATTCATTGCTACAGATGCGGTGAAAATAGCTTGCTCCTAATTTCACTTCAGAAACCTGCAGATTTCTTTAATATGTTATTCATCAAGAGTCACATCACATAAAAATGCAGTATTGCTGCTATATATGGCTTTACAACCCTCACTTTCCCACATTGAGAGATTTCAAAATCGTTTATGCGCTCTTGTGGGAGGGGATTATTAGCCATTCTGCTAACACTTTCTCAGATGCAACGCCGCAAGCATAAAGCTCTTCTATCGCTATTTCCGAGGCAGATGTTAAGACGAGATCCATTTATGATTACAACTAACTCGGGAATTTAAGGCCAAGAAGCGTATTGCTAAGTCCATAGAGTTGAATCACCCTCATTACCGTCTTTGATAAGAAAATTTCCCATTCAGAAAACCTCTTCAAAAGAACCGCCACTTCATGAAACAGACTTCTACATGGATATTTCCAAGAACACTACAATTTCTGAACCTTTCAAGGTTAATCTTTATCTATTCTGCATAATCTCATAATCTTCACTTACTACTACTTCATTTTGCGGTGTTATCACCCTTCTGATCCAGTCGATCTCTATAAAGATTATCTGTTACTTCTGTTTTCTGTAGATGTTGGATTATCAAGTTAAATTTAAAAGTACAAATACTTGAAATAAGTGTCTGCTAATCCATAAGCCACTTGCAAAAAATTTATTATGACAGATCTAAGCTAAAATCGAAGACTCTGAATGATAAATAAGATTGGATGTGAAGAAGAGAAAAAATATTTTTCTATGTTTTCCTTTTTAGGATTGGGTTTCCATTTCCTTCTAAAGTCTGCTTCAGTTTTGTCTTCAAATCTGCGGTTGAACTCTGAAATATTCACGAATTATTTATTTTATTTTTCTCCCCACCCCCAATAGGATTAGATAGGTTCGCCTATCATCTGGTCCACACTCTTCCACTGTCTTTCGAACAAGAATAGAGGTAATCCTTTGTTTCCTGCTTAGGATTGTCTTTCCGATTCCTTCTAAGGTCTACGTTAATTCTTTACACTTAACGCCTGTCCTTTTTTATACCAATACAACTCTATATAGTAACCCTATAACTTGAGAGGCTCTTGTGCCTTGTATTGGGTGAACATTAGTAATATATATATATATATATATATTAATGCATGTTTCATTAAATAATATAGGCAAGTTTTGTCTATTTATTTTAAGTTCCTTTCATATTGTCTGATAAGCTTAATTACATTATCATTGAAAGACGAAAGGAAAACATTATATGTCTTCATGTCTTCTGTATATAGGATTTTGACCGATGTCAATATTTCTTAAAATAAAATCGTAGAAACCTCTCAATTCGTATTTAAACCAACAAATATTGGTCTGCTTATTAAGAAATACTATTTTTGCAATAACAATCAGACACTAAGTCTTTAAAAATAATCCGATTGAATCTATCAAGACCAACAAGTATTTTCATCAAATCAATTAATAAACTAACAGCAGAAATAAAATCTTCGTGAACATAAGAACTATGGCAAAGACTTTCTGGATTATCTGTCATGTTCAATGTTATTTAAGTCCCTTTTGCTAATCCAGCAGTAAGATTTACAATGAAAGAGGTGCATTCAATTAGTATGTCTTTAGCTGGAGTTTCTTTCTAATTGTGAAAACAAAATTCTCTCAACGAACTTGGTTTCCTTCCATAGTAATGGGAGAAAAGAGATGAGATAAATTTATGAATATCAAACAGGAGATTTTTAGGGTTTTATTATTTCGATGCCACCTTAATTATCAGGTTTACTAAATTGTATTACTGATAAGATTTATCATTTAATTATAATTTTGGCGATAAATTGGAAACATTCGGTACTTCTATTTTAAAATATTTTGACTCAAAAACACTTTTTTCTTTTAAAAATATTTTTCTCAGGTGGCTGACATAAATTTCTCGGCCAAGTTAAAAATTGTTGGGTTTCTAAGACCTTTATTAAGTAAATTTTGAAATCAGCCAAGATCGTAAATTGATCTTTTTTTCCAAAAATAAGCAATTTCAGTACAGTAAAAACGGTAGCTAAACATGAAAAACTAAGGTCATTTTCGGAATCAGCACCATCAAATTAAATGCAAAACGTGTTTTGTTCTTTTTGTTTTTTTGTTTTTTTTTAGCACCAAATATCGTACTGACCAGTGTTATTCGAAACTTATTAAATGAAACATTTTTATATTAATTATTCAAAATAGTATGACGTATTTCACTGTTACGAATTATGGATCAATTACTATTAGTGGAACCAAGACTGGATTAAAAGAAACTGTGTCTAGAATTATTTTAACGTTTCTTCTATACAATAATGTGTTTTTCTAGTGTATTGCAGAGTTTAATTCGGAAAGATTTCAAAGAGAGACTTTTGGAACCTTGTGAGTTATCTCATGAACCAAACACATCATTAGACCATTTGCAGCAGCATTTTAACCAGGAATGCCAACTTTTCATTTGCGAATCATTTTTTACAGGTGAGGTAGAGTTAGTGTCAGCGTTAGTAAATGAAAATGATAGAAATAAAACTGAGAAACCAGTACAAACAGCAAAACTAGAACTCCACCCACAGAATATGTTTTGCTGGAATATGAAACGTGTTATCCACGATGATCGCATGAACATTCATTACGAGCAACAAGTAAAAGGAGCGTTACATGAAAAGTGACAAAGAAGGTGTTATTCCCCAACTGCAAAGAATGTCAAAATTGCACACCCCTCATCCTCAGCGGATTTACCGCCTACAGCTTTTCATTTGTTTCGGTCACTCTATTTTCAAGGAAAACAACTCAGTATGAAGAGACATTTTTTATTACAGATATTTGAGTTTTTCCTCAAAAATATCTAAAAAAAAAAACGGTTTATTTTGTTTGCCATGAATATTCTCTAAGAGAGTAAAATCTGGGAACCGTTTTTTTTAATATTTTCGAAGAACAACCTAAATACGTGGAATCGCAAATATAAGGTGATTAAAATTTTAATAAAAATGTTTAAATAAAATTAACTTCCTTTTATGATTAAACCTTTTCTAGCAAAATGGAATTTACTTTCTCAACACTAATAATTTTCAGCCGATCTTCACTATTTCTTTTTTTATTTTTGCTTTTGCCTGAAGGTTGAAGGTAATTAACATTAGATTATGAACTGTTCGAAATATTATCCACTTCTTTGTTATTTTATTACCACTTTTAGATACATAACTTCTTCGATCGTGTATTTTCTGATATTCTAAGAATGCTTATCACTATTCTATGAAATATTTGAAATTAGAATTTTTAGCTGAAAATATTATATCGATATATACCATAGATAGGCCTGGGCATCTTTTTCCTTGTAGTATCACGCTTCAGTGAATGCCTGACATTATTCCGCTTATTACTACTAGTGTATCTATCAATATTTTGATCGATGTATTCTTCATCTTTCGTCTGGTTTTTTCTAAAAACCTGATAATGTTGTCTATTAAAAGTATAAAATTCAGAAGGCCATGCATTATTATTCAGTGCTGACATAGAAAACGTGTAGAGTATTTTCCATCCTTGCTAATGTATAGTGTTCGAGCCTAGGCGTAAGCAAAAAACAAAGTCCAGAATGCTGATTTTCAAGATAATCACTCGCTCGCCTTTAGATGATTAGGAAATACGTCTTCCACTCGCTTCACTTTTTTATATCCTCTATCTGATTTCCTACTTTTCAAGGTAGACTTGATTGTGACAGTCTGTTAAATTTTCCTTATATGATTTACCATAATGCTATGATGGAATCTTATGGTGTTTAATTGAGAATGTTAGGATTTTACTTTATATCTAATCTGAAATAAATATGGAGGCTGCATTTAAGTTACCGTATAAGCCTACCTTTAGATAAGACGATGTAAAAAATATAGAAAATTTGAAACAATTTATCCTATACCTGTAGAACAAGGTGAGTGCTTATTGATTAAATATAGATGATCTTATTGGAAATATTGTTACTTACTGTATCCTTGGAAATTCCAAATAAACGAAATAACTGATTCTGTATCATAGTATTCTTATACGTCCCAGAAAAGGAAAAACCATTGTTTTGTTTACGTCCCATTGCGTGATATTGATTCTTCTTCTTCCTCTTATCTTCCTATATCAAAACAGTTACAAACAAACTGGTGTACTAACGGCCATTTACTTATACTTCATCTACAATCACAAATTATCGCTAAGACAATTTAAAATATACATGTATCAAGCCTGTTTTATTAATATTGATAACATGTTGAGAAATAAATAGTTTTATATTCTAAAAGTTTTAAATGCAACTACCCTAAAAGGATTTTTATTTGAAAAATAAAGATTGTATGTAATCCAAAATTGTGTCATTATTTAACACCAAAATTATAATTAATTTTTAATGAATGATGAATATTATGTTATCTTAAATGTTATTACTGATTTAATTAACACTACCATGATGATTATTGAAAGTTTAGCGAAAGATAAAGGTTGCTGTGAACACAATCATAGCTCGATTTTTACATTTTCTCAGCTAAGCTTGCATGAACATGAGTTAATTTCATTGATATGGAAATATTCTTTGAACAAGCAACTTATGAAGTTATTCCAGTAATATATAAGGTAAAAATGGTTTTGTTACTTTTATTATCCGTTTATTTTATAATATGAATCTTTTCATGTACGTTATTGGTTATTGCACCTCGACCGATGGTAGCCTCCCGATAAACGTCAACACAGAATTTAAGGTTTCTTTTTGGGAATTGTCTTATAAGACGACCGCCAATTTTGAAGGGTGACTTTTGCGATTTAACAATCGGCGGGAATATAGGATTTATATGCCCGTATCTTTCAGAGATCAAACGTATCAATTTGTATATTTTCCTCTTCCATTGTCTCTCTTCTTTTGCACAAAGATAACAAATAATTCAAAATTGTGTTCTTCCTCCTCTTTCTCTATTCTTTTCATATTCTTACTTTCTTCTAACCGTCTCTGTCTGCGTTCATTCTTCTTCCTTTTCAGTATAAGTTCATTGAATTCTTACCTTCTTCTTACCCACCTCGGTGAGATTGCTTGCTCGTATAAGATCTTTAAATTTATCATTCAATCTCTTTCTTCTTCTTTCCCCCCTGACAATTGGTGACATTACAGTCATTATAAGAAATACAGAGTGACCCAAAAAAACGTGATTTTTTTAAGTGCGTATTGCCAGACATGAGCAAGTGGCAACACTGAGACAGTGACCTTGAGCAAGTAAACAATTCGCCATTTTAGTAACGAGAATGAAATTCACAGTATCCCAGCTGAGATGTTGCAGCAGTCAATGAGGAATCTCAACAGCAGATTTCAAGAATGCATTCGTACAGGTGGACGCCATCTACAGGACGTATTTTTTTTTAAATTAAAATTCCATAATTGTTTCTTAAATGGCATGTTTTATGGTTTCAATTACTATGAATTAAATATTCTTCTTCCATCACTCTTGGTTTTATTGGATTGTTAAAAAGTCCCCGTTTTTTGGGGGTCACCCTGTATATATGTTTTTTTGTTTTGTTTTTTTAAATCGACATCAGCCCATGCAAGGCAATAAAGCCATACGACACAATGGTTTACATTAAATTACATGGTTTGGAAGAATTAGTAACAGAAACAGGAAAAACTAATAATTAATTAGCTGGAGGAGAAAAGAGCAACCAGGAGGACAGTAGATAGCGATTGACAGGGCATTTAAATTTTTGCATGGCAATAGAGCCACTAAAATAAAAGGGGTTACAGGGTGTGGAAGAATTAGTAAGAGAAACATTAAAAACTAATAATTAATTAGCTGGAGGAGAAAAGAGCAATCAGGAGGACAGTAGATAGCGATTGACAGGGTATTTAAATTTTTGCAGATTAAGGTTGACTGGAAAGCACGAAACCGGAAGAGAGTTACACAGACGGGAAGTTCGAGAAAAAGGAACTATAAGCATAGAACTTACGGCTACATCTAGCCATCTCAATTGTAAATTGACGAGATCTCGTCACCAGTCTAGTACTGCTCTTAAATTCATGAAGTCTAGGTACCATAGCGAAGAGATCAACCGAATAATTACCATGGATGTAATTATTAAAAAAAGACACAGAAAAGCAACGTTACGCAGGGGCAACGTGACTAAAGCTGAGCTGCCATATCAGAACCAATAATATTGCAGATTCTTCTTTGGATTTTATCAACGAGATCAAGGTAAATAGCAGAGACACCAAACCAAAAGTGGCAGCAATATTCTAAGCATGGACGGAGGGTAGACTTGGAGATTTCTTTTCTCTGTTTTTTGTCTTCTGTGTTTGTTTCGACACAAGATGATGTTAATTAATTTTCTTAAAAGGTCATACAAACGATACTTTTCTCATTTTATTAATAGCTTTCATCTGTTTGTTTTTTTTATTTAGTAATTTTTTTTTCGGAGAAAGAAAGTAAAAAAACTATCCATTTTATGGCACGCACCCAATCTCCAAATTTCTTTGAAGCTCAAATTACTTTTGGAGCAAAACTGAGGAAACGGTCTGGAATGCTCAGATACGGGAACCAAAAAAGCTCATATACAATGCGTGACATTTGTCTCTGCCTTCAAAAACAAAGGATTTGACTTCTCCCCAACTATCGTCAGTCAGCTTCCTGTTCCACTTAGTAACCTAGGCCTCCGACAAAGCCTGAATGACGTGAACTCAACGACTGGTCAATTTATTTTTAAAATCTCATCTATTTTTTCATTATAGAATCCGTTCTCGAAATATCAGCTAAATGGCACGAGTTTCAAAATTTCTCATCGATTTCATAATAATAATCGCTTCCAACATATCTCGTCGTATCAAAATGATTGACAAGTGTCGCAGGGTTTATGGTGGTTTTCTAACAATCGCTTAAATGTGGCACAAGGCCGAAAGTATGGGGAGCCCAAAGAGGATCGAACTCACTACTCAGTCGTAATTGTTCTAGAGGTATAAGCTTGTTAACTATTACACCATGTTGCATTCTATATGATCAATTTCACTTTCCGTGCCTGAGCAACGCCAACTTCCTGAAAAAGTTTTCACCAAATAAACTTTCAATAATTCTTTTGGTATTTCGTTGCAAGGGTAGATGAATTGTATATTTTCTGAATAGACAAAACCTGATGTGGATCCTTTCGTGGTTATTCATGACTCAACACACCTTTCTATATTTCGAGGTAATAGATGTTTACAATGCAGCTGAGACCCTGTTCTGCAATCAATTTACACAATCTTGTTAGATAGTTTAATAGTTTTTTTCTGTTTATCATGCCTTCAAAATGAACTGTGAGTGCTGAATTCTCCAAGCCGTTCTTGATCATGTAACCAAGAAATATCACCTGTCTCTTTTTTGTCTGTAAAATTGTTTGAAAATTCTATGCCTCCATAGTATAAAAAATGTCATGTCCTTTCAAAACGAACACGAAGACTCGCATGGCTTTCTACGGATTCCTTTTTGTTGTTTTCTGGGAACTAACATACCTTCTTTGGAAATATAGCGGAGTAGTGTCTCGTTGTCTTCTCAGGCTTTTGAAATTCCGTCTTCTTTCTTTTAGAATGGTTGCAAGTCAAGTCTAGAGGACCAAGTCTACACTACAATTTAATCCTGATCTGGTGGAGAAGATAATTAGACATGTCTTACTGAAGGGCATTAGCACGGAAGCGAAAGCAGCAGGAAAAGCCGGAATTTTATTCGGCTCACGAATTCAACTTTCGGCATAGATAATCCTTAAGATTAATCCTTTAGATTAATCCTTAAGATTAATCCTTTAGATTAATCCTGAATGTTAACACTCAATATTTATAGCATAACATATCATTATCATATTTCTAAAGTTTCCACTGGTGCGAATAGTTAGTGTCCCGGCACAAACAAAATCCATTTTTAAGGGTTTGATTTACAAGGCAAAATAGCCATAACTATTTGGAACATCTTCTCACCCTTGCTTTACTCGACGTGTCGCTTAAGTATATTTATTAAAAATCATAAAAGAATAGACCATAGTATTTCTCACTCACCAGTTATGCACCATGCGTGGTACACACTTAAGGCAATCGTGTATAGCTGGGTGGGGGGGAGAAGAGGATTCATAACCTCTCCCAGAATATTAGCACGTAAGTGATGGGTAAATAGCAGGACAGACCGGGTTCTGTAGATTTAGACGTTAACTGGTATACCGCAGAAAGAAATGGCAACCTACTGCGGGAAAAATCTGCCTCGTCAGTCATGTATCGAAAGATACATGATCGACTAGGCGTGTATCACGTATGGCGCATAATTGACTGACTGATTTCTGACTCATTTAGCTGCTATCTAGCTGAAGATATTCTCGCATTCTACAATAATAAGAAAATTGTATTGTTTCAATCCTTCATGAGGATATGATACAAGAGTCTCCCATGCGTCATATCATGTGATGAATATGCAGGTTTCGTTTTGGTTCGTTTTATGGTCTAATAACCTCAACTTTTTATTTAATGCTGACAAGATTTTTAAGATAGGTTCGTATGAATAGAATATCTATTCTTTGTAAGAAATCAGTTTGTAGACCAGGTTTCATTGACATGTTTTTGTAAAGAGAGTATTAGTCGAGAGTCTAATTTATTGTTGGTAACCTTTTGCTGGTAATATTTTTTTAAAAATATGTATTGCAGGTAATATTTTTTCCAAAAATGTATTGCTGGTTTTTTTACTATAAAAATAATTTTATACTTTCATAGTATTTTGACCCCAGTTTGGGAGTTAACTATTTACCCATAACTGGGACGCTAGCAGATGCTACCACCACGGGTCAGGGAGGACCTGGGGACAGCAGCAATTAAGATGTGGTTCCCCGCTATTCAAAACCTCCCGATCAAAGACCTTGCTGCCTGATATAGTTAATCGTCATACACAGGACGCCTCATTGGCGGGTACCCCTCTGCAAGGTTACATTTAGTGTATTCTGAAGCCCCAGCCGACTGGGCCTGAATATGCAGGACTATCGCTTTTGAAAACCTCTTTGAGGAACTAGTATCTGACCCACAGAAAAGACACAAATGTTCTGTAAAAAGCACTCTCGTCTACAGCAGTATCAACTACCATCAGTAGACCTCAGAGAATGGCAAAGAGTGAAGACTAGTAATCTCCAGACAGCCTGCAGTTGAAGTGGAATTACCCAAATAAATACGCTTTAGTGAAGTTAACTTATATAAATGGCGCTTAAAATTAGTTTCCTATTTCACACCGAAGCGTGTCTTTCATTTTCAATTACTAATTTGTTGCCAGTACCTCTTACAGAAAAGCATCCCCAAACCATGATGCTGCCAGCTCCAAATTCCACCGTTAGAACTGTCTTTTTCTGTTTGAAGGCATCGCCATCTTTCCTCCATACATGATTTCTAGAACTACGTCCAGACAACTCAATTTTGGTGTCGCCTGTCCATTATACTCTTTCCCGATACGATTTTTCCTTATCCTCATGTTCACGAAAGAATTTCAACCCGGCATCTATGTATCTTTTCAATAGCAATAGAGTTTTCCAAGGGAAGCATGACCTATCATTATTTCATTGCTTATTGTCCGTTTAGTGACACAGATTCCTGATGAAAGCAAATCATCCTGCAACTCCCTGATGAGTAAGCATCGGATTTTGTTTAATTTGACACATTAATTTCCCCTGTTCTTTTTTGCTTTTCAACAGTTTTTATTTTTTATATATATATATACCTTGCAATGAATGAAATAATGCTAGTAAGGTTTTCCCATGTTTTATCTTCTTTCCAGGGCTTAACAATCTGTTCTTTTTGCGAATTTATCAATCTTTACCTCTTGGCATGATAATAAACTTCTTGCAAGAATATCATTTACAGAGTGTCCTATTTGTATTTATAGTCTAAATGTAACTACTGATAATATTCTAGAACATTCCACTTGAATAATCTAGAGTATTGAAGCAATTTAAACGTTTTAAAATCTGAAATTTAATATTTTCATCCATTAAAATTATTTGTATTAAATTATTTGTTTTCATTTTTCTATGCATACTTAGTTATTATGCATCTGTGTAGAGTTAATTATATGAAAAGTTTGTTCATTAGTTGGAAATACAATAAATTAAAATTTTGTGTGCGTACTAATATATGTTTCCCCCAATGTGTGTGTGTGTGTGTGTATATATATATATATATATATATATATATATATATATATATATATATATATATATTATAATTTTATCGTATAGACAAAAACAGTTTACTCACTACAAAGATGCAACTTCGTTTTGGTGCATTTCAATTGAACTTCGACTGATGAGAACCAAAAATGGTTATGAAAATTACGCTTGAAAGCAAGCCGTATGTGAAACAACTATGCTTGTAAGCAAGCCGTATATGTTTACAAGCAGAATTTTCATAATTATTTTTGGTTCTCACCAGTCGAAGTGCAATTGAAATGCACCGAAACGAAGTTGCATCTTTGTAGTGAGTAAACTGTTTTTGTCTATACGATAAAATTATAATAAATAATTATCGCTCTACTATCGTTATCGAATCCTCTTTTGAATTAATGCTGTGAACGTTAGAATTTATATATTACTTTCGTTCTCACTGCATCGGATACATACATACATACATACATACATACATACATACATACATATATACATATATATATATATATATATATATATATATATATATATATATATATATATATAAAAGGTTAGTGGTCAGAATTGAATCAGACCAGTACAAACGGTACATTTAAAAAATGCTCAATTAACATGTGAAAAAAACAAAAGTATAAATAACATGTAGAGCTATTAACTATAAAAATCAGGAGGTCAGTTGAATCCGCTACCTTGGTTTCAACATTACGGTATCCTCAGGTGTTTTTATCAAATGTCTACCTAACGCTTCTTTTTTTTTAAACTAAAGAACGCTACATTGTTATTTTCAAAAATAAATAAACGAACGCACGTTGTTGGATGTAACAGAAAGGGAGGAGGAGGAGGATATTAAGAAAGAAGAAGAAGGGGGAAGAGAGGGACAGCAAGTAAAGCAAGCATTGGAAATGTATTGCTGGGAGATTAAACTACTATTTTTAACAAGCTTCATGTGCATTTAAGAAACATTTTCGGATCTGTAAGCAGCGATATATGGATTTTATTTTTTAAGCATACATAATTTTATTACCTCAAATGTTATTTTTAGTGTATACTTGTATTTGAGTAAACGCTCCGTTTATTTTAAACAGCATTAATTTCATCTACCAGTCTGCGTACCCGGAAAAAGAAACTTTAAAAAAATATATACTCTTTAACAGGACTCGAACCTGCATCTATTTTGCCTCTCACTCGTTCAGATCGAAACCTATATCTGCTTAGTTTCGTATCCAAAGCGTAAAGCAAGCAATTTCTAAAATCGTAATAGAGTTTATTTCTTAAGTAGATATATTTTTATTATTATATTATCATTAGTGGATTCTTATTTATTCTTTGAGTGAGTGTATTTTAATTTAAAGATCTTTAGTAGTCATTTCATAATTGTTGTTAATTGATAAATAACAACTGAAATTAATCATGTTAAACTACGACGGATATGTTCCGATGTTCCTTATCATTTAGTGAGAAACATTAATACACCGAGAGTTTAAACATATGGCCGACTTCCTCAGAAAGGTTTTAATTAACTGCTCAGTTTCTGCCTCACGCAATGGTATATTTCCCTTCTTTTGATGATGTGAACTAAATCTGGGAAATCTGATGTACGGGATTGAAGGTGAAATATCGTAACCGTGGGGAAAAGAAAGCATACACTGTTTTCTTTATAGTGTTTTCTTTATTCACGAATTCACTTGACATTGTATTGGGGGCAGGTAGGTGACACTTGGACCTTCTTCGCTGCTACTTCTCGCTTTTATTCAAATTCACGTTAGTTTCGTTATATTGACTTACGCATAAATACATTGGGAAAGATATGGAACCACTTCTTCTAAGATCTGTAACAATAAACCATTATTATTTTCAAAAACTCTTCACAGAATCTAAAATATTTTCTGGTTTAAGTAAGCTGCAACGAGTTGATAAACCGTAGCAAACGAATCAGTCGATTCCCATCGGCCAACGAGAACTCCATCTGCCCTTTTGCATATCTCTGACTGCGACTGTCACTGTCATTAAACCTCTCAGCATCTCAAAGATCGGTTATTGATTGGATCTATAGAGAACGCGGCCTAATTAAATAATCCCATGAACGGAATTCCCTACCTTCCAGCTGAGTGATATTTGATCCCGAATGTTATTTCTTTAATTTATTTTTACCTACTTCTGTTTTTTTTCTGTAAAGATCTCACAAATTATCTCGCACCTCCCGTCAGTGGAACTCCCTTCCTATCACTTGCTTCCCTGATTGCTATAATCTTCCAATATTCAAATATAATGTCAATCGATATCTTCTGATGTCTTGACTTTGATCCCTGTCCTTCTCTTTATCATTTTCCAAAACACTCCTCTTTAATCTTCCTCTTACTCTCTGTAACCCCTTGCATGCTAGTGGCACACCTGCCTTGCTTGGGGTGAATTGCTTAAAAAAACAATTTCTGGCGGAGTGAATTGAGTCATGGTACTCTTTTCTCACAGACGGTGCCCAACTTACTCTATTATACTCTGCATTTGACGAAATCAAAAGCAAACAACGAACATACGCGAAATTAAAAATATAAATGGCGAAAATTTAACCATCGCAACCTATATAAGCGGGAAACGTTATCAACCATTGGGCGTAACTTTCGCTGTCCTCGGATATCTTTTTTTTTATCGACCGTTAACGCCATTAAAAGCGCCGTTCCGTATCGCGAGTCACCGATCCACACTTCATCTTCGGTGAATTCGAATAACGACGTTGGCAAAGTAACACACCAATGTTTCCATCCGGTGGGACTCCAGCTTCTCTCATTACATTAAATGTCCATGAACTGAATGACCGGCTTTATCATATTTTCCTGTTTTCTTACCAGTACAAGTTGGAGACGATCGATAATGTTCAGGCTACAAATGTCCATGACTATCATTAGTAGAGCGTTGGCTACAATCAAATCGAACATCAAGCACAGTTCGAAACCAACCTCAGCATCATAATGGCAAACTGTTCATCGATTCCCTTTAATATATTGAAAAACTAGTTAACTAAATAAGTTGACTCAAGCAGTCACTTATTTTCTCTCCATGAAGACCGAACTAAATTTGTAGTTGGAACACTGCAAGTTTATTGAATAAATGTTAAACCTTGCAGACTATCGACCCCTGGCCTCTTATTTCAATCAATAGCTATAAAAAGGACATTTTAAGGATTTCCTTGTCAATCACACAACTTATTGACAGTTGGTTTATTTTAAGCGTTCTTTATAAAAAGCGTTATCTTTCAGAGAACGTGTATTTACCAGACAGCATGGGATAGAACTGGCAATAAGATAAGAAGAAAAAAGCATTAGATTCATACCAGTTCTCAAAGAGTTTTGGGCAAAGGCTTGTTAAATGCTTCAGGAAGAATTATTTATGAATATCGAAAAACTGTCCCAATTTGCACCTGAATTAATCCAAAACTTTTCTATAAATTATTTCTGTTATTAAATCTTAAAGTGTATTTAATTCGTTTAATACTTATAATAAATCCTAGTTATACAATTATTTTGAGAATAGTGGTTGCGTTGAAAAACGTTATTTTTAGTAAGTACACGTGTTTGAATATACATCTCTGTTTGTTTGGTTTTTTTCATAAACAGTGGACTTAATATTAACCTACCTTAGATCGAGACTGTGCTGATGGTACGAGAATAAAATTAACAGATATAAATTCTAAGAAGTCCCAACGAAATGTGACATTTCTGAAGTGGGTAATTGAGCCTTGCTTTAACATGACGGTCTCCTGCAATCCCATTGTAACGACACGTTTCGGCTATAGGAGTAGATTGCAAGATGTAAAAAGAGGATAAAGTTTCTATTCTCGTCAGGAGGCACAGGTTTGTTTAGAAATGTATTTCTATGTGGATTGATATTAATTTCAAAGTATAAAAAACAGGGGCAACAACTCAGACACGTGTACCCACTAAAAATAATATTTATAGTATTAAAAAGATGAGGTCAGATTTTTTAAAATCCTTTTAAAAATATATAAATCAGCTAAAACTCTCCAAGCTGGAGTACATCGACTGAAGTTTGACCAGAAAAGGGATTATCTTGTCCAAGACACGTTATGCATGAATGAATATATACCAGGTTTAAAACTCAGATATGACCAGGTGTCCAGCAATTCGACAACCACCCTCGATTATCAGTCTGATGATAATAATCTGGATGATGAGGAGGAGGAAGAGAAGAAGAAGTGTGCTTAATATTAGTTCGAATGTTCGAGAAGATATTTTATGTATCATTATTGAAACCTCACAGGATTTTCAAAGGATTTTTATCACCGTCGCCTACTTTTCAGGTCAACTGCGTGCTCCATTCAAAAGATCCTGGTTTAGAATCGAAGAATTATTTCGATATTTAAAATTGTTGGAATTGCTGACCAACGAATGAGTGTTGCATTCAGTGAAACAAATAATAGTCGAAATCTGGCAGGCATGGAACTGCTAAAAGTTACAAAACTTGTCGCCCTAATTCCAGAGCATTTACAAGACGTCTATAGTAATACAGCAAAAGAACAATTTGACGTCCTTGTCCAGGGAATGGTTTATCACGCATACAAACCAGCAATTCTTGACAATTGTGCTGATTAACACTGTCCCAGTTTCAGGAATCTGTAATAATTTGAATCTCACAAAACAATGAAAATCTCCTTCCCACTAAATCCATTTCAGGTCGAATTGAAGTGAAACGCCATTGTTTAAACAATATTCGTTTCCGTAATTTCATATAGAATCTTATTTTCGTACTTTCAGAATTACATGCTGATGCTTTTAAAACATTCTGGGCGTGATTTTGTTTGATAAGCAAAAATGTTATGCTGCAAGTAACCCAGAAGAATGAAAGATAGCTATGTTTGAATTTGGCAGTTTTGTTGTCATATCCTGCTATGGCAACAGAAAATGATCTGCAATTAAGTAGCACAGTAGGAGAGCCTTGAAAAATAATGCAGTAGAAAGGAAAGTAGTGAATAATTCAGTGCGTTAAACGACTGATGTGCAAGCAATAAAATGCCGGGTAATTATTAAAAACACTTCTGAGATTTCCATAACACTGAAGAAAAGACGGCGCTGTCAATTTTTGTATGATCCTAATAATAATTGTAATTATACAATGCGGACTTTCGCGCCAGAACAACAAAAATTTAAGACAGAGAGGAAGAACGGAGAGTCTGAAAAACTGACACTTCTCCTATTGATTTGCGTAACAATAAAGTCCGGAAGCGTTGAAGAGGCAGATACTCGGCCCACATGCGGTGACGTATCAATCTTCGAAAATTCTTTGAAACACAGTGACAACGAATGCATCGAAGAAAAGAAACCGGGGCATGGTAAATTAAACGCTAAATAAAGATTTAGGTATTCGACCTCACTTTCTTTAGTCACTGACGATAGCAAAGATAAATGCGAGAAATCGACAGTGTTTAAATTCTAACCCGATATTTATCGTTCGTTCTCTGTCTCTGTCTTTGTCTCTCTTTCTCTCTCTCTCTCTCTCTCTCTCTCTCTCTCTCTCTCTCTCTCCCTTTGTGAAACTGTATCTCTCACTCTATCTAGCTAGCTTTTATTTCTTTCTTTCAGATATTTTTCTGTCTGTGTAAAATCGCAGATTCCATTGTAATAAATGGATTTAAATGGACTTGCAGATTCAAAGGCGGATAGGGTGGAAAAGAACATTCTTCAACAGTTCAAATAAGAAAGAAAGGAAAATCTGAAGTTGACTTAAATTAATAACAAATGATTATTTGAATTGTCCCACAGACGTCACGTCCAGGCGTTGTCGCAACAAATCAAAATCGATAGATGAACAACAGCAGCGTAAAAGTCACTTGCGGCTTCAGTCTAATGGTAAGAGCGATGGACGACTACGAATTGATATCTAAAGACAAAACATTATTTCTGGATATTCCAATTCACCATTGCTTATATCAAAAATTCAGAACATCTAAGTTTCTTAACTCAAACAGTTGTAAGTTCATTCCCTGGTTTCAGCAGAGAGCAACAAAAACTTGGAGAGTTGAGTTATCAAGGGGAATTAGCTAAAACTGAGATATCCTAAGGCATGGCATGTGGAATTAGAACAATCGATTCTGTTATTCAAGTTGGAAATTCAATGTATGGACTAAATAACGTGATCGGTTCGGAATTCAAGAACAAATGTCTCTTGAAGAAGGCCGAAGCGTACAACGGCCGACAGTTTGATAAGAAATATGAGGCCATATAAGTAGTGTAGATTGGTCCCCACTTACAATAACTATCTGAGAGTTTGATAAACTTTCTAGGGCAAATTGTGCAATAATAATTTGAAGAAAATCCACCATAATTAAACTAACATCCAATTAAACAGTAAATCTTTCATCTGACATACAATGCTACCAGTCATTTCTCCTGATAAGCTTGAAGACGCCATTTAAAGCCAATGAATATTTGAATTAAAATTAATGTATTATTAACGGGGAAATAAATATTTTACATCCACTCCCGAAGATGTATTATGGTTTCGTGATGAAGTTTCACGAAGAGATCCATGGAACAACAGTTGGTTAATTTTTTAAAATCAAATTGTCAGCTGATATCCAAAACAACGTTCAGTCTGTTGTTAACTGGTACAAATGAGGGCTTGTTAATTTTATCACCTCCAAAATTAAACATCTCTCCATTAATCATCTGAGCGACCCCCGCTAGGCCTTCCATCAGCATCGCCTCCAGGAAAATGACTCGTTGCGCCTTCTCGGGCAAAGGTTGTCGGCTGACCTGAAGTGGAAAGACAAAATTGAATCCACTGCTAGGCCAACTGCTGAGAACGTTAATTCATTGTGTCGTACGAAACATTTTTTCATTCACTTTCCCACCGCCGTAAGATTGCCTCTCTGTGTCGTTTCTATCAATATGTTCATAGTAAGTGTTCGGAGGAGCACTTCGCTTTGGTACCTAGACCTAGATCTCATCAATTTACAGTAACATTGGCTAGATGTTACCGTAAGTTCTATGCTATTAATTTCTTTTATCGCATTTCTCACTTGGGAAACTCCGTTCCATGTTTTCCAGCCACCTTTAATCTTCCAAAATTAAAAGCAATGTCAATCTCTATTTACTGTCCTGCTGATTACTCTTCTTTTTGTTCTCGCTCCCTAGTAATGTTTCGGTTTCTAATTCTTCCACACCCAGAAAACCCTTGTGTCTTAGTGGCTTTACTGCCTTGCTTGGCGTTGAACTCGATTTAAAAATTAAAAAAAAAACATATTTATATATGTAGCTTTAATTTATATTACCTTTTCTCAGTTACCTTTATCTCTACTAAAATCCTATTCTGTTATTTTCCTATACACACACACACACACACACACACACACATATATATATATATATATATATATATATATATTAAATATGTATATATATATCACACATGCACACATATATATATTAAATATATATATATAATACACACAGACTCACACACATATATATTTTAAATATATATATATATATATATCACACATACGCACACACATACATACACACATATATATATTAAATATATATATCACACCTACACAGACGCATACGCACACACACACAAACACATATATATATATATTAAATATATATATATATATATATATCACACATACACACACATACACACACATACACACATGCATATATATACTAGCAGCATGGCCCGGCGTTGCCCGTGCTTGATTCAAAAATCGTACGACTCATACAGCAATCGCTATCACTTGACTTAAAATATTTTTGCCTTTCCTTGCCTTTAAAGGAGTGCCCTTTGCCGTGCTGATGTTGCTACATGCCTTACTTCTTGTCTATCTCACACTGCGAATTTTTTCTAAGCTCTATACTAAACATTAAATCTGTTACGTAAAAAGAACTAAACAAAATGAACACAAAACGATAAGCTTTAAAAAAGGACTCATAACTGGAAAAACCGAATGAAAAAACAATGTTAACAACAAATACTTTTTCACACCCAACCCAGTTTCCTGAAATATTGAGACTGGTCATACTACTTGTGCTGGGTTGTTGTTGCCCTTGTTTTATTAACTCGATACTTTGGAAACCATACATTGATCCGATTTTAAGTTCAAATAAAAAGAGCTGAAAATTGTGTAACAACGCGAAGTCAACTACACAGAGTCCAAAATGAGGTGAAAAGCTTAGATGTACTGGGCCGCGTCGTGCAGGCGAGACATTCAACTTAAAAAAAAACAAATCCGTATCACCTGTGAGTTAATCGGATTTTGTACAAAGTTTGAGTCCCAAATAAAAAATCGGGCTCCGGCATGACACAATGACGTAAATTGAAAAATCGGATCTGGGATGCGGCCTGGGAGAAAGAACAAAGTTTAAAGAAGTGGGAAATGGACTGCTGAGAGCATGGTCAACACGGAGGTTTGTATCGATTTTTGAGTCACAACGGGGTCACACGGCATTCTATGCAAGGCACCTCTAACTGGGCCGCGTAGGAATTTCTGGTTGAATTGTAAATAACGCCCGAAATTTTAGAATGTAATCCGCCCAAATACCGGGGTACCAGCCGATTTACCAATTTTTTGAAAGCCTAAGTCCAAATTGAAAATCTGTCTCCGTTACGAATTTACGCCGTAAATGTTGGAAGTTGAATCGACATTTGACGTTAATTGCAGCCTGGGCGTGAAAAGAAATCAAAAACTGACAGCTAATGGCAATGTCGAACCGGAGATTTTTATCGATTTTTTGCTGCACGAAGGGGTCTCGCACGCATTTTTGAAAGGGCCCGTAATCTGGTCGGGGTTATTCATTTCTGTACATATGGTATGGTGATGTGAGGAGAGACAATTGATGCTTGTAACTATACATTAGTTGGCGATGAGTTCAATGCATCACAGTAATGCGGTAAAGGGGAGCAAGTGCTTATCCCAAGGATGCATTTGTATCCATCAGATGCCGATGTACCCTTCACTTTCAGAAGATCCCCATTCCCATTCGCACCCTGTTTTGCTATGACAAGTAATAAGGCCCAAGGACAAACACTGTCTGTCACTGGTGTACACTTAGAGGAGAAGTGCTTCTCATACGGCCAACTTTACGTAGCCTGCTCTCGAGTCGGCAGGCGCGATGATGTGTTCCTTTATTCACCCTCACAAAAAGCTGAAAATGTGGCCTACACCAACGTCAGATCGTGTGGCTTCCTCCAGTCTCTCACCTGAGATTGTGCGGGAGACATCCTACTCTGTTGCGGAGCTCAACGCCCATGTCACAACAAATGAGCCAAAACTCCTCATAGACCAAAGGGCCGCTTACGATGCGGTTCTTGCATCCACCAGGCAGGATACAGGATCAATTTTCTTCCTGGACGCGCCTTTGGGAACGGGAAAAGCGTTTCGTAACTGTTGAATCTTGACTCATTGTTGAATCTCGACTAATGCATGGAATAATAATGCAACACAAAATGTACTTAGAACAAGAATGTATTATAACAAGAAAGTGTACACAATATTTACATCTAGTATTTCTGTATATTTCTGGGAAGACCGTTCCTGGAGAATGTGTTGACTAAGTCGCAGTCGGGCAGAGTCTCTAGTTGGATCTCTTGATTCCCCTCCCTGTCTTCCGGTACCGACCATATTTATATCGTCGGTACTCCGCTATGCAGATTAGGTGGATCCTACCACAACAGTAACCAAACTGCTTCTTGCAGAAATTCGGCGCCATGGCGAAGTGGCGCTAACAGTAGCGTCTTCAGGCATTGCTGCCACATTACTACCGGGTGGCAGAACAGTGCACTCAACGTTTAAACTTCCGCCACTATTTCCCCCACTATTTCAACGAAAAGGTTCTCAATAATTATAAGCGCCCTGTTGTAAATTTCATCGTTGAATGTAAGAGCCATTGTTGGACACAGCAGTTGCACTTCTCCAGCAGTTGCGCTTCTCCGAGTATGTCTTCAGACAAAAAGTCCTTGTATTTGTCCCAAAGTGATTTGGGATCACTGGGTTCGCACATTTGTAAGATTGTGGTGAAGAGTTGGCGCAAAGAAGAGGGCATTTTTAAAAGAGCTCCCTCAGCCATTGTGGCATCCCACTGGCTGTCGTCTTCCAAAGGGCCGAGATGGAGGCAGGCCTCACGAAAAGTGTCACATAAAACTCCATTAACCGTCCGTAAGTTATTATAGCTTGTTGGACCACTAACTTCGTGCAAAAGATGTCGCAAGTAAAAACATTCATGTCGCGATGGGGGAACCGTGAATACCCTTCCGAGTGTGGCGTCTTTTTTGACGCCTGGATAGACCTCGACGTTGGCCCCGCACTTCTGCCGAGCCCAGGTGTTCTTTTTTGTCCACACGTAGTATGAAGGCACGTCTGGGTACAGTAGAGTCCTAGCAAACTCGTCCTGTCGACAAAGTTTGAAGAACGCTGTAAGCGTTGTGTCCGCAGAAAAATAACGAAGTTCGTCGTTTTCTAGGTGCACAGCAAGCTGGACGATTGCTGGGAAGCGTTCGTGGATGGGGAAGCTGAATATGTGCCAAAGGCCCTCTCTGCTGCTAATGACGCGCCCTGCAAGGAAGTCCTGGATTTCGTCTACGGAACCTTCCTGCCTAATACCAAACATTGCAGCATCAGTCCCTTTGTTGATGTACTTGCATACATACTTGATGGAGCGAACTGAATGGCAATATTCTACATTGATGTGCGCATTGAACGATTTTCTTAGCAGGGGACAATATGACACTACCCATCTGTTATCCACTTGGTGGCCCTTTACCACGGCTGTAAATCCACTCTCAGCGGGACTCCTTCGCCGGTACAGTGGATAACCATCGCTCCCTGTAATGGTTTCGCTCACGAAATCTCATGGTTGTCACTATTTCGTACAATTCAGGGTCAGCCGACGGATCAGGAATTTCAGCAGAAATAAGATGATCGATTTCTGTGGCCTCAGTCTTGTCGAACAGCCAAATTATTATATGTGCGTGAGTCAGGCCGCGTTTCTGCCACTTAATAGTGTGCATGCGACAGCAAACAGCCCCCAAAAATTGGCCCTTTGTAATCACATCCATTAGTTTTCCCAACTTCAGATGGCAAACGCGCGCAATGAGGTCTAGACGGTCGTAGGCCGATTGCCCTGGCATAAGTTCTTTTGCAATTGCGTACCATTTTGGGTTGCACGTGAAAGTTATGAATAGGTCTGGTCGGCCGTACTTACGAACGTATGTCATCGCGTCTTGCGTTCTCGCGTGCATGTATCGTGGACTGCCTGTGAACGTTGTAGGTAGTATGCACATCTTGCCTATATTGCGTGGATCAGCGTCATTTCGTAAAGCATCACGGAGGTGAATGTAATAGTCGCAGCATAACTTGGTCTGATTCAATCTGATGTAACAGTCTTTCAGATTCCATCTTAGCAGCCATGTCTACTATGAATTGATGGAAAAGTTGCCGGCTTCGATGAAGATGATTGAATGCACCTTCATGTACCATCAATAGGTAGGCGTAGAAAGCCCTGCAGGACACTGTTTTTAAGGTGGACCCATTTTGCAGAATGCCAAAGTGGTACCCATCTTCTCCGTAAGGGAAGAGAAGTGGGTATTGCAGTGCATCGTAGGACCGGTGCGTTTCACTGATTTTTCGGAGCCCACTGCCGCGCGATTCGATAACAATGTCACGTCTGTTGTGCTGATCACCGCTGACAATGACGAAAACTTCGTTACTTGCGGGAGCATTGTACCGACGGTCGTGCTCTCCCTGAGGCCGTTTGTCAGCATCAATTACAATAATGAAGTCAGAAAAAGTGTTATTTTCGAGAGGATACTTAAAACTGCGGACATAGCTGTTTGTCTCGTGGAGCATTTGTTGGAGACTCATTATGATATCCCCGCGAGGATGATTATCCTGGCCTGTATCGTTCTCGGGAATAATGCCCATGCGTGCATCTGCCTGTTGATTGTAGTCAGCTATAAAGTATATTGGTAGAAAGGCCGAATCAGTGGCAGTTTCCGGCAAAAGAAACCCAATCCGGTGGTAAACCTGACCTTGAACCTTGAAGGTGGGATTCCAACCGACTTCGCGGAAGGCATTACCACCAAAAGTAGTAATCTGGAAGGCACAATTGTACTGTCTGATTTTTGAGGAAATGTTTGGAGTCTGGACTGGAACCCTCCAACAGAGCTTTCAACGGAGCAGGTAGCTCTTGAAAGGGTGGCAACTGTACCTTACCGTCTGAACAACACCAACGTGCAGACTCTCCAGGCCATTTTTTGGCATTGCAATGCCCACAGACAATTGACATGGATCCTATTTGTAGGTCGTTGCGACCGGAAAGCCTCAAAATTGGCTCATAGTTGAACGCCAGCTTAAACCAAAACTGCTTGGGTGGGTTACCGAACCCTCGCTGTGCATGGCGGCGCTGGTTAATAGTCTGCAACCTTTCAAGCCTTTCAATAAATCTTTCTACAGCTCTATCAGCGGAAGTTGAAATTGCATCGCGTTGCCGCCCTGTGCGCTTTTGCGCAGAATTTTCCAACGCCCTTCCAGCAGAAGTTGCAGCGGCGTCGGCTGCATGGCGTGCGGTTTTCTCAGCCATGGATTCCTGGGACCGTCGAATGGACGTTGCCGCAGCTTTCGCTGCGTTACGTGCGGTTTTCTCAGTCGTGGGCTCCTGGGACCGTCGAATGGAAGTTGCAACGGCGTCGGCTGTATTGCGAGTAGCTTTTCGATGCAGGCTCTGTCGAGACCGCAAAATCGCTTGTGATGAAGCCGCTTTTTTGTTGTCTTGTAAGCGTTTAGGTAGTTTCCTCTTAGTTTTCAACGAATATGTGTAAACTGATTTGCAGTACAAAAGGTAGTTACGCTCACCAAGCGTTTCATGTGACAAAACATACTGCCTCCGTTGACATTGACTGGAAAGCCTCAAAGAGGCCTCTACCTCGGTTTCCTCCTCCCGCTTTCTCTTTACCGCAGAGGCTCTTTTAGAACGCCTGCTATGGTTGCCTCGCCATGGTAAGGTATTTAAAGGGAGTGTGACTTGTCATTGATTATTGTAGCCTGGACAATGGCCATGACTTAGACCAATTAATGAGCTCAGGCAAAATGGAAGATGCTAGCGCGTATTCACGCACGCGCGCATTATTTGGCAAGCGCAAGGCTTGGCCGTAAACGGGGTCAAGCTGCCTGCTGCATATGCAGCTTGGCTCTAACGCACGTGATGCCGGCGATGAGAATGCAAAGAGCTGCAATGAAGCGTTTGCTCGTTTGCTTTGTGCGACAACGAAAAGCCGCTAAGCGTTTGCCGGCATTAGCTTTGAAATGGATTGGGAGGAAGCCCTGCTGTTTTAGCGCAAAAACTCCTCGTCAGGTCTGGGATGTGGCCTGGGCTAGGGGAAAAGGTTTAAAGAATTGGAAAATGGACTGCTGAGGGTGGAACCATTTTCACTCAGCATGTATGTGGGGTTTTTTTCAGTAAAGACACGAATAAAGGAAGTGCTTATTTTGGTAAGATGCGACGATTAAAGCAAAAGTGTTGACAAAGTCGAATATGTCATTTGTGGCTCAAAGTCAGACCTGGTAGCAGGGATACAAAAGCCGAATTTCAATGGCCCTGCACCCATTCCAGAATTTGAGGTCAAATGTTTTCTTTCACTCCACTGCAGGCACTGACATGTTTCTTCCCGCGCATAGCGTGACCTTAAACTAATCCGCATTTAGGAAATACCGAACCGGAAAAACATTTTTACGGCCGATTGTCGATTTGCACACTGTTTGGGGAGCGCTCAGAGTTGAAACCTCACATGGTGACTCCCAATGACCTCCTCATAAATCCGCTAGTTTTTCGCTAAAAACCGACATGCGGTTCAGGCGCAATCTGGGCGTATCAGTAATGCAATCTGACCCTTTTAATATAAAATATTAAAACTGATTAACAATTATATATATATATTATTATAGACCATATAAGTGAATTACAATTAATGACATCTAAACGATTTACCTCAGGCAGATGATCATTTCGTCAATGGTAGTTTTTCCCTGGTTTTATCAATGCAAATACATACATACATACATACATACACACACACACGAATATATATATATATATTTGTATATATATATATATATATATATATATATATATATATATGCATGCAAATATAAGCACTATATACAACGATGATAATGTAACATAGTTCATACAAACCCAATAGTTTAAACTAAACAAATAAGATAACAAAGGCCCGAGACAAAATATAAATAAAATGTATAAACATGTAAATAAACAATTAAGTAAATAAACAAATTGTCAAACTACGAATGGAGACATAAACACAAGCATATAGAAAGAGTCGAACCAAAACCCAACACACATGGCCTAACGATTGCGTTCCAGCATAAAACAGACCGTCGCCACTCGGTACTGGCTTCAGTGTCCAATTTTATATTTATGCACACACACACATTTTGAGAGAAATAGTATACAACAATGAAGTACTGTGGCAATGTGTTCAAAACAATAAGCCCCTGTCGAACCCAAGCTAACAGCAAATGTATCAGAACATTCTTAATGACATCAGCAACAAGATTGAAGGGTTTCCCTTCTTGATTGCACTTTGAGGTACTGGTAAAACTTTTGTAACTAACCTTCTTTTATCTGCAGTGAGACTCTAAAGAAAAGTATCTTTCGCAATAGCATCATCAGCAATTGCTGCTACCCTCTTGCCTGAAGGGCGTACAGCACACAGCACCTTCAAACTTCCATTGGATTTGAACTACTTGGTTTCCTCTTTTGATGTTGCAAATAGTGGTATTAAACCACTATTTGCAACATCAAAAGAGGAAACCAACTTGGCCAAGCTACTGCAGGAGACAAACTTCATTGTGTGGAATGAATGCACCATGGCACCCAAGCAAGCATTTGTGGCCCTGGATAAAATATTCAAAGACATTAGACAGAATACACAAATCATTATCACTGTACTACTCTCTGGTGATTTTAGACAAACATCAGACATTGCCAGAGGAGCTCCAGCTGGTGAAATCACTGCTTGCCTGAAACATTCTTACATCTGGAACCATGTTCCAAACTCAGACTGAAAACAAACACGAGTGTCAGAATCACGTGATCTTGAAGCAGGAAGATTTGATGCTTTGCTGTTGCAGCTTGGCAATGGAACCCTCAAAATGAACCAAAATGGAGATATTTAACCCACAAATGTTTGTGGGGGTTAAATTTCAAGTATACAAGACTTGATTAACCATGTTTTTCCAAACATTACATACCATTTCATAGATTCAAACTAACTGTGTGAGAGGGCCATATTAGTTCCCAAGAATCAACTGGAAACTTCTCCAAGAAATTCTAAAAGGAAGCATGAAGTACTTTTCCATTGATATTGTGGTTGAACAAGAGCAGGGAGTGAGTTACCCAATAGATTTCCTGAATTTATTAAATCTTCCCGGAATGCCATCACAAAAGTTGGAACTAAAAAAATATGCCAGTTATGCTATTCAGAAACTGGATCCGCCAAATCTTTGTAATGGATAAGGTTATCAAGGAGGTGCTTCCACATCTCTTGAAAGCAGAGATCTTACGGATCCAGGAAAAGAGGAAACAGTTTTAATTCCAAGAATCCCCTTTATTTCCTCCAGATCTTCTTTTCGAGTTCAAAAACTTCAATTTCCAGTGAAAGTGAGCTATGCAGTGTCAATCAATAAGTCCCAAGGACAATCATTGAAAGTAACTGGACTTCGCCTGATGGTACCCCGCTTTTCTCACGGCCAGCTCTATGTTGGTTGTTCAAGTGTTGGTAATGTAAACAAGCTATTTGTACTGACCCTGAATGGGAAAACCAAAAATGTTGTTTATCAGGTAGCTTTGTAAATAGACAAATTATATCATTTTTTTATGAAAACTGCTGTTTGATAAATATTGTTTAATAAAATTTCATATGTATCAAGAGCCCTCCGCAGGGACTAACTTTAATGACGCCGGATAGAGAAGCTTTTAAGCTAGTATATATATATATATATATATATATATATATATGTGTGTATGTATATGTGTGTGTGTGTGTGTGTGTGTGTGTGTGTGTGTGTGTGTGTGTGTGTGTGTGTGTGTGTGTGATACTTGCCTTAATTCGTGATCACTGCCAATCTTTTTTCCCAAATTTTTCATGGATCCCTATGGCAAAATAACTCCCAGATTTTGCACGGAATATATAGTAAAATTATTTGAGATTCATTTCTCTGGAAAATATTAGCAATGCTTTAACCGCTGTAATTTACTAGGTATAGCATACTTGGGCACAAGTCCCTAACCTTCGAGCAGTCAGGAAGGTCGAAGTCATTACTCAGTCGTAAATTGATCTAGAGACACAATCCTTCTAACCATTACACAGCGACGAAGCTTAATGTAATAGACTTATAATTGCACAGGTCGTACAATAAAACATGCCTCAGTTCTTTCCATATCAATGTTCAATACATTTCTATTGTAAAACCATTAGCAATGCATTTATGTTATACATATGTCAACGTTCTGGGTATGACGATAAACTCCATCAGCCAGCAAGGCGTCTAATCGGAATTTTTTGAAGAGCGTAGAAGCACATTGTAATTGCTGCTGTTCTCATGTTCATCCTCTTATGAAGTGGTAGCATCTGTTAGAGTCCCAACTATGGGATAAATTATTAAATTCAAGGCTGGGCTAAAAAAACAATGACATTTTAGAAATACATTTTTATAGTAAAAATACCTGCAATAAATTTTCACAGTAAAAAAATTATCACCAAAATAAAAGATTACATTTTCGTAAAAAGAAATATTACCAGAGATATATTTTTAAAAAATAATTTTAAAATTAAATTTTGGCATTAAATCACCCATAAGGATTTAATATGCCGCTATACAAACCAACAAACAAACAATCATCTACCATGTACTTCATTGTGAAAGCAGAATAATATCATATATTTATTATTTCAAAGCTCCCAAGCTAATTAAATTTCAGCACTAAGGAGTTTATATGCCGTTAAACATGCCAAATAAACTATATATATATATATATATATATATATATATATATATATATATATATATATATATATATATATATATGAAAAACCATTTGCAATGCATTTATTGTATACATATAATAATACTGTTCCGTCAATAATGCTAATAGTAAACTATGACCCCTGACAATACCTCCCTTACTAGATTAATTAAACAGCTTCGACTGGAAATTCGTAAGTCCTTATTTTAAATTCAATTGATATTCTAGACTCTGAACATATTTAAATCCATGGTTTTTTGAAAAGCTTAAAACACATGAAAGTTTGGTTTGTTTTGTTTTACGGCATATCAACCTCAATGGGTTATTTAATGCCGACAAACTTTTTATTGCTGGTAATGTTTTTCTTCAAAAATCTACTTCTGGGAATATTTTTCCTTGAAGAAATCTATAGATGGCCATATTTTTTAGCAAAGAATATATAAATGTTTGTATTGCTGGTATTTTTTTTAATTATTGCTGATAATAATTTTTTTTTCCTTCAAAAATTATTGCTGGTAATCATTTTTTTATTACAAAGTATTTCTGGTATTAAAACCTATTTTTACACAATTTTGGGTGTTAACTATTTGCACATAGCTGGGACAGTAACAGGTGCTATCACCCCGGGTCAGGGTGGACCTGGGAACTCCAGCAATTAAGAGGTGGTTCCACGTTTCTCTAAACCTCCTGATCAGAGGCCTTGCTGTTGGACGTACTTTATCGTCTTGCCCAGGACGGAAAACACGTGTAACGTATCTTTTGCCTTGTCTTTTCTACTATGCATTCTATTCAGTGGCCACTATTCAACGAATCTCATTCACCTTCTATTAGCTCTTCTTCTTGGCATATTCTCCCCTCATTTGTATTTAACAGTTCCATCATTTCTAGGAAATCACATCTCTTGGATTGTCCACTGCTACATCTTGATCGTTTACACTTATATCCAACATTGTTTTTTTTCTTTATCTTCATATATTTCCAAGTTAGTTTTTTTTTTAAATATGGTCTTTAAAGTTCTGTAAATACAAAAAAAAATGTTTTTGACTACGTCAAAAGAAACAACTTCTTGAACGACAAATAATCCTCGAGGTTCACTGTTGTTATCTCATTACACAGACAATCGATGAAGCGCGCTCGATAATAAATTCATTACGAGAGAGATTGATTTAGATATCTCAAAGGTATTTTCCTTCCGTGATTCAATTGAAGGGGCTGAATCAGGAACCTGTAACTCTCCCAGCCCAAACACTGCAAAAATACTCCCCCAATTCTTTAAGCGTATCACCAAGAACCTAAACTATCCGGAACGGGATCGAACACTAAAAAAATTAATTTGGTTATTTTTTAAGTGTATTCCTTTTCTTCTTTTTCTCCTTTAAAGTATTACAAATTACATGCTAAAAAAGATTGAGTGAAAATGTTGTATTCACATGCACTTCTCCACCATATTATCAGCAGTTAATACAGCTGGAGGCTAAATTGTTCCTAACGTTGAAGATGAAGCTACTAGGGAAATAGTAGAGAATAGTTATAACTAATTATAGTTTGCAAGAAGAGTTTGCTATGGAAATACTCCAGTTATGGAAGAGTTTTCTCAGTTAACAAGTCCTTCCTGCAAATTTAGGTCCTTGAAGACGTGCAGTTTCCAAAGCCAATGAGATCAATGCAGTTGACACCAGTGCGCTCTCTACGTGATCCTAATCTCGTTCTATTTTATATTAACAATATGCATTCTCAGAACTTTAGGAAATATACAATCGATCCAACAGTTAAACGCAGCATTGGTAGAGGGAGGTCTTGATGACTTTTCGGGCGTGGTTATATTGTGGGGACAAAGATGAATGTTAAAGGCATAAATGCCGCTTAGGGCTACAAAGGACAGGAAGTTGTGGAGAGTCATTATCAGCGATTTTCTGAAGAAGTATGATAAATAAAGGAACGATATATCGGATAGAAGTTTCATTTGAATATATATATATATATATATATATATATATATATATATATATATATATATATATATATGTTTAATCGAATTCACCGCAAGCAATGCAGTAAAGCCACTAAGACTAAAAGGGTTATTGGGTATGAAAGAAATAGAAAACAGAAACATTACTAAGGAATGGGAACAAAAGAAGGCTAATCATGTAATAATCAGGAAGCTATTAGATAGCAATTGACTATCTAATGCTTTAAATGCTTGAAGATTAAAGTTGGTTGGAAAGTATGGAACCGCAAGAGACTTCTATAAGAGAACGTGCGATATAAGAAACTGTTAGCATAGATAAGGGTTGCGAAACTTGTTTCATGTAAGACCCACATGAGATAAAGTTCAAATATTTGAGAACTGCAAGAAATTTGCAAAAAATATCATTTATTAATAATTTATTAATATTAAACTTACATTTCAATCCAATTGGGTCCCAATTCTTACCCAGTAAATAATTATAAAACTTGAACCGTTTCTTATCTACCTTTTATGTTAATTGCGATGAAGAAAGGACCTCAGCCAACATATTTCCACGAGTCGCATATTAAGGATCAAAGATATAGTGTTTGACAATCCCTGGCATAAAACATACGGTTACATCCATCCAACTCAACTGCAATTTGATGAGACCTCCTGGCAGTGGAATACTGCGCTTCATGAAGTCTAGATACTATAGTGAAGGGCGATATTTATTCTGTATAAATTACAGAAATGTGGTACAAGGCCGAAGCGGGAGTTGGGGAAAAAGGACGATCTTCTTCTGTCTTAACTATAAGTTAGCTAGCCACAAACACTGACCCAATCGTACGAACAATATTCCTTACACCAAAACAACACATTCATACGTACCTTTCTTACTACAACCACCATAATACCTCACTGTCTCTATGAAAATACTAAACCACCTAACGAGGGAGGGGATGGGGAATTAAACTTAAAGAAAAATAGAGACAGAAATAAAAGGGGCCAAATGAGCATACATACCCTAGCTAAGTTAACTGGAAAAAGAAACTAAAACATCAAAAATAAAACCTAAACTAGCCTAGCTACCATAGTGAAGGGCTCGTCCAAACAATTACAATGAAAGTATTTATAGAAAAGGAACATAGAGGCAACTTTATGGCGGTGGGAGAGTGATTGAAGCCGTGACGCTATGTCAGGACCAATAATATTGCTGATTATTCTTTGGATATTATCAAGAATCTCTAAATATTTTGCAGGAGCACCGTGTAAGCAATATTTTAAGCATGGACGAATGGTAGACATATAGATACGTAAGGCCCTGCAGGGAAAAACTGTCTCACACATAACAGTGAACAACTTTTCTTATCAGCTGATCAAACAATGGATTCTGCATAGTCTTTCTACTTCACATTGTCATGCAAATTTACTCCTGACCTGAGACTCGCTATTTATTAATTTTTGGCGTGGCTTGTATTCGCAGTCCTAACTAAATAAGTTTCTGTAATTATTTTGAATCGCCGGATGCAATAATAGCAAGTGAATCTAATTAGTAATGTTTAATTAGATCCGAATAACCATTCTGAATGAAAGTTGTGGAGCCTCAGGAGAATCAATGAAAAGTATTACAGCTAGAATTTCCTCCATTATGGCTTCATGTTTGACATGTGTCTGGTACAAGTTCCTGACAACTCCTAAGGTCCAGAAGACTAACTCAACAAAACGCCTGTGACCAATTTGCAAAATTTAAAATGGGAAAGATGAAACAAGAAATAGATGCTGAAAATAACTAGGTCCCATTGATGCTATTAATCCTAATGAAAAGAAGCTGGCTGTTTTGAAAGTCATCCTCACTCCAACGAGAAACAGCTCTCCATGACGACTTATTGAGGCTTTTTCAATATTTATTAAGAATTGTTAAATCTCTTGGTAAGCGTGGTTTATTTGTGACTTTCTCTCCTGCAGCTGTGGCTAGAAATAATTGCTTGTAAGACAGAGGAGTCACAGCAGTGTGATGGATAGTGGCTGGAATTGAGTTCGAATCCCAGTAAAATTCAAGTACACTCACTCGCGGGCTAATATCCTTAGGAAATATATGAATATATCTTTGTCGCCTCCCAGCTATGGGTAAATATAAGCTTTGTTGGCAACCAGTCTCGGAGAATGAAAACTTTGAATGAAAACCAGACTGGAGAAATCACTTCGGCTATGGTTGCAGAATACGTAATGCCACTACTATATAAGGGGTTACAGGTTCCGTGGTTGTGTGGACAGCGTAGAGAAACTTGATATCAGTGGAACATCAAACTAACAGTATTATTACACGAGAGTATCTGAATGGGCTAAGAGATATCGCGCAATGTGAAGATGGTAATGATAATGTTAATATTAGTTGTTTCTTTATGAGGAAAACTTTCGGCTTTTTTTTTTTGACCGAGTATTTCCTGTCGTTGTCGGCTGAATATTTTTAAAATCTTTCTCTTCAAATATTTTTTCAGAAAAATAAGTTTCTCAAGTCCAGTAACTGTTATTGATATTTTCAGTACTTACTGGGGTTTCCTTCTTAGCCTTTTGCTTAAAGTAGTGTGATCGAACAGTTACCCTTACTCTCGCTCGAAATATCTTTTCTCTGAAAACAGTTTTTCGTAAAGAACGCTCTCTCCTTTGTTGGCGAGGGTTTCTACACTTATGCACTGCCTATGTCTAGGAATATCACTTCTACTTCCCTAGACTTGGGCATTCGGACAAGAACAGCCTATCCGGTAAATTAAATAAAGCGTTCAGTTAGAAATTACCCGGTTCGACATTCATTTACAAAAAGTTCATTAGGAAGGTTATGCGTTCTTTTCCCAGTCACACTTGCGTTGAACCTCCTGTTGGTGCCTACTTTTCCAAGTTCTCTTTCCTTATTATGCTCGCTAAAGATTTCAACCGTCTTTTTCTCATGTGGAGTATACATTTCCGTTTACTCTAAAACTTCCTTATTGCACATGTTCACTTCATAGTATTCTCAAAATCCTACTGAATAATTACATTTCTAAGGCCTCAAGTTTCTTCCCCATTACGAGATATCTTGTCTAGTTTCCTGGGCAGCGGAACAAGAAAAATATACCCCCTGTAGATTAAACAAAGTTTTCAGTTCGGACTTATGTTACACAGATCAACTTACACCTGATGAAGACCGAAACGTTGTTTATAACAACAAAAAGATGATGAAAATGACCTGCACGTAAATAATGTAAATCATGATAAATCCTCATCCCAGATCTTCAGATAGGCATTACACCAAACTTTTCCAATTTATTCTGGACCTACAGACAAATATATTCGTCGTTATTGTTATAGATTTCTCAAATTTTCATCATAATCTTTGTTTTTGACTTTTGTCTTCGCTTTTCTGCTGTAATGTTGATAAGTGTATTTTTTGTGTTCCTTCTTTCCTATTGTCTCTTTTTCTTTCGAGTGAAAAACTTGTTTCCTTCCCGGATTATCTACATCTTTTTTCAAATAATTCCAATTTTTTCCCCAGCTCAATCTGTTTTTTTTAACTTTCCCGAATACAAAATACATCGTGTATATTTCCCCACACCCTCGGGTATTAAATGTAAACAAAAATATTTCTTTTTATTTGTCGAACTTTACGAAGAGAAGCAAAGATTTCTATCGGACCGGATTTTCATAAATCTATAAAAAGAAAATACAGACCAGAAAATAAATCGAAAAAAAATGTCTCTTAAACTGAGTTTAAATCGACTAAATGCGAACTTTAAATCAGAATGCAATTTACAAAATAAATCATTAATAAAATCTCATATGCTAAAAATAAAGCCACGTTAAATCTAATGCCTTTGTTTGTTTGCTTTTCGCTTTTCTCGGTTTTCTTTCCCAAACAAAAATCGAAATATCCATTCGAAATTTCAAATATTATCCATGCCAACAAAAGACATTTTTATTTTCAGGAAATATCTAAGTAAAAATGCAAACTTGTACCTATTTTATTTACATAAGTGCGTCTCTATTTTGAATTAGACCAAATCAAAGCATCCAACATAAGAGTAATTATGATAAATTCCACAAAGTATACAACGTAAAATTCCTGGGTATGACGATTAAATATATCCTGCAGCAAGGGCTCTAATCGGGATGTTTTGAGGATCACGGAACTACATCTTAATTACTGTTGTTCCCAGGTCCATCCTGATCCGGTGTGCTAGGCTCCTCCCTATGAGCAAATAGTTAACCTCCAAAATGGGGTCAAAACACGATGGAAGTTTAAAAAATTTCTATATAGTAAAAATACCACCAATACATTATCATAGTAAACAATACCACCAATTCATATTCATAGTAAAAATACCAGCAATGCATTTGCATAGTAAAATATACCAGCAATACATTTTCATAGTAAAAAATACCAGCAATACATTTTCATAGTAAAAAATACCAGCAATGCATTTTCATAGTAAAAAATACCAGCAATGCATTTTCATAGTAAAATATACCAGCAATACATTTTCATAGTAAAAAATACCAGCAATGTATTTTCATAGTAAAAAATATACCAGCAATATATTTTCATAGTAAAAAATATACCAGCAAAACATTTTCATAGTAAAAATACCAGCAATGCACTTTCATAGTAAAAAAAAAATACCAGCAATACATTTTCATAGTAAAAAATACCACCAATATATTTTCGCAGTAAAAAATACATTTTCCTAGTAAAAAATAGCAGCAATGCATTTTCATAGTAAAAAATATACCAGCAATACATTGTCATAGTCAAAAATATACCAGCAAAACATTTTCATAGTAAAAAAATACCAGCAATATATTTTCTTAGTCAAAAAATACCAGCAATGCATTTTTATAGTAAAAAATACCACCAATACTTTTTCATAGTAAAAAATACCAGTAATACATTTTCATAGTAAAAAATACCAGCAATACATTTGCATAGTAAAATATACCAGCAATACATTTTCATGGTAAAAATACCAGCAATGCATTTTCATAGTAAGAAATAACACCAATACTTTTTCATAGTAAAACAATACGAGTAATACATTTTCATAGTAAAAAATACCAGCAATGCATTTTCATAGTAAAAAATACCAGATTTGCATTTTCATAGTAAAAAATACCAGCAATGCATTTTCATAGTAAAAAATACCAGCAATGTATTTTCATAGTAAAAAAAAACGTTTTCATAGTAAAAAAATACCAGCAATACATTTTCATAATCAAAAAAATACCAGCAATGCATTTTTATAGTAAAAAATCCACCAATACTTTTTCATAGTAAAAAAATACCAGTAAAACATTTTCATAGTAAAAAAAATACCAGCAATGCATTTTCATAGTAAAAAATACCAGCAATGCATTTTCCTAGTAAAAAATACCAGCAATGCATTTTCATAGTAAAAAATATACCAGCAATACATTTTCATAGTCAAAAATATACCAGAAAAACATTTTCATAGTAAAAAAATACCAGCAATATATTTTCTTAGTTAAAAAATACCAGCAATGCATTTTTATAGTAAAAAATACCACCAATAATTTTTCATAGTAAAAAAATACCAGTAATACATTTCCATAGTAAAAAAATGCCAGCAATGCATTTTCATAGTAAAAAATACCAGCAATACATTTGCATGGTAAAATATACCAGCAATACATTTTCATGGCAAAAAATACCAGCAATGCATTTTCATTGTAAGAAATACCACCAATACTTTTTCATAGTAAAACAATACAAGTAATACATTTTCATAGTAAAAAATACCAGCAATACATTTTCATCGTAAAAAATACCAGCAATGCATTTTCATAGTGAAAAATACCAGCAATGCATTTTCATAGTAAAAAAAATTCCAGCAATATATTTTCATAGTAAAAAAATACCACAATACATTTTGATAGTAAAAAATACCAGCAATACATTTGCATAGTAAAATATACCAGCAATACATTTTCATGGTAAAAAATACCAGCAATGCATTTTCATAGTAAAAAATATACCAGCAATGCATTTTCATAGTAAAAAATACCAGCAATATATTTCCATAGTAAAAAATATACCAGCAATATATTTCCATAGTAAAAAATACAAGCAATGCATTTTCATAGTAAAAAATATACCAGCAATACATTTTCATGGTAAAAATACCAGCAATACATTTCCATAGTAAAATATACCAGCAATGCATTTTTATAGTAAAAAATACCAGCAATGCATTTTCATAGTACATAATTCTAGTACGTTTAGCTGGTGTTTGCCTTTTTTTAACTGTAGTATGAATAAATTAAAGTTTGAATTTAAATGAGTTTAGAGACAAGAAAGATTATAGTATTTTTAAACATATATTATTCCTGTCAATTCCTAGAATCCTTATTTAATCAACGTGTTTTGCTCATTTTCAATGGCTTTAATCTAACTTTCACCTGAATTGCATCTTCCATCAACAATGAATGATACCGTCGTTTTATAAAATGGTTTCTACGAATTCTCCGATATGTAAATATTGATGGCTTCCTGTCTTGAACGCCTCTTGTGACTAAAGCTCAACCCTGACCTCAAGTGAAACTCTTACAAAAGATGCTTGAGAAAATGGTCGGTTCCCCGTATCTCTCCAGTATGTACACTCACTTTTCGTACGTTTACAAGAGCCAGATGATGCCAAAAAATGGAGTACTGCCGGGACATATGGGCAGAACCTGCCCCACTCGACAGAGTCCAAAAGTGTTTTCACGTCCTTGTAAGTGATGAATTATTTTCCTGTCTACAACCCCTTATTCCACAGACAAAGAGTCACAAGTCTCCAGTTGCTCTATCGCGCTATATCAACGGAAAGGGGTCAGACAAAATGCATTCCTTAGTTGCCCGACTTCTAACTTTCACAACTAAGACCCCCGCCATGCCAAGCATATTGTTGTTAATCACATTTATTCCGTTCGTATTCTATTCATTAGATGCATTTCTCGAGCATTTGCTCCGCACGAATGGCTACTTTGTGCAACTAACTCCCAAGAGGATGCTTCCCCGATCACTTCAATCTTAACAACTGTTTTCTTAATCACATATCCCTATAATTAGTGCTTCTATGTAACCCTCTACCCCGAGTGGCTCGCGGGCCCTGTACTGAGTGAATATAACTGTAAGAAATGCTGAAAAGAAATGTTGCACAGAAGGAAACAAATGATGTTTTAAAAGATACAAATCTGAAGAATATATTCTTGTAGAGGAACATCCCACCCCATTGTGTGCTGCATCGTATTTGTAAAATGAGGACGTTTACTGATAAACGGCAGGTATGTTTCCTTGTCCAGAAAAAAAAGGTTCTTTACTCTGTCATTGAAATAAACTAATTTCTTTTCAGCGGTGTCACTTTGTACCGAGTGATTTTGCAATTCATAATGAAGAATAAAGGAAATCAGAAAAAAAGTCTCCTTAACTAGAATACCGAAAGCTATCCTGAAGACTTCCATGATTCTCATCACTTTAAATTTATCTTTCATTGTCATAAAAGTGATTTTTTTTTCGCCTGTGTTTATCGAAAAGAAAACGACTATCTACAAAGCGTTGACGGTTTTCGTTTGTATAACATCGTGGGAAAATCATCTTCATAAGAATTTTCTCAAGGTTTTAAAGGATGTCAAGATGTTTTAACTTCAAAGAAATCGAAGCATTCAGTCGGGATAGAACTAAAATCGCCGAAACGAAAATAGCCAAGCATTTTAGCCGCCAAGCAGATATGAATAATGGTATTTACAAATCTTTACTGTAGGCATCTATCCAGAGAGAGAGAGCGAGAGAGGGTGAGAGAGAAAGAGAGAGAGAAAGAGAGAGAGAGAGAGGGAGAGAAAGAGAGAGAGATGGAGAGAGAGATAGAGAGAGAGAAAGAGAGAGAAAGAGAGAGAGAGAAAGAAAGAGAGAAAGAAAGAGAGAGAGAGACGATAGCCGTTACATGTGACATAATTATTATATAGGAAGAAAATGAGTAACTACTGACACCAAGGTTCAAACGTGATACTACGGATTTATGAATATATGTTTTCCACCAGGTGTATAAATAGCGGTGTCAGGCTACTGACTGCAGTGACTATTGAGTGGTACTATCCAGTGTGAATTATTGTACATCGATTATTTGGGTTTTGATTTAAGATTTACCGGACGTTAAACCGAGTCGTGCCACTAACAAGGTATTCACTCACTGAAATGGTTAATTATCTTTGGTTGACTTTTACTTCTTTGTTCTTGTTAAGTATTTATTTGCGGTTGTAATTAAATACTGTTTTATCTTAACATTGAAGTCTTGATTTATATTTAATTATTAACGACTCCGCACATTACAAAAATAATATTTACAGCACCTCATCCGCAAGTATTATTGTCTATAATACGGAATTTATTCAAAACAAAATTACTCATCACCCTCTATCCTATGAGTGAAGGAAAGATCATTGTGTTAGAATTTAACCTTGACTACTGAATTGAAATTTATTTTTAAAACATTCTTAACTGAAGTAATGGAATTTTCATACACCCATGCGTCCGAAATTATTTTCATCACAAGAATTCTCAGACGATTATCTTCGACCGTTCTGGTGCCTGAAAGTGAATAAGACGTTTTGATCAAATATTGATCGGATTAACATAAAGTCGAGCTACAAGAGCTTGTACCTGTAAAATGGATAGAAACAAAAAGAAAAGAAAAATGCTAATGAAATATATTGATCAAATATTGGTTAGATTAAAAGAAAGTTGGACTCCAGGAATTGTACCGGAAGAATGGATTGATAAAATAAGAAACTGAATGGATTTTTTTTTTTTTTTAGATATTCCCGAAGTAAAAAGCCACAATTCGAAATATGAGCACAAGGTATCAGCCAATTCTCTGTCTATCATCAGGTGTCTGCTCTTTCGCTGATATCTGCTTGTTATTGTGTTATCTAGTCTAAAGGAGGTAACTAAGGTACATATACATACATATATATATATATATATATATATATATATATATATATATATATGTATATATGTGTGTGTGTGTGTGTGTGTGTGTGTGTGTGTGTGTAATTATTTAAAATATAAAATATTATATTATAATAGGAGGCCAACAAATAAAAAATAAACAAAAAAGAGGGTCCGCCTAGAAAGGCGTAAACACCAAAAAAGTGCAAGCTATAAAATATAAGATATAAAATGCAGAGCGAGATGCCTTGGGAAAAAAATCTCACACAACCACGCTAGCCGGGTTTCGATCGGTGGGATCTCCTCAGGCAGGTTGAAAAAGCTGTAGTATAGGGAACCCAGCAACAAACCTATAGAAGACCGGAAGGTGGATAGTACTGATGGGAGTCAAATTTAGAAAGGGGAGGTTCAGAACAGCAGGGGGGAATGGCACCGGTGGGAGTAGAACTTAGAAGAGGGAGGGTCAGAACACCAGGATGGTATTAGTGGGAGTCAAGCTAAACTAGAGCTGCACGAGCAACTTACAAAACATTGTAAAAAGCCACAATTCGAAAATTCTGTAGGCTCCTGATGGCAATAAAGCAAAGAATTACCATGTAATTTCAGGAACAAAAACATTTTTCCTTTAAACACTGGGTGCCGTAAGACGGGTATAGTCTATTCAGCAGAAGTTAGTGTCGGTAGCGGCTTCAGAAAAGTGTCCATTGTTTGCACAGTGGGCCCCTTTAACAAAGAAGTTTTACAATCATACTACCTCATTTAGACTGGAGAGCCACAAAAGTGATACAACACTGGCGGATTGATTCTGGATCTATAAACAAGAGAACGGTAGAGATCCCTTGAAGTGGAAGATAATTAGAGTAGTCAACCCCCGCAGAGTCCGTGGTAAAGCCTGCCAACTATGTCAGAAAGAAAAGCTGGCAATAGCAACTTATCCATACAAACAAGTGTTGGTCAATGAAAAGACTGAAGTATTAACCGGTGTAAGCACTTACGCAAATATTTATTGAACAATTACGGGCCCAGATGAGTATTTTACCCCTGATTTTTTGCGACCTTCCCCCTTGTTAGTCCTACTCCCACCAATTCCATCCCCCTTCTCAGTCTCACTCCCTCTAGTACCAGCCAACTTCCGGTGTTCTTTGTTGTGGAGTTCACTATACTACAGCTTTTTCAACCTGCCTAAGGATATCTAGCGATCGAAACCCAGGTAGCGTGAGAGATTTTTTCCAAGGTTTTATATATGTTGTAAATTTTTAAAAAATAGAATTTTTTTTGTGAAAGTATTTATTTATATTTTTATATATATATATATATATATTTGATATTTCAGATAGGCCCCGATCTTTCTTCAGAAATGACATCTTTTCAGAAGTTTGTTTACATTAAGTAGCGTCCGTATGCTATATATATATATATATATATATATATATATATATATATATATATATATATATATATATATCAGGCTTTTTTATTCATTTTTGACTTCACCCTGTCAGTTGTAGTTAAACGTACGCGATATGCATCCCTACAGAAAATAGGTGCCATCTTTTTACTGCTCTATGTATATTTGTCTTGACTTTTGTACACACCAGATTAATACCTACCTATCTGACATTCCTAGAAACCAAAATGATCTCTTTGATTCTCATGCAAGTGAAACCCATATCTATATTTTTCACTCTTGTGCAGCACGGGCATATGTCTGCCCTTGTGACTCTGCCTGACAGAATTCGTCACTAAATAGCAAAAACAATGGAATATACCCGAAATGAAATCGTTTTTATTAATATTCTTTCAGCTAAATTTACAGTTACAAAATTACCCAGACAGATATTTTCTTGTATTTACCAATATGTTAAAACGGGTTTTCCGAATAGATACTTTCGAGTCTTGCTAGGAATTTAGCTCCAGAGTTGAGGGTTTACATAGTAACCATTAAAAACAACAACAATTGAAAAGGAAGATTTGAAAATGAATTAGGGAGAGCTTGGTGTTGAACAGTAATATAAAATCAGATTTACATAAATTGTTCCATCTAGAAAACCTTTGTGGAACACTTCATCTTCCGCAAGCAACATTACATACAAATGCAATTGAAGACAACCGACATTTAAAATGTCTGCCATTCGTTCCCATTCAAGAAGGAGACTGGCAACATTAAAACGGAGACACTTCCAAACGGCTCAAATGTTATCAAACGTTAATGCCATATTTGATTGGCAATTGATCCCTACACAACATCCGTTACCTACTAATCGTATTCGACAAGTTCCACTCGTTCTGAAGACAGATTATCCCTCTTAATCCGAAAGATGTATTCCTTATATTTCAAGAGCGACATCCACATATATCACTATTGAAATAATTAATTCAATTTGTACGTTGTCATCATTAGAATCTACAACAAGATTCTTGGGATATAACCGCTAGAGTAATCTGCAAATTTTTAAAATAGTTGTGTTTCGACCAAGAATTTTAGCGTATATCAGAAATAGTTTGTTTTGAAAGACAAGGATGATATTGGCAGAAAAGCATGCTTTCACTGAGAATTTCAACATAGTTTCCATCGTGATGCTAGGTAATATGGAAAACTGACTTTCGTTAGCGACATATATTTATTACAGAATTATTTTGATATGTAAACGTCTGCGTCATTTTTCTTTAATGAAAAGAAATTCATCAGAATTTTGGAGAACATAAAATATGATTAGATTTACTGATAGATTTATTATGGAATGAACGACGTTATAAGAATTGACAACATTTCCTTTACCAAATAGAAAGAAGGAAACACCAAAATCTTTGGTATCTGTTGGATTGAGTGTTAGAAACACAAATCGGAAATATAAAAAAAAAGCTTTTAAGTAAATTTTTGAATTAAAAGTCTTCTACAGAACCTCATTATTCCTATGGCTTCAGAGAAATGGTAAACTACTTCATTAAAAATCGATCACGAGACAAGGTTTCGAATGTCATTATGGTCTATTTGTCAGGACGGTGAGTTCATAAATATTATAAGGTTGTCTTGATTCGTGGTCCATATGAACTCAGAACGAACTTCATAGCCGGTTACGAGTTTGCTATGGGGGTTAACAGATAGAACTTATGTACAAATAAAGACTGGCTGCTTGTTTCTGAAGATGCTTGAGGGTGGCTAGCCCATCCTTGTTGCAGACGACTTCTCGGGCACATTTGTATTTACACTATTTACATTATTCGGACTATTGTCCTCATCTTTGTCGCCATATTTATTACAACGTTTCAGCCGTTGTACGCTCCGGCCTTCTTCGGGTGGGTGGAATGTCGAACTGAACCCTTTATTTCGCTCACTGGGTTAGACTGTTCTAGTTTCACGTGCCATGTCTAATGGGTGCCAGTTATCTCCTGTTAATTCAACTCTCCAAGTTCTCCACCACCTTAACCAGGTATTGAACTCACACTCATTGGGTCTTGTCAGTTGAGGACATATGTGTATTAATTTCTGGGTATTATAAACCTAATACCTTCAGTATCATTTTTTTTACCAGTGCTCGTATTGTAATTTTTGCTGTTATCATTGCAACGTTGTAATAAATATGGCGACACAGATGAGGACAATAGTCCGAATAATGTAAATAGTGTACATAATACCTCATCTCAGAAATATAGACAAATACTGAAAGGCCGAAACGTTGTGATAAATATGACGACAAAGATGAAGACAATAGTCCGAATAATGTAAATAGTGTACATAATACCTCATCTCAGAAATATACACAGATACTGAAAGGCCGAAACGTTGTAATAAATATGGCGACAAAGATGAGGACAATAGTCCGAATAATGTAAATAGTGCTCATAATACCTCATCTCAGAAATATAGAAAGATACTGAAGGGCCGAAACATTGTGATAAATATGGCGACAAAGATGAGGACAATAGTCCGAATAATGTAAATAATGTACATAATACCTCATCTCAGAAATATAGACAGATACATTTCTATTTGTTCAACACCCACAAAGTTGTTTACACTTCACCTCTGCTGAGCGGATCTTACGCAGTTGGGCTGAATAGTTCATATTTTAACTATGAAGGAGTAATGCTAGAGGTGTGAAATCTTGTATGCATTCATTAACATTTATATTAATAATTGCATTTTTTCGTTCCAGGTAAACTGACCTAGGAAACGAGAAACCAGTTATTAATTATATATATATATATATGTGTGTGTGTGTGTGTGTGTGTGTGTGTGTGTGTGTGTGTGTGTGTGTGTGTGTGTCTACTAACGTGACAAAAGTATGCCTAGCAGATGTAGAGGACTCTCTGCAGCCCGACAAAGGTTGAGATTTATACATATCATCGATTCCGCCAGTCGTTAGTAGACCATTAGATTCCTCTAAAAGGGCCCTGCCGTATATATTGCGTCCCGTGAATACTCCGTTCCAATGCTCCATTGAAATCCTCCTTAAACCAGTTCTGAGCAACAAGGGTTTCAATGACATGACATATTCTTCTTCTTGAATAACCCGTCTTTGTTGAGATATGTATGTCTTCAAGGCCAATATACGCTACCCGGTCATATGTGTCGTTTCCTTATAAGAAAACATTCGTCATTCATTGGCCGAACATCCGTTGCTGTTGCCAGTGGAAATTTTATAAAATCTATATATTATAGAGGTTTCTCATGTCCACTAGCTGTTATCGCTCTATCCAGTATTGATGGTGGTTTCCTTCCTTGCCTTTTGTAGTAGGCAATGCGGAATGTCAACATCTTCATTATGTCATTACATATATGTTACATGTAGCATCCATTTTAGTTGCTGCTGCTGTTAAAAGAAGCTAGTAGAGGAAAACAAGAAGTAATGACTAAACATAAATTGTTACCTGATTATGCAACCTATAAATTAGAAAGTACAAAACCAAGCAAGTACATCCTTATGTAAATTAATTGAAACAACCGCTTTAGTTTCCTTTCTTTCACCATACGGTCAGTTTTACATCCACTGGAGTCACAGGGTGTAATCAATTTCTATTTTTCCTCACATTAAGTCATTTGCAGTGGTGTGCAAAAATATGAATCTATTTTCAGGGGGTATGATGAAATTTTTTTGTCCTTGAATAATATTGAGTCATCCATGATTGCATCAGATTTTTATCATACCCAGACACTATTGTCTCGACTCACGATTAGTTGTCCTATGGCCATTGTCTGCTATGTACGTTACTTCAAGGAAGCGAACGTAAAAAGGCGGCTATCCAATCCCTTTTTCAGATGGCGCATTTAAGTTTATTCAATACACAGAACATCTCGGTGCTATATACCGTCGCTCGTATACGAAGCGTGATTTGTGACAGTTTCTAGGAGATAACGCATCATCTGGGGTGATCAACAGTTTGAACAAGGCCAATATACGCTCAAACACTTGTGAAATCGTAGTAGCACAGCCATCGACAGCATCAGAACATTTCCGTCTATATAATTTTACTCAAAGGTGCTACTAGCCGGGATCACCTCCTCAGGTCGATATTATCGAGGTCACCTTGACAAAACGGCCATAGTGATATTTGAAACCGGATCTCATGATTGAAAAGTGAACTTCGTAACCTCAATGTAAATTTAGAACGTATGTATAATATATAAATCAATGATCTACAAACGTTAAGGGACCTTCAGAGTCCCCAATTTTATACCGTTCCTTATCAACACTATATATGCGCGCAAAGATGTGCGTGTATATGTGTGTGTGTCAGACTATATGCGTTAATATACGGCATATCTATATACGGCTCATTTGTTTCAACGATGTACAGAATAATTATTTATTTTCACTTGGATTTAAAATAGTATCCATCCGTTTATATTGCAAGATAAAGGTTGGGACAAAATTAAGTCCTTTAATGGTATATAGAGGCCTAGACTATATGCCCCGTTTTTTTTGTCTGGATTTACTTCCATAGCCTTTTTCGAGTTTGGATATGACCAAAAGGCAACGAAGGTTTAAAATCAGGGTTTTCCTTCTCCTAGATGGACTGCCTTCCTAGACCTTTGAGCTCTATGGAACGAATATATTGGAGAACTCTTGTACAGCGAAAAGAACATCCGACAATACGCAGAAATGTTGACGGACCGGAATTATTAAAAAACAAAGCGAAATCTTCACTGGCCAGAAACAAAGCGGTAGGATCAGACGGAATTGTAATAGAGATGTTTGCTGCCTTAGACGAGTTCGACAGAGACATGTTTAGACAAATAATAAATTAAATCTGTAACAGTGGCGATATACCGGAAGACTTAAGTAAATCAATTTTCATAACACTGCCTAAGAAATCAAGTGCAAACGAATTTGAACTCCATCGGAAAATCAGCCTAAAGAGCCACATAACCAAACTTATCATCCGAATTCTGAAGTATAGAGCACTCAGCAGAATCAGACTGGAGACAAGAAAATTGCGGGATCGTCGAAGACAAGGTAACAAGGAATGCAATATTCATGCTCAGAATGTTATCAGAAAGAGCAATACAAATGAAGGAGTATTCTATAGATTACGCAAAGGCATTCGATAAAGTACGCTACAAAGACAAAGATCTGTTGGAGCTTCTTGGCAACTTTGAAATATTTGGAAAGGATATTCGAATAATCAAGAATCTGTACTAGCGTCGAACCGCTTGCATACGGATGGTAAATGAGTTCATCAGATATACTAAAATAGAAATGGGTGTAAGACAAGGGTGTGTCTTCTGACCAAGACTTATTCATCCTGTACAGCGAGGCATTTCTGAGACAATTAGACGCTCTACCAAGATTCATTATTGACGGCCAGAATGTTAACAACACAACATATGCAGATGACACAGTGATGATAGTCGACACGGAAAGAAAATTACAAAAGCTCCTACAGAAGGTAGTGAAGGAAAGCGAGATAAAAGGACTAAGCAAAATGCAAGAAGAAAAAATGAATGGTTGTTAGCAAAAGGGTGAGTGCAAAATGTAAATTACAAATGGGAGATAACAAAATCAAACAATTACCAAAGTTTAAATGTCTGGGAAGTTTTTTAACAGAGGACGGAAATGCGACACGGAAGGCGTATTGGGATAGCCAATCATGCATTCCAAAAACTAAACAGAGAATTAAGAGACCATGAGAACCTTATAAAGAAATACTAAACTGTTATGTAATATATATCCTACTATATGGCAGTGAATTCTAGAAAATCTCCTCGTTCATGTAAAAGAGACTTAAAGGAACAGAAATGTGTTTCTTCAGAAGGATGTTGAGGATACCATGGACCGAATATGTGAGTAACAGCAAGTTTTAGAGAAATAAAACGAAACATATACATCAGGATGAGAGAGTTACAACTTCTGGACTATATAATGAGGAAGGAGGGCTTGGAAAATCTGATACTCACAGATTGAGGGCATCAAGGACAGAGGAAAACAACGTATAACATACTTGATGAGCTTAAATATGCATATGATGGAAAAGGGTTTAGGGGTCATAAGGAAAGGCAAAATCTATTAAGATCTACAAAGCAGGAAAAATTGCAGAAAGCCAGTATCGCCCACGGTCGATATAACACATAAAGTAAAAGAAGAATCGGTCATTCAACTTTTATGATTTTCTAAGAGTAATTTAGAAATGGCACAAGACTGAAAAGTTGGGTCACCCAAAGCGGATCAAGTGCGCAACTGGGTCCTAATTAATCTGGCGAGACAAAGTTGCTAAAAATACACAACTTAACTTACAGAAAGTGTGGGGTGCCTCAAAATATATGAAAAGGCAGTGAAACAAAATGACTCATATGTGGTCGAATAAATCTATGTATTAATATCTAAATTTTGTTTTTAAATTTCATTTAAAAACGCAATGAACTTTACGTATCACTCAAAAATTACCTTTTCGGTGCGTGAGATCAATATTCAGTTAGGATTCATTTATTCATGTTCATCGAGCCTTACATAAAAAGATTAGCGTAATACAATCTTCATATCTCCCAAGCTTGTTACCATAACCTTGTGGCGTACTATTACTAAGATTGGTAAATATGATCATGGGATCTCGAATGAGTTGAGATCTGAAAGCGACAAATGAAAAATAATTAATTGAAGGAAACAGGAACCGGATTTATTTCTTTCATTTCTTGCTGTCTCTCTAACTCCGCTTTCCAAGCGAAAATAGTTTCTTGACACCTTTTACTATTCCTCCTAATTGCTCACAGGAATTTATTAAATTAAGAACGCCCAGAATCTCATTTTGTACGTCAGGACCGCCTTTGGTAATCTTCCAAAAGAGAGAATAGAAAAGGTAGATAATCAGAGGAAGTAGTCAAAGACCACCTGATGTTCGTTCAAATCACCCCTCTCGCTCTCTCTCTTTCTCACACACACACACATACACACACACACTTTATGTATCTATCTATCTTTTATCAAATTTGGAACAGTGATGCTTTTCCAGCATTAGTTTCCCTGCTAGATTCGCTGAGATAATTACAGACGATAAAAAAACATGCACACAAAACAATTGGAGAAAAAGACTCTTGAAACTTTTCATTACCATCAAAAGTCCCTTCATTCTCAACAGATTTTGAAAGCAACGCCATTATTCTAACAATTTCACAGTTTTTGTCATTCGTTGTTCTTTGTAAAATGCTGAGGATAAAACCTTTCTTCGCTCAGAACTCTCGGTATATTTTTTTCCATTTACTGTTTTTTCATATTCCGACGAACGGAGCTTTGATCGACGGTTTTTTTAAGGTTACATAATCAGTAAATGCGCTGATCGTTTAAGCGATCAATTCTTTTCGCTTATAAAGATGTCGTCATCGGCGCTAATAGTTTCTATATTTTTTACACGGGTTTGGCTTTCAAACAACGACAATAATGCTTATAAAAAGCCAGTTATATTTTTAATACTATAAAAATGATATCAACAAGTATGATGCTATGTAAAATTATATGTAAAATTATAAAATAATCGTTTTATTATAAGAAAAGTATTGAAAGATCCATACAAAACTATGTTTGGTTTTTGATAGTGTCAGGTTCCATTGAGTTGTCAACTAAATCCGTTCGTTTTTTCAATGTTATTTGAATTAACGCGCAAAATATTTTAACGTAGTCTTTCATGAATTTTGTCTTACTCTATTCTTTGTCTGAAACTTTTGTTTATTGTTTTCGAATTTTTTAAAGTTATTTCTTCTTCTTTTCAAACATATATTGATAGAGTTCGAAGTATATAAAAAGTTCATTTTCGACAGCTGCTTCTTTAAGACAATGCCACTTGGGTAAATTCAATTCAAACGCTTGGTTAGTTAGTTCTACAGCAGCCACCGTATTCTACTGTTTTGATGCCTTCAAATTGTTATCTTTTTCAACCGTTTTCTAACAGTCTGTGAAACATTTCGTTCAACAACTAGATGCAATTGAAAACGTGACGATGAATAGACCCGGGGATATCTAGCGTAAAGGCACTGACAAGCTGGTGGAACCCTGCCAAGTTGTGAACAATGAGAATATATTTTTGATTTATTTGTCAAATTTGATGGGGAATTATAGGATCAGTATTAGTAGAAAACACGATGAATTTTTCTAAAAAAAACAATATTATGCAAGCCAATATTTTCACAATACTATTGGTATTAACAAACCATTATTGATATAATTTTCAGAATATTTTTATATTTATATAAGCAATGGATGCTCAGATTATAATAAGCAGCCTTTTTACAGAAATAATTGATAACTTGTTTTGTAAGCTTATCAGATTATATATTGCAAACAAGGTACAGCAAAAATGTCTATTTTGAAAAGCTTTAAACAGGCCGCAAATGATATATTTTAACACAATAACACAGAGTTGAATAAATCATTATTATGTTATTTGACATGTTAATATTTATTCTTTGATATTCGATAACCTTTATTATTTGACTATATGATTACTTGCATTATTTACATTATTCAGACTGTTACCCCCTCTTCATTGCCATATTCAAAACGTTTCGGCCTTCCTATCTCCGAGATGAGCTATTATGATTACTTGCATTATTTACATAATTAGGACTGTTATCCTCATCTTCATTGCCATATTCACAACGTTTCGGCCTTCCTATCTCTGAGATGAGCTATTATGATTACTTGCATTATTTACATAATTCAGACTGTTATCCACAGCTTCATAGCCATATTCACAACGTTTCGGCCTAGACACAACCAACGTCTTTATCCCCCGGGCCATGTGTCCTCGAGGATATCAGTGTATGAATTTTGGGGACTTATAAACCTAATGTCTTTGATATCATATTCCAATTTTTTACTGTTATTATTATTGCATTTTTTACCAGAGCTTATATTGTAATTTTTGTTGTTATTCATTGCTCTTCTCTAGACCCAAAGAGTTGTGAGTTCCATAGAAGGTCACAGCAGAGTTGAGTTGAAGGGAAATAATTGAGACATCCGGAAGAGGCATGGTACGTGGAACTAGAACTATTTAACCCAGTGGACGAAATAAAGGGTTCGGTTCGAAATTCCAATCACCTAAAGAAGGCCGGACGTCCAATGGCCGAAACATTGTGAATAATGTAAATAATGCAATAACTTTCATTATTGTCCACATTCTTCTACTGATTGAACTTTAACATAACTTACAACAGTTTATATTGATTCTCATTTATGTTTGTTTGAATTTAGTTTCCTTTTCTTTTGTGAGTTGACCATCCATCCAATATAGCTCTACATTCATCACTAAATATGACTTTGGGAAATCAGTTCGCATGTACTTCTTAAATGATTTTTTATGTGATTTTTACCCCAAAGACTTAGATTTCTTGCGTTCGAATATTTAGAAAATATTTTAATAATTTCCATATTTTCAGTCTGTCTATATTCGCAACAGCAGTTCTTCAAAGATTTTTTTCTGCTAAACGAATTTCCTATCTAATTACTATTTAACATTTATCAAATCTCTTCTTGTGACATTCTTCGAAATGGCTGTTCTTCTTATCTTACTTCTGTTTTCAATTGAATTATTTTATTCGTTTTGATCTCTTTTCAATTTTCTCACAATTTTCAAAGTTGTGCGCCTATCATCCTGTTTGTCTGCTCTTTTGAAGTTATATCTTTTTCCGAAAAACGTATATTCACATACACACACACAAACACCCACACATATATATAGGTATATATATATATATATATATATATATATATAATTGTATATATATATATATATATATATATATATATATATATATATATATATATATATATACACAGATAGATAGATAGATAGATAGATAGATAGGTAGATAGATAGATAGATAGATAGATAGATAGATATGTGTGTGTGTATGTGTGTGAGTGAGTGAATGCATGTGTGTGTATATGTGTGTGTCCTATCTTTATTCACAATCTGATGAACAATCCTCGAATTGCGGAATAAAATTACGCAGTACTAACCTATTGTAATATATTTCTAAGAAAAAAGAAAAATTCAAAAGATGGCGCTGTCTCGATGCTCCAGGTAAACTGCTTTACATGGTGCCACACACACAAACACACACACACACAAACACACACACACACACACACACATATATGCATATATATATATATATATATATATATATATATATATAAATATATATATATATATATATATATATATATATATATATATATATATATATACTAATATTAATACTCGTTTGAAAAAAACTCAGATAGCTCAACTTGTAGCTATGTCAAAAGAAATCGGTACCCGAGTAAAAGAATTGGAAATAAACAAAGAAAGAACTAAAAACATACGATCAGGACGAAATAAATCGACCAGTGACTTAAGTCGTTTGTCCAAAGAAAAAAAAACACGCGAAACGTAAGCCTAAAACGTAGAATGCTCAATACTCTAAGTTTAGTGGGAATAACTAAAATAAATCCTAAAAAGCCAGGAAAACCTACCTAAACGGATCTTCAGGGTAACCTCAAGAACTCATGGCACAGTGGATAAAGGGGTTAGTTTGAGAGGGGAATTTACAGGAGATAACTGATAACTGACATCCGTTAGACATGGCACGTGGAACTAGAACAGTCTACCCCAGTGAGCAAAATAAAGGGTTTAGTTCGACATTCCAACCACCTAAAGAAGGCCGGAGTGTACAACGGACGAAACGTTGTGATAAATATGGCGACAAAGATGAGGACAATAGTAAATAGCGTACATAATACCTCATCTCAGAAATATAGACAGATAATAAAGGTTTAAGCTTTCGGAATTCGCATCGACAAACACCTGATAAAGCCTGCTGGGAAAAACCGCCGAAACTTCATGATAACAACAACAAAGATGAGGAAAAAAGTCCGTATGTTAATAAGCGTAATTAATGAAAATTCCTCATCCAACAAATTCAGACCAAACTTATTTCTCTTGTAGAATTCCTTTTGAAATGTTCCTTATGCGTCCATATCTGTAGCGTTTCATTTTGTTTTCTGTTTTTTTTTCGGCACCTATATCATCAGCATCTGTGTTTTCTGAAGAAACATTACTTGTTTTTGCTCTAAAAATTAACTGATGTGGTAGAACCTAAAATGTTTCTTCTATTCACTAGTTAATTACTACTAATAATGCTTTTATGATATTTTTGTTATATTTTACATCTGAAAGTATAATAAACTACAGTCTGAAGTTATTAAGTAAGTTATATACACTTCAATCATTAAAGTTTGCTTTGAAAATAATTGTCAAATTTTTAACAATCAATTTAGATGCCAAGACAAAGCCTGGATTAAAATTCTAGGTTGTATCAATATGTTCTTTTGAAATTATTGAAGTTATTTAATGTATTCTAAAAACTGCCGGCTCAAGTTTTTAGGTGAAACCAAATAATCAGATTTTTCTTCAGTAAAAAGGTAATGAAATAATGAAAAAAATTATCAAAACCTGTAATAGAACAAATAACAAAGACTTATATGTCTTTGAATCCTTTACATTTTAATATATTGACCCTTCTTCTCGGTAACATCTAGTTGTCTATTATCCATTGATTTTATCAATTTTTATACTTTAGCAGGTTCAATTCCCAACATGGTAGTTTTAATTGCTTCCTCTTGGTCTCTGCTTTGCTGTTATATTGTTTGCTGCTTTCATATAATTTTATCTTTACAATTGACTATGGATTTTCGGTCGGATTCAGATCAAGACTTCATTGTGATCATTCCATTATCTTCTCTCCTGTAACTATTTTATGATCAAAGAATCCACGGCTAAGCTTAGATACATGAGAAGCAACAATATCGTGTATAAATACACACTTCAGCTTGAAACTGAGAGACTGGGATTGTACCATGAAAAGAAAGTCTTATTCATATGTCCGCACTAGTTAGCATTGTTCAGTTTAAATCGTCATCAATTTTGAATGGTCCAATAACGGTCTGGTCGACATTAGCAATCTATATCATAACAACACCACCTCCTTCTTGCCTTATTCTAGCCACAAGAACATGAAATCCATCCTTTGCTCCATCCATCAGGTTCATTACATGTCGCGAAATGCTAATTTTTATGTATTTCTTGAACCAATTTTGATATTTTAAAATAGTTCTAGTGAGAGTAAGTTGCCTAGAAGACATTTTTACTAACCCCAATTCACAATGTATTCTATACCTTTTGCCCTTCTTCACTCCCTCAATTTCAAAGATCTGAGCGCAGGTCAAAAGTGGTTGTTTCACTATAACTAGCTTTAGTTTACGTTCATCTCGAGTAAGCAAATTCTTAAAGCCTATTCCTTTGCTTCTGCAAAGCTCCTTTGATATCTCCAATGTGGACATTCTCTCACTCAATAATTTTGTTATTTTCCGTTTTTCAGAATTTGTTAGATTCTTTCATTTTACCCATGTTTAAATATATATTATGGACAAAAAGAAAAATAGTTTGTATTAGATTTCAGTGATCTTAAACTAATATTAGTTTAATGTACATACTAACTTCAGTCAGTTCATTTTCGTAAATTTCAAATATCTCAAATACGTAATATTAAAATTGGCGGAAAATTTAGTTAAATATTTCAGTATGGAAATGAATGAGTTTAAATTTGGCAGATATTGATTCAGAACTTTTATTAAGGTTTATTTGATCTGCATAATAACTTCAGACAAACTGTAAAGGGCTCAACAGCCAAAAACAAACTATATAATTAAATGAAGTAAACATTATATTTGTCCTTGCTGCATTAGCGGTATATTATTAGATGGAGTCATAAATAATTTCCGCTTTTGTTTATCAATGATCACCTTTCTTCTTTTCGTTGAGTGCGTGTGGAACGAAAACACCCAACTTCTGGACTCTCCCTTTGATTATCGAGATGTCCATATGATAGATTGCAATGTATTTAACACCCTTACTAATTCCTGAGTACTTTGGTCGAGATAGATTTCCATTAACACAAACAAAGAACTGTACCAAATCACAATAGCATAGTACATGTCAGTAGAAAGAAAATAAAGACATAATTAAGATGTTAACATTCACTACCGTTTCAAATCGAAGGTTAAGAAAGAAAACCGCATCAATACACGAAATAGTGATAAATGCTACTGGCCTTGAGTGTTGAAAGAGAAAGTTTTTATAGATTACAACCTATGGAGTGAGTAGTCATTGTCAAATGCAAAAATAAATAACAGAATTATTCAACAAACGGAATTAATAAAGTATATAAAAGAGAAAAGGGCAAAAAATAATACCAAGCAATGAAGAAAAAATACATGCAAGGCAAATTAACAGTAATAAGGCAAAAATTCACAAACTAAGAATTTGTGTCGACACAGAAAAGCAAGTTCGAACAAGCGATCGTAGCGGTCTCAATTCAAGACAAGACAGATAGGGACTGAATCATATGAAATTTCAAACCGGCGTATTTTACTGGCTTGGAAAAAAATCTAAACATGTATTTGTGTGCTTCTGCCTATAAAATGGGAGGGGCAACACAAGCGAAAATAGTACTAACTGCTTGGTCAATGAAAGCCAAATGTTTCCTTGTAGCTAAACGCATAATATTACTACTATCAAATACTACTAATTCTATACTACTGATACTAATATTGCTACTACCAATGACTTTAGAGCTTCCTCATTAATGTCCGATGAAGGCACCTGTGTGTGTTCATCTTTCAACGATTTTTCGCTAGAACGAAACTTTGTAAACATATTTTGTGCTTGTCGTTCCGTTATAAGCTTTTGACAATTAAAATTACACATTTTTTCTAGATGTCTCCATAACGCTGTTCCCTTGCTTGATCTCTCATAACAGTATGCGACAAAAATGCATTTCTAATACATCCTGTGATCGGGTTAAAAATGTATTCTTTAACCCACTGTGTACGCTGCCACTATTCAAAAACTAAGGTATGTTAATGTATCCCATATTTAGTACTAACTGCTACTTCTAATTAGTAGTTAAGGTGACACATTCGTTATTACAATTGGTTCACCAAATTGGTAATTAATTAAGATTTAAACCAATGTTTAATCGTCTTGTTATTTTGCACAACTTTATTTTTTATGAACCGTGAAGTCTACAAAAACTATAATCAGAAACTTACTAGAGAAACAGTTGATTTCATTAAATATACATTTCTCTCGAATATTATCTTAGAATATTTAACGGCTTATAATTTTCTGTTTTCAGTAAATAAAAAGAAGTTAAGGATATTCCAGTCTCTATATTCACAGTGTGTATATCATTAGATGACTCAATCCAACATCGACGGACTAAGAAGAGGCGTAATCTTTTCTGTGACGTGGTACGTTTCACAAGATGACGACATTCCATGCAATACCTTTTCTTCAGTGACCCTAGCAGTTTACCTCACGGATTTGTAATTCTAGGCAATTACAAGGTGAGCCTTTAACATGCAACAGCATCAATTAACCTGAAAATTATATCTAATGGAAAATGGCAGAGTCATGTTTCCTCCTGGGTTAATATTGTTACCCTTACAATATAAAATTGCCAATTGACAAAAGCGTGGCGCAAAGTCACTGAAATTATAAGTGACGATAATAATGTAATAACAGTGCGATGTCATGAGGCCGACTGCTGTCATGTGACATCAGCTCTCCACGAAATATATTTTATGGAATTACGAACCATCTTAGCTGACCAAACTCCATCTCATTTGCATATGCATTTTTAAGTACATTTAAATATTACAATTAAAATTACGGTCCAGGCCAATATCGTAAATTCTATGAATTGTGACCGAAAATACGATCTACGACAAATGTCAAATAATTGCGATAGATACTTATATTGAAAATTCACAATACTTTACTGGGTTTCAAAGCTAACTCCTGTCGAATCTGACAAAGGACAATAAAGTTCATTATTTGTAATGTTTACTAATATTCACTAATTATTTGGGCGATGAGATAACTACAGTGGAGTGTTTTGTACATCTCACATTCTTCACCCTTAATCATCTTAGCATACCAGCAGCGTGATATTTCTACGAGTGTCAAGTGATGGGAAAGAGAGTACTAATACGTACTCATACCTTTTTCTGAGAGTATGGTGCCAAAGAAACAAAAGCCGGTTTAGTCGAAATTTGTTTGCTGAATTATTTTTTCTGTACTCACAATCATCCTACTCGATTGTATATATATATATATATATATATATATATATATATATATATATATATATATATATATATATATATATATATATACCACTATATATGAAGAAATATAGTCTTAAGGTGTGCTATATTTATGGGATAAAGTGCTCAATATCAGAGATAGAGCGTGTGTAAATATAAAAGTGAACATTGAAGTCAATACTTAGAGGCGACAGTCTGTTTCATGCTAGATGCAATCGCCAGGCCGCCTGACGATTGCATCTAGCATGAAACAGACTGTCGCCTCTAAGTATTGACTTCAATGTTCACTTTCATACATATATATATATATATATATATATATATATATATATATATATATATATATATATATATATATATATATATATATATGTATGTATGGTAAGATAAAAACACCAGAAAAGAATGAGTTATTTCTGAGTTATTTAAAACTGAAACTTTATTGTCTACGTCGCTTCGGTTCGTTGCGATAATGGCCCTCCACAAAGTAAATTACCATGACTATTCTTTGGAAATATAGTACAGTGCAAACCTAGTATCAAATAGAAATTAACCTGCACCCCAAATAAGCAAGAGGCGGTTATATCCTTATATCGCTTTGGAATGACAGATTCCATACGTTAAACATATTTTGGTTTTATTTATTTGATAAACTCTTCGACTTGCCCATTCGCCTTCCAAACGAAGTGAAACCGAGCCTCGCTGTGTTGCCTTGCACTTGCATTCATGGCAGAAACAAAACTAATCCTTGCCTTCAATTCTGTAGAAGCTTGAAAATTCACTTATATAAAATTTATAAATTGTGTTTTCCTATGTCTCCTCTACGATTTTGAATTCAATGTTGGCATAATAAAGAAATCATTCTGTCTTATTTCTTTCAGACGAAATGTTAATGGTAATATCATCGGTTTCCTTATAAGGAAACATTCAGCGAGCGTGCAATCATTACTACTTTCAGTTGAAATTCATTAAAATCTTTCTCTTAAAATAATCTCTTTAGGAAAATATTTTCTTGCAATCCACTAACTGTTATCGCTCTTTCAAGTATTGCTGGCAGTTTTCTTGCTAACCTTTTGTTTGTTGTAGTATGGAAAGTCAACCTCATGATTATATCATTATTTTCTCTTTGAATTACATGTGGTATCTATTTTACCTGTGGATACTGTTGGAATTCTTCAAGTTATGTGGTTTCTGTTGTTTGGCACAATTTTCTGTTTGAGATTGTGCAGCGCCAGTCCACAAGGTTCGAAGAAATATAGTCTTCGCCAACAACCACAGGCATTAATCGCTTAATCGCAGTTATATACAGATGGCATTTTAGATATTTCTGAACGGGTTTGTTGCCATGTATGACATTCACGAGAAATCCTCGGTTTCAAGGGAAGGTTTAAGAACGTAACTCGAGTTTCAGGTGAATTGTTTTGGATTTGCAGTAATTTGCAGTGTTGTGCGAAACTAGCGTAGAAAATATCTCTATCTTGATACGTTACCAATTACTGGAAAGGAAGAAATAGGTTCATGCCTTTATTCCAGAGCATTATTTTCAAGATTAGTCCTAGAATGCTTTTGAACATACAGATAATTTTTGATTGATAATATTTTTCGATGTATAAACGCATATAGTTTTGATTAAGGTAAAATATAATTCTGTGCTTAAATGTTCAAATGACTAATTTTAATCTGAGGTTTTTTAAAAAAAAAGATACGAAGAAAAATTAAAGGTTAAACAAAATACGTTAATTTACCGCCAACTCCTAATTTTATTATTTTTTTTTAAGCATTTCACATGCCACAAGGGGTTACAGAAGATTTGGAGTGAGAGCAGATAGGAGTGATAGAGGAAAGGATGTAGAGAAGGATAGTGGATAGATCAAGGCAACTGGATATGTCGATTGACATTACATTTGAATAGATGGAGATTATAGTTGTCAGAGAAACAGGAATAAGGAATGGAGTTCCACAGTCGAGAGGTGTGAGATATGAAGCTATTGGAGTAGAAGAGACGGGTACATTTAACAGTTTCAACAGTGAAAGGGTGAGAGCGAGATGCCAGCCTCGTAGGACGCTTGAATTCATGAAATCTGGGAACCAGCGAAAGTACCTCATCGGAGCAATTACCGTGAAAGTATTTGTAAAAAAGACAGAGAGAGGCAACGGCGCGTCTGTGACAGAGCGACTGCAGACGAGATGCCAGATCAGGGCCAATTACGTTGCATATCCGTCTCTGGATCTTATCAAGAACCCCGAGGCAAATAGAAGGCAACAATACTCCATGCAAGGGCGAATGGTTGATTTGTAGATTTGAAGGATCGTTTCCAGGGAGAAACATTTCCTGGCGCGGCACAGGGAGCCACCTTTCCTTACGGTGGATGAAGCAATTGACTCAATGTATTTTTCCATCTCAGGTAAATGAAATGAATTTATAAAAAAAAATATTCAACACTGCACAATGACAAAACACAACAAGCAGCAAGGGTGAAGAGCGGGGCCTCAATGAAATCACAAAACCAGTCAATGGAGAAACGTGGGGCAACAAGGAAAATACAAGACCCAATGGAGAAGCATGTGACCTCAACGAAACATCAACATCAAAAACGAACGGTGATGCATGGGATGTCAACAAAAACGCAACACTGTCCAACAGCAACACAATGATCACCGGTAAATAAAGTTATACATTGAATGATGAATATATTTATTTCAGTGAACAAGTTTATTTAGAAACAGATAAAATTGCAAATATATTATTTACGAGCATATATGAATGTCTATAGCCTGACACTGTTATTAGCTGAATTCTGATCTGATTTATACAACGTTTGATCTATGCAATTAACTACGTAACAGTTGTTTAAATGCATTGATAATAAACGCTGAAAAATAAATATTTATTGTGTAAAACACATATTTTGTCATCATTAGGCTATGGAATTATTGATGTAACTATACATTAAAAAACACTGCGTACGTTTTTTAAGAATGCCGTTTTATGTTAACGCAATTTAGATTCACGTAAAACATTCAAAATAATGAATTATTATTATTGCAACCTCCTATACCTGATATGTAACCTTAAAATAAGCTTAAATAGACCTTTACATGTATAAATAGGGTATTCATCTTACCTTCAAATGCTATGTACATTTATTATTGATGAGTATAATCCTATCGACATAAGATACGAAGATGACAACGTGTTGATGAAAGATGCAGAAGGAAAGCCGCAGGAATGTCCGATGAAATGATTACCCTTAAAGTGTAATAAGTCAGAATTTAAGGCTATTAGCTAGAAGAATGTTCCAAGATATGACTGACGAATGGAGATCATATTTCGGAATTTATTGAAAAAAAAAGTTTGAACACAGTAACTATAAACAATTTTTTTTGTTATCCTCTGCCAGCCGCAATGAGGGAGAAAACATTACCTCAAACCATCGCCAGTGAGACACGCTGCAAGAGCCACTCCGTTTTGTGAGGCTCGTCCCTTAATCGAGACGCCATAGCGCCAATCCTCCGAAGGAACGCCATCGAACGAGGGGCAATAACCCCAGACGTCTCCACTGCCACTGGAGTAAAAAAAAAAACTATCAGCAAGAGAAGAATATTTAACTATTTTTTTATCTCTGCGTCCCGAGCGACGGACTCCGTCTCAACTGTGGACCTAATCAAATTACCGTCCGAAAATGTATCCTTACAGGTAGCATCCCAAATCAACGACTTCTCCATTTTAAAAGGGAAAATGGTAATGCCATCCGGCCGCTTTCCATCACCACGGTCAAAGCCTATGGGTTCGATTTTGGAAGGGAACCCAGCTGCATCTAAACCTATTCTGATGATGTCGTTTATTGCTGGATGCAGTGGAAAGCGGCCGGCACTACGATGGCAGGAAACTCATCAGTGACGCTCTTATAATTTGAGTCCAAGACGAATCGCGACTCCGACCCAAGTGCACTCATCATCTAGAAGGATACCGCTAGATGAAGAGGGCACTGCGTTGAACCAGGCGCCACTACGAATTGAGTTACGAATTGATGACGTCAAATTGAAGTACAAAAATTTAACTATAATGATAATGTTATAAATGACTATGGAAAATGTGAGTGAAAATTTGTAATATAGAAAAGTCGTATTCCAGAAGGAAGTAAAAAAAAATAAGCTCAGAAGAGAATTTTGCTTAAAGCCAAGAAACCTTTTCTGAATCATGTATTACCAATCCTCCTATATAGCATTTAATGCTGGAGAATTTAATTACAAATAAGGAGCAGACGAGAAGCCAGAGAGGTAAGGTTTTACAGAACAAGGTTGAGAATATCATTGACGGGACATGTGAGTCCACAGGTAGTTTTCACATAAATGGTAATGCTCACAGGACATACAGCCAAGACATAAGCCAACAAAAACAGAGTAAAACATTTAACAAGCTTTTGCAAATGTATCACAAACTAAGTACTAGGAGAGATGGTAATTAGACGAAGTTTACTTCAAGCTAGTAAGAATAGAAAGTTGTGGAGAGTCATGATCGTCTACACCCTAAGACGATACGGCACATAAAAAGATTTTAATGTGTCCTTTGCTTTGTTATGTAATATCAATCCTCCTATATAGCAGTGAATACGGAAGAATTTCCTCACAAATGAAGAGCGGTCGAAAGGTAACATAGATGAGGTTCTATAGAATAAGGCTGAGAATAACACAGACGGAACATGCGAATAAAGAGGAAGTTTTAAGGAAAACGGAAACAAAAATGGTATTTATAAATGGAATCAGAAAGTTGAAATTTTTGGGGCACATAATGAGGAAAGACAGATTGAAGAATTTGGCAATCACAGGACATAAAGATACATCGACCAACCCACTCAACAAATTTTTGTAAATGGGTTTCATACCAAGGACTAGGAGAGATGGTAAAGAGACAAACGTTACTTTAAACTATAAAGAATAGGTAAAAGTTGCACCGCTCCTAAAGTAATTTTAATCTGTCCTTTGCTATTTGATTTTTTTATATACAGCCAGGCATTGAAAACCCATAAGATGAATGCCGCCGTTGCACATGTTACACTCTTTCCACTGTATATTCATGATCTACCTATTAGTGAGTATCTATGTGGATAATACAACGGTTTACATCTGTAAAGATCTGGAAGACCAGAATTTAGCAGCTCATCTCTCCTCAGAGCTAATCCAATGGTCTCAATGAGGGAAAATCCTTCCCGCATTGAGGCCCTTGCAAAATTTAATAAAACCAAAACCAAACTAGTAACGAAGCACAAACACTGAGCAAACCCCACACCTTCATCATCAGGACGGTTGGGTGCCTTGTCTTGAACGTATATTGAGACTCAAGCCCTCACTAGACCTAAAGTGGAACTCATCAATCCGATCTATTTTTAAAGATGCTTGAAAAATTGGTTTGGTCTATTGTACCACTGCAATAAGTATCTAAATCCACCCTTCTAAAGCATCTTTACAAGAGCTAAATTAGACCAGAAATGGAGTATTGCTGCAATATCTGGACTGGAGCTGCCCAGTCGACATTGACCTAGAATGCTACATGAATCAACTCTGGATAATCTGTATTTGCATTCGCATTATCTATCTGGAATAATTCATGGTTGTTGGGATCATAGAATTCATTAATGCCTGCCAATCCTTAAGAAACTGTACAACATAGGTTTTTGTTAGGCTATATGTAGACTGGCAAACCACTCGCCAGAACAATCAGGTGATAAAAACAGAGTGAGGTTGGTTTGAACTCTGAGTCGTGGGATTCTTACACTGACGGATTGCTTTTTCTATGCTTCTAATGTTTTTAAGTCAAAAAAATCCACGAATACTCGAAGATTTTCAAAAAACTGATGTATCAACATAATACCCTCACGGAGTTCCTTTAGAGAATCGAACCAGTACGAAACATGCCTTTTCCTTTTCCTCCACCTATAAATAATGCTACAACTTCTCTCCCTCGTATAATAAAATGAGATCAAAAATTATCTGTGATTGATGCCTTCTATGATATAAGGTGTTGGCCTGAAGAACTGAAAGAAGAGAGAACCTGAAACGCAATAGTTCACCGCAGATCAGAAGAGACCATGTCAGTTGAACAAACCTCAGACCATAATGAAACAACTAGCAGTTGATACGGTACATTATTTATATCTTGTACAGTTTACCTTGTGTTCAAACTAAATAGATAAATACCAGGGCCCTACTGATATAGCTTTGGGTAATTCTGTAAAAATAATGTAGGCTATTACCACCTACCGTTAACTTCGTTAGAAATAATTCATGCTGTTTTGCCATGACCGGCCTAACCAAGATTCCGACTAACAAAACATCAGAACCCGACTGATATTTTCTATGACTTCACGGTAGGTTTGTGTCGTATTATTTAAATATTTTAAAAAATTGACTACTCATAACTTTTGGCACGTCAGTTGAAATTTATTTTCACCTGTTTCTTTGAATGTACTAGCCGATTTGATTTTTCAAAAGTAGTTCAGAATTGTTGTTACAGGAACCGTGCTTCTTCTTGGTTAAATACTTTTATTTCTTTCAAGAATAAAAGAATCACAAAGCTACTGTGAAGTTATTAAAAATTTCCAAAAGCCCGTTGTTATATAAAACAAATTCAACAATGAAGCCTGCGGTTCCACAAAAAAGAAGACTGTATGGACAGTGTTGTAATGCAAGACAAATATATATCTCGTGTGTTATCTAGTACGAACTCATTCTCTTGTCAGCTCTTGATCTGCAGTTTGTTTTTTTGTTTTGTTTTGTTTTTTCGTTTGTTTTTTTTTGCACGACAACGAACAGTAGCCGCATTCAAATATTTTGAATAAAAGTTGCTTTTCTTGCGGGGAGAACATTGTCAGCGAGTCTACGAGTTTTGTTACAATAGTATCGTTTGATAAGGACGCTAGGCTATGCGTAATATTTGTGGGTAATATGTCTAGCTATATTCTTCGTAATTTTTTTTAAATTCTGAGAAATACATATCTGAGTAACTGTTCCTACAAAAGGGATTCATCGGTGTTTGTTTTATATCCAGATCAAGTGACCCATAAAACCTGAGGGTCATTGGGACTTCCCATGTACTACAGCCATAGCAGCAACGTTGTGTCTTTAGCAAGATACCCCAACTGAGCCCAACTCTCTTAACTGATTTTTAATTCAGAATTGTCTTCTTTAAGACTAGTTGCCAACCAAGGCTATAGGTCCCACTCTGTCCTGCTAATTAATGATAGTTGTACTGGGACGGGTAAGCGACTTATTCATAACTTCCTCAAAGATAGAGGCATTCTTTTCTGTGAAAATATAGCAAACACAATTTATTCTGCTAACCTATTTCAGTGTTTTTTAGGTTACAAGATACTAAAGCATTTCAAATTGATTTATATCCTTCAATCGCAATGAAATGCTTTCCGAATATTTTTACATTAGGAGTTATCCTGTGTTTAAATTTAAAACTGGGATCTTGATATCGCTATTTTGGGTCCACATATCGAGGGTATTTCTAACCTTTTGAATCTAAAGAACTCTTGTGACTCTATCAAGTATAAGCAATTCATTTTTTACTTGGTTTTATTTTCTTTTTATTTCTTTGTATCACGATTCCCAGCGTTCAATCATTAGCATGAATCTCAGTTATTTCACTATTTCGCATCTATTCTATACAACGGTCGTAGATTGGTTTGGTTTGGGTTGGTTTGGTTTGGTTTGGTCTAGTTTGCTTTACGAAATATCAACCTCAATGGGTTATTTAATGCCGACAAAATCTTTATTGCTGGTAATGTTTTTCTTCAAAAATCTATTTCTGGGAATATTTTTCCTTGAAGAAATCTATAGCTGGTCATATTTTTTACAAAGAATGTATAACTGTTTGTATTGCTGGTATTTTTTAAAGGATTGCTGATAATAATTTTTCCTTCAAAAATTATTGTTGGTAATAAATTTTTTTATTACAAAGTATTTCTGGTATTAAAACCTATTTTTACACGAGTTTGGGTGTTAACTATTTTCCCATAGCTGGGACCCTAACAGGTGCTACCACCCCGGGTCATGGTGGACCTGGGAACACCAGCAATTAAGAAGTGGTTGCACGCTCCTCAAAGCTTCCTGATCAGAAGCCTTGCTATTGGACGTAGTTTATCGTCTTACCCAGGACGCGGATGTAGTTTATCGTCATACCCAGGATGAGGTCATAGAGTGGAAAACCCAACCTGAGAATTATGATAAAAATTTTGAAAAAATAGGATGAAAAATTAACGATAAATTTGTGAGTCACCTTTAAAAATACAAATTTCTGAGAATTAAAAATTACCATAGCTACTACTATGAGCAGTAAAATTTCAATATCGAGTGACGTAAAATTAACTAAACAAAGAATATCACTGTATGTTTGAATACAGACAACAGCTACTGGTTAACTATTTTCTTAAACTAATCGATTGGGAGCCGTCTTGATCATTTTGGTTCTCAAGGTTACGAGAAGTGAGTTCAAATGTTGTTATAAACAGATCAATATTTCCACTCCAAATCGCTTGATTAATGATTGTAGAATGTGAAAAGACACTGAAAAATAGACAAAAATAAAATGGAAAATAAATCAATCAAATGCTTTAAAGGGCGTATTTATTAAACAATAGTCAACGTCAAGTGATCATTCGTGTGCACACGCTACGCGTACTTAAAACACATTGGGTACACATATTGGTTGATTGGGTTGTCTTTTACGGCTTATCAACCTTTTGTAAGCTATTTGAAGCTAGAAAAATTTTTCGAATGTAAGAATATTTTTGGAGATGATAAGGATTTACTGATGCAAGTCCTAATAGTTAACCCATAGCGGGGGAGAGGTGGATTCATACCTTTTTCCAAGAGTATTTGGTGTAAGTGAATATGACGAATAAGCCTGGAATTGGAACTCGGCTTTCTGATTTAAAAATTCCGACCCAATATCCATCACACGACCCGCACATCCAGGCTTGGAAGGCCTGGTATTCCCAAACAGTCACCCATTCACTACTGGCCAGTCTCAACGTTCTTTAATGTCAGTGTCTGAATGAGATATGGTCGTAAACCCGTGGTATTCAGATATATTTTTGTAACGCTGTTCGCAAAGCGCACAGGTAATTGGCCCTGATCTGTCATCTCGTCTGCAGTCGCTCTCTCACAGACGCGCCTTCGCCTCGCTCTGTCTTTTTTACAAATACTTTCATGGTAATTGCTCCGATGAGCTGCTTTCGCTAGTTCCCAGGCTTCATGAATTCAAGGCTGGGATCCCGCTGCCACCCTTTCACTGTTGAAACTGTTAAATGTAGACGTCTCTTCTACTCCAATAGCTTCATATCTCGAATCTCTCGCCTGTGGAACTCCCTTCCTTATTCCTGTTTCCCTGACAACTATAATCTCCAACTATTCAAATGTAACGTCAATCGACATCTCCAGTTTCCTTGATCTATCCACTATCCTTCTCCACATCCTTTCCTCTTTCACTCCTATCTGCTCTCGCTCCAAATCTTCTGTAACCCTTTGCCTTGATCTATCCACTATCCTTCTCCACATCCTTTCCTCTTTCACTCCTATCTGCTCTCGCTCCAAATCTTCTGTAACCCTTTGCCTTGATCTATCCACTATCCTTCTCCACATCATTTCCTCTATCACTCCTATCTGCTCTCGTTCCAACTCTTCTGTAACACCTTGCGCGCTAGTGGCTTCCAGCCTTGCTTGGGGTGAAAAGCTTAAAAAAAAAAAAAATAAATAAAAAGATACTGAACTCTGAGCATTTGTATATCTAATTTCGGCAATGCACGGTAGTAAGATTGTAAGATCGTCTGCTTCAGGCTTGGTACGTATACAAAAGCGCCAACAACCAAACTTGTCCAATCTCCACGTGATCACTGTCATACTGAGAAATGCTACATGGTTGCAGTCAGCGAGACTGTTCTTCTCACGTTGTAAAGATCTGAATTTCCGAAGGCCGAAATACGGATCGCCATAAAGTATAGTTTAATCCAGAAAAAGGCGACCTCATCTTATATTTACATACCATGCCACCACAGTAGTCTCATTTTGTTGGGGTTTTTATTCTTCAAATTTTATTTACCGACCTATTAATTATATATTTTTTTAAGCATTTCACCCCAATCAAGGCGGGAGTGACACTAGCAAGCAAAGGGCGTTAGAGAGAGCGGAAGTGAGAGAAAAGACTCCGTATAGAGAAGGGGGAATTGAGGAATGGATAATAGAAGAAGGGGGATCAAGGCAAGAGAAGACGGCGACTGACGATGCATTTAAATTTTTGAAGATTGTAATTATCAAGGAAGCAAGTAAGCGGAAGGGAGTTCCACTGTCGGGAAGCATGAGAAAAGAAACTGCGGTGGAGTTATGGATAGCGGCTCAGATTGAGGAATCGGAGAGACGAGTTTCTAATTCCAGTCGAATCCATTACATTCACTTACGTGCTAATACCCATGGGAAAGGTATGGATCTTCTATCCCCCCAGCTATGGGTAAATAGTAGGATAGACTGGCTTCTATAGCCTTGGATGGCAACTGGTCTACTGCGGGAAAAATTATGGCTCGACCGGTCATGTATCGAAAGATATCATGCATTTCCAGTTGAATCCATTACATTTACCTACGTGCTAATACCCTTGGGAAAGGTATGAATCCTCTTCTTCCACCCATAGCAGGACAGACCGGGTTCTATAACTTTGGACGGCAACTGGTCAACTGCAGGAATATATCGAACGGTACATGATCGCCTAACCAAATTTTCTTGAATTTGAAATTTCAAAATAGAATTTTAAATAGATTTGTCAAAGCTGCGGACACCTTTGGATTAAATATTAAAAAAGAGGTGGTGTCACAGAGAGGAATCAAACTCTCCATTAAAAAAATTGTTTAAATTTACCTGCTATCTTGTCTCATTTGCAAGTGGAATATGGCTGATATATCCTCGTTACATGAAGTCAATTGAACTGTTTCACCAAAAATGCCTAAAAGGTATATTGTCGGAGTTAGCTCGTCCTCAGTTCCTTAATCCTTCAACAAAGGTCTCTCTCCCCTGGCTATAAATACTGGCTGACCCTTCGCCTCGATCTCTCTTTTCCACTTAGGCCTTGGGCCGCCACCTCGCGTGGAGGTGGAGTAATTCAGGCTTTTCAACTAAAATACCAATTCGTGACCTCTCACAGATACAGCGTTTCCCAAATTCTGGGAACAATACACGTACGTACGAACACTCACCACAACACACACACATAATATTCACCAGACAAACTCTATGTAATTGTCCATGTCTTTGTTTAACTTGTTATTAATATATATTTGTTTACATATAGATATATATATATATCGGTCTTGTTTGTTTTCTTTGTCTTCTTTGTACATAATTAAAGTCCAACATTCTCATGCAGCTGGACCGGCTAGCAGGAAATTTTAACCTACGTGTGTTCTTCACATCTTCATCCCACGGTCCACAATATAATGCATCTAAGATGACAGTCATATACAGCTGATAGTGAAGCGCTCTGAAAAGCAATTTTTCCCGCAATCGATGTAACCATCATTCTCAGTCGTCTTCCACGGATAGAGATATAATCCTCCTGAATGATGAATGTATACACAAGCAATATTTTGATGGTAAACCAGAGCTTGGGGAGCTGCCCATATATAAACCGAAACAAATGCTGTAAGGACTGTGGGAAAGAAACGATCCTGATGATTATTTTGAAAAATCTGAATAGGCAGAAATCTGTGGAGGGATTCATATCAATAAGGCATGAAATGCTTATGGAACGGAATTCACCCAACATGTGAAAATGAAAGGAACAGCAGGAAAAGGATAATGATCTGGCCTTGAAAGTTATATCAAGTGCCTCTTCTAATGTAATCTTTGTGATCGCATTTACCTTTGTATTTAATTGTATTGCTTAAATTTCCTACGTGTGATCAGATGACAACACATAATACATTATCCTTTAAAAAATAATTACTTGTCCCCGGAATGGGGTAAGAGTTTCAGAGATTCAAGACATCTCAAACATCGCTTGAAAATCCATCAGACTACCGGCGCCCAGCCAGCAATTGATATCAGTAATAACAACTTGGCTGGTACCTGTTCCATCTGTCAACATATATGTAATTCTTTCTCAGAACTTAAAAGTCTTCTTTGTATCCACGCCAGATTTATGTTATAGGAAAAATGATTTATCCTATATCTGGCAACATTTCTGGACAGAAATCAATAAAATCCCAAAATGAATTTTGCGCGATACGACGACATCCATATCATATTTTTGAATACTTATACATGTGTTTTGATATTTTGATATACTTTGATAAACATGCGGTTTGAGTGAAGACCAACGGAATTTCTTAGTTTAAGTTTCTTTTTTATTTAGCATTTCAATTCTTTGGATCATTTATACAGGGCTGCAAGAATAGGTATACACTAATTATTATACCAGTATTACAAAAGTACTTCTAAGATAATTTGATACTAGAAACTAATGAAAATATTTTTAATATTTATTTTCATCATTTTTTTTATATTTATGATCATTTGTTTTTACTTTTTCATAAATAATAATAATAACAACAATAATAATAATAATAATAATAATAATAATAATAATAATATATGCTTTGCAGGTAAGTAGGAGTGCATGAAAGTTGTGGGCTACCTGAACATTTGAGGGATTGATATTTCATTATTATTCATATGTTTATTATTTTGTTATTTATTATTTTATTTTATTCATGTTTATTATTTTCCTATTTATTATTTATTATTTTATTATTTATTTATTATTTATTATTCATATGTTTATTATTTTGCTATTTATTATTTTATTATTCATATGTTTATTTTTTTACTATTTATTATTTTATTATTATACATTTGTTTATTATTTCGTTATTTAAATTCATTTGTTTATTATTTCGTTATTTATTATTATTCATTTGTTTATTATTTTGCTATTTAAAATTTTATTATTATTCATATGTTTATTATTTTGATATTTATTATTTATTATTTGATAATATTGTTATTATTCATATGTTTAATATTTTGCTATTTAAAATTATATTATTATTCATATGTTTATTATTTTGCTATTTATTATTTATTATTTTATTATATTATTATTATTCATACGTTTAATATTTTGTGATTTATTATTTTACTATTATTCATATGTTTATTATTTGGCTATTTATTATTTTATTATTATTCATATGTTTATTATTTTGCTATTTATTATTTATTATTTTATTATTTTATTATCATTCATATGTTTAATATTTTGTGATTTATTATTTTATTATTATTCATATGTTTATTATTTTGCCATTTATTATTTATTATTTTATTATATTATTATTATTCATATGTTTAATATTTTTTGATTTATTATTTTATTATTATTCATATGTTTATTATTTTGCCATTTATTATTTATTATTTTATTATATTATTATTATTCATATGTTTAATATTTTGTGATTTATTATTTTATTATTATTCATATGTTTATTATTTTGCTATTTATTATTTTATTATTATTCATATGTTTATTATTTTGTTATTTATTATTTTATTATGTTATTATTATTCATATATTTAATATTTTGTGATTTATTATTTTATTATTATTCATATGTTTATTATTTTGCCATTTATTATTTATATTTTATTATATTATTATTATTCATATGTTTAATATTTTGTGATTTATTATTTTATTATTATTCATATGTTTATTATTTTGCTATTTATTATTTTATTATTATTCATATGTTTATTATTTTGCTATTTATTATTTATTATTTTATTATTTTATTATTATTCATATGTTTAATATTTTGTGATTTATTATTTTATTATTATTCATATGTTTATTATTTTGCCATTTATTATTTATTATTTTATTATATTATCATTATTCATATGTCTAATATTTTGTGATTTATTATTTCATTGTTATTCATATGTTTATTATTTTGCTATTTATTATTTTATTATTATTCATATGTTTATTATTTTGTTATTTATTATTTTATTATGTTATTATTATTCGTATGTTTATTATTTTGTTATTTATTATTATTCATATGTTTATTATTTTGCCATTTATTATTTGTTATTTTATTATTTTATAATTATTCATATGTTTATTATTTTGTTTATTATTATGTTGTTCTGGAGATGTTAGTATAATAAATCGAATACGCGTTGTGCACATGTCGTTCTTCATTATTGTATAACTACTTTTGCATCCCTCTGTCTGGTTTCCTGGAATAATTTAAGCATAAATTCTTACCGAGTTTTCTGAAAGTATTCGTCTTTTTAAGGCTTATTCAAACTTTTTTTTTTGGTGCGTGTGTGAGTGAGAGAGAGAGAGAAAAAAAGAAAGAGACTTATAAAAATATTGTTTTAAGGTATGCTATATTTATATCTCAAAGTGCCCAATAACAGGTATACATCGTATGTTATTATAAAAGTGGACATTGAAGTCAATACTCTATCTGTTTCATGCTGAATATAATCGTCAAGCCATGTCCGTTGTGTTTTTGATCGACTATTTATATATACAGGTCAGTAATGGATGTCAAATAAATTTCTAGTTTTGTCCGCTGTGATAAATACGTTAGTTGAATTGTTTATTTTCGTTATATCTTCTTTTCGATATAGCCATAACAACTAACCTAAACCAAGTAGATTTTGTAAATGTCACCTTCAACCTTGGAAAACGTACATATAAATCATATAGAAAAACAAATGATAAACGACTGTATATACACACATCTTGCAACCACCCGCCATCCATAATCAAGCAAATACCACAAACAATTAATCGCAATCATTCCGACAAAACGCACAATGAAGCCTTATTCAAAGAAGCTAAAAAAAAGATTACGAAACAGCCCTAAAAGATATTGAATATCCAGTAACACTCAAATACACACCACAAAGCAAGGAAAGGCAAAAAAATGGGAAACATAACATGTTTCAACCCACCGTACAAGAAAAACAAAAATATTAATTAAACTCATGCACAAACACTTCCCCTCATCAAGCACTCTCCACAAGATATTCAACAAAACACAATAAAAATCAGCGACAGTTGCACCGAAAACATGGCACAAATGATAAAAAAGCACAACAGGAAAACAAACCACCTGAACAAAATAAACACACGTGTACCTGCAGAATAAATAACGAATATACCTTAAACGAAACTGTTTACAGAACAATGTAATATACCAAGCCACTGTAAAATGAGCAGATAACAAAGAATAGAAGACATAGGAGTAACTAAAAGACCCTGGAAACCAAGTAACTAAGCACACAAAACATACTTTACAAATAGTAAATACGCGAACAACACAATGCTTTCTAAACATATCTGAGAGACTAAAAACAAAAAAAAACAAATCGCACCAAAAATATCATGAAAAATAAGGAAAAGAATATCAGCCTAGAACAATAAATCCAAAAACGGTAAACTCTACCTGGAGCAAAAAATAGACATAATTACCTTCCCAGATCAGAACAAACTGCTAAATATACGATTGGAACTATTCTCAAAATGCAGAAACGAAAACGAATTTTTACTATGCTACGTAAAAATCGAAGACTGAAAACGAAGAAGAATAAATGAAAATGAATAAATAAAATAAAATAAAATAAACAAAAAACAAGTAAAATAAATTAATCCAAACAAATATATAAGAAATGCAATACACTACCCACAATACAATAGACTACCCACAATGCATCACTAACTTGTATATATAAAAATTCGAACAAAACACAAAACACATGGTTTGACAATTGCGTTTAACATGAAAAAAACTGTCGCCTCCGAGTATTGACTTCAATGTCTACTTTTGCACACACACACGTATATATATATATATATATATATATATATATATATATATATATATATATATATGTGTGTGTGTGTGTGTGTGTGTGTGTGTGTGTGTGTGTGTGTGTGTGTGTGTGTGTGTTCTATGTGTATGTTTGTATTGTTGGTGTAATGTTTTTATCTAGAATTATAGGAATTTTTTTATTTTGCAAACACGTGAAGCTAATATATTTTTATTATTCATACATTCATTTGAAGGTAAAAATAAATCATGCTTGATAATCTTTAAAGTTATACTTGAAAACGCATGGATATACAGAAGATTCGGACAATTTCTACATAATTTATATCCAGAAAAGAAGAAATTTACAAGTACAGGAGAAAAATTAAATAAAAATCGTAACCACGGCACCCTGTCCATCGTTTTAATGAAACTTGTATAAAAGAGGGATCGCTGCCTAAAGACACAATTACAGTGGATAAATTGTCGTCTAAATTACGCAAAAATGAAAATTACACTGACATCTCATTTTAAAAGATATATTTACCAAAATTATTCAAAACCATTAAAGAATAAATTTATACAATAAAATCGCCATTGGCTTCTTCCCATGGCCTCCAGACGACTTCAGAATTTCTGCAATACTTCTGGATGGTCTCCTTGTTTAATTTGCTGAATGCTGCCATAGTTCTTGCCTTCAGTTCATCTTTGGTGTTAAAAGGAATTTTGTTAATCTCTCACTCAACTGCGCGCTGTACATAATAAAAGAGGTTGCAGCCTGGGAAGTTAGGTTACCAGATGTAAGAGGTGATGTGGTCGCAGAAATTGTCTGACAGGTATGGCTGGGTTCTTCTGCTTGTGTGGTGAAGAGTCCTGTTGCCAGACATAGGGTTTCCGGCAGCCACAAGCTTGACCCAGGGCAGCCCTACCTCATCAAGGCACTTGATATAGACTTCCGTGTTGAGTCTGAGGCCTTCAGCAACGAATTCTGGACTTATCGGAAAAATCATAATCTTTCCGAATCCTTTGCAATGTCCTCAGATTGACACCGAAACACTCTGAAATAATTGTATTGGCGCTTCCGATGCGAATGCAAAGCAGTAAATCAGGCCGTTTCCAAATTTCTAGCGGAGCTAATTGCAACATGGTGCTCCTTTTCTCACAGACGATGCCCAACTGACCCTAAAAGACTGAGCATTCGACAAAAACAAACAATGCGCGGGCACGAAATTAAAAATATAAAATGGCGACAATTTACAACTCCCTCACTATACATATATATATATATATATATATATGCAGAAATATAGTCTTAAAGTGTGCTATATTTATGGGGTAAAGTGCTCAATATCAGAGATAGAGCGTGTGTAAATATAAAAGTGGACATGGAAGTCAGCACTTAGAGGCGACAGTCTGTTTCATGCTAGTGCAATCGTCAGGCGACTAGTGCTGTTATTTTTCTCGGCTATTTATATAAGGGTCAGTGGTGCATTATGGGTAGTCTATTTTGGCGGTTACTTTTACCGGAAGTGGCTTATTTGTTTATTTATTTATGTCAAATTGTTTTGCTTGTTTTTTGTTTGTTTTTTTATTTTTATTTTTATTTTTTATCTTATATATTTATTTATTTATTCTTTTATTTTGATCGGTGTTTTTGGTTAACGTAGTAAAAATTTGTTTATATGGCTTATTGTTGGTAGTCTATAATGGCCGTCATTACCGGAAATCGCTTGTTCGCTTATTTATTTGGGTCAAATTGTTTTGCTTGTTTTTATTTATTTTCATTTTTATTTTTTATCTTATATATTTGTTTATTTGTCATTGGTTAAATCTGTTTGTTGAATTTGTGGTTTTTTCTGACTATTATTTAGGTGGGAACAGTTTTTAATTTATCTATTTAGGTTGGTTATCTTTATTTGTTTTTGTTTTGTTTTTTAAACGGCTAGTTTATCGTAATCGGTTGTTAGTTTATTTATATATTTGGATGTATTTAGATCGATTTATTATACTTGTTGTTATTTATTTGTTACACTATATTATTTGTTACACACCTAAAGCAATAATTAAAATTTTCAAAAATAACGGATTCGAGATAGATATAAAAACTAACCTAAACGAAGTAGATTTTCTAGATGTCACCTTCAACCTAAGAAAAGGCACACACAAACCATACAGAAAACCGAATGATAAACCACAGTACATACATATATACTCCAACCACCCGCCTTCTATAATCAAACAGATACCTAAATCGATTAACCGCAGGCTTTCCGACAATTCTTCCGATGAATCTATATTTAACAAGGCCAAGAAAGACTACGAAACAGCCCTAAAAGATAGCGGATTCCCAGCAACACTCACATACTCACAACAGAACACAAAAAAGACCAACAGAAAAAGAAATATCATATGGTTCAACCCACCGTACAGCAAAAACGTAAAAACAAACATAGGAAAAATATTCTTCAAGCTTTTACACAAACACTTCCCGGAATCAAGCACCCTACACAAAATATTCAACAAAAACACAGTAAAAATCAGCTACAGTTGCACCGAGAACATGGCACAAATAATAAAAAAGCACAACAGAAAAATTATTAACAAACCACACGAACAAATTAAACCCACGTGCAACTGCAGAATAAAAAACGAATGTCCCTTAAACGGTAATTGTTTACAAAACAACGTAATCTACCAAGCCACGACAAAATCAGCAGATAATGAAGAAAAAGTATATATAG